>JAQFVV010012464.1:4035649-4498211 GCA_028023455.1 Epiperipatus broadwayi
ACTGTTAACTTCTTCTAATTCATCATAATCAATCTTTATTTTCATATTTTGAACAAAGCGATTAAACATTACTTTAGTCTTTTTAACATTTATCTTTAGTCCTACTTTTCTACTTTCATCTGCTAACTCCTGCAACATTTCCTGCAGCTCTGAAGCATTATTTGCAAAAACAACTACATCATCTGCGAAATCTAAATGACTTAAATACTCTCCATTTATTTTCACTCATTTAGTTTCCCATTTTAATCCACAAAATAGTTCTTGCAGCACTGCTGTAAAAAGCTTTGGAGATATGGATTCACCTTGTCTTACACCTTTCTCAATGTTGACTTTCCCAGTATCATTATGTAACCTAATTGTTGCTGTTGCATTTTTATAAATATTCATTAAAATATGCATCCTGGATCTATACCTTGGTGATCCAATGCTTTAATCACTGAAGAAATGTTTATAGAATCAAATGCCTTTTCATAATCTACAAATCCAAAAGATAATGACCACTCATATTCATTTGTCCTTTCTATAACTTCTCTCAATACCTGAAAATGATCTACTGTACTAAAACCACTTTTAAATCCAGCTTGTTTTTTAGGTTGGTGGAAATCCAATGTTCTCTGTAGATGAGTTGTAATTATCTTGGTAAAATTTTTACATAAAACTGATAAAAGGCTGATAGGTCTGTAATTTCTAATATCTTCTTTATCACCTTTTTAAAATATTAATATTATTACTGCAATCTTCCAATCATCCGGTACATCCTTATCATTTAGACATTTGGTATATAACTTTGCTAAAAAATTTTCTATTTCTTCACCTGCTTCTTTTAATACATCTTATAATTCCATCATTACCTGGAGCCTTTTCTTTCTTCGTACATTTAATTGCATGTCTCACTTCTTCATTTAAAATTCTGGGCAATTCGGAAGATGTAATAGATATAGAAGGTTCTTGTTCTTTATTACTATATAATTCTTGATAAAAATCTTCTACCAATTTCATGATGTCATCTCTCTTTTTAGTAGTAATTCCATCTTTTTTTTTTATTGCAGATATAAATTTTCTACCAATACCAAAATGTTGTTTAACATTCTTGAGACTTTTATTTTCATCTACAGCTTTCCGTGCTAGTTCACAGTTATACTTTCTTATATCATTTTCAACTCTTTTCCACATTATTTTACAAAATTCGAGATATTCAATCCTTTTTAATGCATCATTTTTGTATATCTTCATAGTCCTTCTTTTCTTCATAAATTCTCTAGTCTCAGTAGAAATTTTATTGGTCAAATCTCTGCTTTTTTCTACCAGCTATCTTTGTTGCAGTTTTTAAAAGTGTATCAGTTATTTTCATATTAATTTCATTCAAATCTAAATCATGTTCAAAATCTACTAATACTTGAAACCGATTTGTAAGTTCTAATTTAAATTCATTAGAATGTTTATGAAGATTAGGAATATCAACTGTAAATATTGTTTTTCTTAATAATTTTTGTCTCTCTAGTTTTACATTAACACGTATCTTACACCTTACTAATTGATGATCACTTCCTGTGTTAAATTTATTAAGAACATTACAATCTTGAAATATATATTTCCTGTTAGTCAAAATACAAGCCAATTCTGCTGTACCTTCATTTGGATGCTTACATGTCCATTTCCTTTTAACATTTTTCTCAAAAAAAGAATTCATAATATAATTTTTTTCTTTTTCTGCCAACTCCACAAGTCTATGTCCTCTCTCATTTCTATTACCATAACCAAAATTACCTACAGCACTTTCATCTTTCATTTGTTTACCAATTCTAGCATTAACATCTCCCATAACAATTTTAAAATGTTGTTTATTCTGATCAAAAGCCTTTTGTACATCCATATAAAAATCTTCTACTACTTCATCACTATGAGAACTTGTTGGGGCATAAACCTGAATTATCTGCATTTGGTATCTGCTATTAAGTTGTATAACTAATCTTGCCACTCTGTCCGATACACCATCAATTTCAACAATATTGTTCTTCCACTTTTTGTTTATAATAAATCCTACTCCACTTTTGTATTTCCAATATTTGTGCCTTTATAATAGAGTATATGTCCACTTTTTAAATCGTCTCTTCACCTTTTCTTCTAACTTCACAAAGTCCAATAATGTCCATTTAATATAACACAGTTCTTCTTTTAATTCTTGCAATCTTCCTTCACTTGAAAGTGATCTGCAGTTGTAAGTACCTAAATAAAAAGTCATCATCAAATGGCAGCCTGGGTCCATAATCAGGGGATTCTTAGCACCCTCCGCCTTCGGCCACCAACCGCTGCCTTGGTTGGTGACTTTACAGCTTCCTGGGAATAAGGGCCATGTTTTATTTTTGTCTGTCATAATTGTATATATGTATTGGAAAAATATTTATCATTTACACAAACCTTCATTCTGCCTTATCAGGCCCTGAGAAGAAAGACCATGGTGTTTCTTGATCTTAAACTCAGAGGTAAAAAGCCAATAAACTCACCACCCTGGCTAATGCGTGTTGGTGAGCAGCCCATCCATGTTCATATACTATATGAATAATCACATAGTAATAACAGCTGCAACGACAAGAACGTATGGAGTTGGACATTAGGAAATTTGCCCTGCTCGGTTTCTTTAAATACTCTAAATAGTTGGAAATGATTCCAATTAAAAAAATAGAATACCGGAATAGTTATTACTGACCTATAAAGCTATTCACAATCCATGATATTTCACATGAGGTAGTCTCAAATAATGGAATTGTTAATATTAAGTGTTTGCCAATCAGATTTACTGAAGTAAGTGAACCATATAGAAAAACAAGTTATGATATATGAGAACCAAACAGAATCTTTTTTCAATGGAAGCACTTTCTATAATAAATTATGCAGTCAAAATGTATCATTTAGTTCACTTTCCAATAAAGCAGGAGTGGGGAACCTTTTTTCTGCCATGGGCTATTTGGGTATTTATAATATCATTTGCAGACCACACAAATTAATCAACTTAAAAATTAGCCTACTATATTTGATCAAAAATGTATTTAATTTACTTCTAATCACTACACATAGACAACCTTTTCAACTGTCAGGCCCATTTTAACTTTGCTTTTTAAATGAGCCAAATTTTTTTGCGAATTTAAAATAAAGTAACATCATTATTATTAATGACTGCTCCACATTTAATGACAATTTTTCAGTTCATTTTATAACTAATTTCCATGACATATTTATATTGTCAAATTTCTTTTTATGTTCTTGACAGATTAATTTTATAATGTCTAGGATGCAATCTTTTATAAACTCTCCTTCAGAAAATTATTTCAAATTTTCTGACTTTTTTTTAAATGACTTGTTTGCATTTTTTTTATAAAACATGTCAGCCACTTGATGAAGCTCCTTTTTAAGTTTTCTATTCTAATATTTCTTTCTTCTCCAACAGTTTTATTGCAATCAGTATGTTTTGATAAATATTTTATTTTAATATTATGTTTTTATTAACTGATATACTTGCTAGACATATCAGGCATATAGATTTACTACTTTTTATTATAAAAAAATATGCATTTTTCCATTTCTTTTGAAATGCTTGATTTTCTGTGTCATTTATTTTTAGCTTATTTGGTGCAACCATCTTAATAATAAAAAAAATATGCAAACTAATAGCAATAAAAAGAAGTAAAATTCAAGTTTTATTTCTGTTGATTGATCCTCCAAAAAGAAGTAATGTGGAAATTTTTGTTACGTCATCCTTAGTTTTATTAACTATAAAATATTTCTCTATAAGTTTTGTATATATGGGCCACTTGGAGATGTTATTTAAATTGAATTTGCCTATTTCTAATTGTGCTGCAGCCATATTCCTTACTATGATTTAACTAGTCCAGTTCTTATTGATTATTTGTGCTATGGCAATAACAACTGTTTGAAAATTATTTTTTATCCTGTTCAACTGTGCCAATTGCTATTTTCTGACTCCATACAATAACTTGCGATCAGGCCTATAGGAGTATGACTCGCATAACATATATAGATCTTTTGAAAATAATCCACTGACTATCAGAGTATGGAAAGTTTGAAGTTATTATTAGTTCATATTTATAATGCACTCTATGTTCTTATAGATAACACATTAACGATTCTATTTTAGTACACTTGCTGTTTATTGACAGATCCCCATCCAGACTGTAAACATTCAGATTGAGTGAGCAATATTGCCTATTGGTTTATTTTAGTTATTGGCTAATGTACTATCTAATAATACACATATTAGTTCTTGGAGATGAATACTCAATCTGATCTAAGATAAGATAATACCTGATTCCTGTTAATTTTTAATATCACTCTGAATTATCAATGATTACTGGGTAGTAACGTGCTGAACAGTTGTTTCATCAGTTAGCATAGGTGCCTAAATGAATGAAGACCTTTGAATGGAACTATTGTTTTTTTTTTGTCTTTATTTACATCTCACTAATTAGCATGGTTGCTTTTAAGAATAAAGATCTTTGAATAGGACTGCCATTCTCTATCTCTATTTGCTCAAACATTAATTTAATTTTGATATAATTGACAGTTTAATTAGCAGTAGTTAATAATAATACTTACATGGTTTATTGCATTGATAAAATGGCCGATTCTAGAGCTCAAAGATATGATTTGTGGCTCCAGTTCGGTCATTTTCAGAAGTAAAACTTTTTATGAATGTCTGATCAATAAACTATTTGATTATTTAATGGCAACTAATTGTATCAATAAAAAGCATATGCTCACAAATTTTTTTATAAAATGTTGAAAGAAAAATAAACCAGAATTTTTTTTGTAATTAAATATTGGACTTTTTCCATCATCTACAATTAATTGTTAAATGTGTTTGGAAAAATTCAAACTTTATTTAAATTTCTCAAATATATTCATGTCTTAACAATACCACACAGGTTAGTATATAACACATTTAAATGGAATTATTTTTCTCTTTTTTTCGAGTATTGCTTGCATGGGATGTTTTGATTTGTGAATATTGAAGAATTAGAGTGTCATTTTAAATTCAATATTCATGATTCTAAAGGTCACAAGTTCAATTCCCATGCTAGTACTGTCACTGGTCAACCCAGAAACACTCTAAAAAAAAAGAAATTACCATTTGAAACTTTGTGTTATATACTGAAGCTGGAAATATAGTACATATTTCTGCTTTACCTAGTGCCAATGTCATCAGCACTAGTCTGGGTTTGAACCCAATCCTTATTAACTGACACCCATCTCATATTAGGTGGTAGTATATTTATAATTAATTATTATAATCTCTTTTGATTAATTTGTATTTTATGATTAACTAACTTTTTATAATAGTTTATTTATTTATAATATTTGTAAAAATGTATATTGTGTTTATTTTATTAAATTGAATTGAATCCCAGATATCTATAAAATGTTACAAATATTTCAAATTCTTTATTAAAGTTCATTTGCTTCAATAAATCAGTTGGTAACATTTTATATTTATCTTTTAATCAATGTACATTAGAGAGTCAATTATTTTAACAATGTAATATTTGTAAGAAATGTTTTGTAAATTTCTGCTTAAGTTTATGTCAAATATGTTTGAAAGTCATTGTACCAAATTCCTAAAATTTTTCCGAATAAAATCTACATTTTTGTTAATCTAAGCCTTAATTAAATAGATTTTGTTAGTACAATGACTGATAAACTTAATATGCTTGTTGTTGTTTTTTTTTTTTAATTAGCAAATCAATCCTTGGGGCATGTTCATGCAGAGTTATAGATTTTCCCTCCAGGCACTAACCTCAGAGAAACATTTAGAGTGATTGCAATTGGCAGTTGTCACTGTAGATTCAATCCTATAGATAAAGACCAGAACATATAAATAGTGGAAAATTTGATAAGGATTATTAATTAATTATTTGTTGAGTTTTATCTGAAGAGAGTAGTTTAGAGATATAGTACATTGTGCCTACAGAATGACTGACTAAAAGATCGACCATTGCTTTCCAGAGCTCTGTCCCACCAGTTCATCAATGCCTTTTCAGTGCTTTCAACATCTAGCCAGAGTCTGTCTGTGTCAAGGAAGCCTACAAATGATCTAACTGTATTAACTGCCTGTTTCAAGCCATAGAATGCCTACTGATTGATTCTGAAGTAACATCCAGTTCGCCGCAAGCCATTGATTCTATTTTACTTGTTTTCCAAATCAATACTAATCTATATTTTATATATCTGTGTGATGTTTATACAGCTTGGTTGAAAATGCTTCTTTTAATTTTATTAAATTTAAAATATCAATTCTTATAAAATCTTACTTTATTTTGATGCGGCAAATTAAATTAATTTTTGTTGGTTTATTTAGAATATTTGATTTACTGAAATTTCCAAGTACAAAATTCAATGAGTTATTAACTTTAAATTCTCTCCCTCTTATTTTTCCAGTCAAAATCATTACGGGAGACCTACTTCCTGTAAATTAATTAATAGAAAGCTCGTTTGGTTTTGTATATCATATATAAATTTATTTGAATGATTTATTTTAAAAGTATCTTACTATTGCCTCCCATTTAAAATAGCCCTGTAATTATTTCTGAAAGAATAAAGAATTTTAGTGAATCAATTAAGTAAAATTTATCATAGAATTTTATCAGTATATATTTCATACACATATTTTATTTGTCAGAAAATATTAAAATTATGATTTACAATTTATTATGATATATGTTTAAAATTCATCAGAAGTGAATTTGATATTTAATACCCAGTTTGTTTATGTTAATTAAATGACTGATTTATTTTGCAATCTTCAACAATGAGCTATTTAATAACTTATTAATAAATTAAATATTTGGAAGTGTGGAAAGCAATTTATATTTTAGTTTTAATTCTTGCTGTCCTTTTGTATTGTAAATTATGATCCATTTAGTAAAGGCCTAATGTTTCTGGGACTTTCCATTATGGCAGGGAGATGGTTTAATTAGAAATTAAGTTATTAATTTTATTAATGATACACTATCTATCTATATACGTCCAAGGCATTATGTACTTATAGCTACAACTATTCATCTATTATTTTGCTTTGCTAATTACCTTTTAGGATCTTCGGAAATTTAACTGACCAGTCCAACCTTTTACTCTCCCTCAAAGTAGACGTTCATACCAAGGGATCCATTTTCGGGCCTTGTTATTTAAGATGTATATGGGAAGTCCAGCACATCAAAAATATTTTATTATTATTCAGAGACATGCTTTGGCTGGAGGGCCAACATTTCTCTTATCTACCTGTACATATCAGGAATTTCCTTTAGCAAAGCCACCCAGAGTTTCATAACAGACCTCATTTATTTTTGTTGTAATCTATAATAGCATACTGCTTTCATCATTTTATATCTTTATTTAGCAAACTTGAAAGGTTCTCTGCTGTGATGGCATATCCTTCACAAACCAATTTCGTTAATTAATTAAATCTGACTGTATAACTGTCAATTACTTATTTAAGAACTATTTTGTTTCCCACACTCTTTATATATAAATGATTTTAAATGTAATAGTATTTTAAATGCACATCTTTCATATCTTGTAATATATATAAAATAGATTTATTTATAATCTTTAAAAAGGGCTAATAATATTTTATTGCTGATTGTTTTTGGCCGACCAATTAACAAACTTTTACATTGTTTGTCAAAGCCGCATCAAAACAAATTAAATAAAATCACCAAGTTGTATAAACAAAGACTTAACTTATTTTGTACTAAATTCCTTAATAAATTCCTATAATATTGTTATTTTAAATAAGCTAAGTTTGTCATCACTCCCAATCTCTAAAGTTAATTACTCTATTTATTTAAATATTTCTTTGATTTAAATTCACTTCTTTATAATGTTGCCAAAAAGAATTATCATTATTACAGTTCAAACCATTAGTAATCGATCAAATCATATCTGTACCATTCTGCAATCATCAGAATCCATTAAATCATTGGTTTTTCATATAAACCCTTTATTATTTTGAGTCTCATGTGAACCATGACCTCCAGCTGGGACGGAATAAAACCAAGCACTGCTAGTGTCATCACAAACATTATCCTTTAGTCAGAGAGGCAATAGTTTAGGCAAATAGGTTAGGATTCATCCTTGTCCTGACATATGTATCTTGTGCATGGTTGGATTCAAGGTACTTTTGCTCAGATTATTGGTCTTGTTGAATGAATACACAATTTTGACCAGCACAGAGGCTGAGGTTTTTTTTCAAGTTTGGTGCCCAACATGGGGCCTGTTACTTATTCCCACACCCTGAATAATTCATTAGCTATATGTGTATAATTTGCTATATATATTTTTAATATATACATAATTTTCCAGAATATAAAATGATTTAGTTTTGTCATATTGATTTTATAAAATCAAATACTGTTTTGTTTTCCATCCATAGTCTGTAATTTTTTTTTGATAAACAGATTAATTAAAAGTGAAAACTCACATGGTTAAATAGATTGTATAAAATATGAAAATAGTTTGAACTACTATATTAATGTATATTGAAGCAATGGATCTGAAGTCCAATCCATGCTTCACATCTTCCTATAAACTTGATTAATATTGTAAACCTAAATTAAGTTTATAGTCCAATATCAGCAGGGTTTTGCATTACAGCTAAAATTAATTACGTTTATTAAATTTGTATTTGCTTGTAAGTATTTTCTTTTAAATAAATTCCATTGTAACATTAAATTGCTGTTAAAAATATTACTTGTGAAAACCGTTTAGTCAAACATATATATACGTCAAGCATATATATATGAGTTAATGCAAAATTCTGCTGAAATAAAATGCTTATTTTATTAAAAGAAATAAGAATGTATTTTACTTTTTGTTCAAATATTTAGTATGATTTGATTTTGAGATAAGCCCACCAACATTTTCTAAAAGAATGTATATTTTTAATTAGTTAAGCCCATTCAAGTCAAATTAAAGATGGCCTTCTCTTTCTTTTTTTAATTAATAAAATCCCAAAGTTTAAAGAAAGAAATTTAGGGTAAAAAGTAAAAGTTATTTTTAGAAGGTGTTACTTTGAAACAAAGGAGCATGGGGAGGCTTATCAAGATCTCAGATCATACAAACAATAGAAGGTAGCTGACAGAGAGGGTATAAATAAAAGGGAGAACAAAAGATTAGGCAATCAGAGTTTCCTTTTGGAACAAGTCAATCAGAGTTTCCTTTTGGAACAAGTCAATCAGAGTTTCCTTTTGGAACAAATCAATCAGAGTTTCCTTTTGGAAAAAGTTCTTTCAGATTTTCCTTTTGGAAAAGATCAGTCATTCAGATTTTCCTTTTGGAAAAGATTATTCATTCAGAGTATTCTTGCGGGCTGTCAGATTGCTCCGTGGAGAACTTTAGAAATTTTGCTGTTGCCTGTTGTGATTTTATTATATGAATTTGATGGAGTCTACCATGCTTGGCTAGGCAAATAAATAACTTTGTCTACCGCCGAGGGTTCCTCAATACCAGAAAAATGCCGTAGTATTTACTCAATCGTCATCTGAACTCTGTGCCGTGTCTGGAGGACTTTTGTGAAACCATGCTACCGATTTCCACTTTCCTTGTCCGGACAAACACATCTCATCAGACGGATCAAGCTACGCCCGTCGATGGAACATGACCAAGGAATAAGGACGGTAATCATATCTCTCCTCATGAACTATTTATTATGATACCCTTTTTGTCCATACTTTTTATAATTGCTTCCTTGAATATTTATGAAATGTGTGTTTAATGATATTTATAATGTAACTATTTTTATTAGACTAGTTAGATATATGTATATGTGATCATCTATCTAGATATTTAACCCTTTTTCCTTCGCTATTCTTCATTACTCCCATGTGTAAATATTTTAATTCTATTGCGGTTAAGTTTATTAGTTAATTGTTCATATAAAAATCCCTTTCCAATTTTATTCATACTTGTAAAATTTAGTACGAGTAAGTTTCCTTTTTTTTGTTTGCCAACTTGATCTCCTCGATAACGCTTCTTTTGTCCGCCATTAGCTTCTTACGTATGTCAGATTTAGCGATATACATCTTAAATCATTTTAAACTCTGTTTTAGTGCAAAGCAATTAGAAACTGCTTTGCGAAAGATTTTTATTATTGCACTTTATCGAGCAGATTCGAGTTGACAATGTTTAATAAAACTGGGAAGGAAAGATTTAGACCGCAAGCATATTAATCTGGTTTTCATTGTCTCATTAGTTATTCATTAATTTCGGGGAATAGCGAAGGCCATTAAATTATTAATAATATTTCAAATGTCATTTATTAAAGATATTTATTTAACTAAAAAGCTTGAGTTTGCTAGTTATCTTTCAATGCTTTGTTTTACTTTTAAATGATCCAGGCACGCAAAACACATATTTCTAAGTATTTTTGCACATTTAACTATTTAGCTCCGTATAGGTGGTTCTGTCCATGTCTCCCGCTGATGCTAAGCTCGTGGCTCGGTAAGAAAATATCTATGCGTGTCCCAGATAGTGTTGTTCGGTTCATGATAGCTTCGAGACTAGACGAATAGGGCAGAGGTCATAGTATTCTTGGTTTAATATCTCGCATATGGGTGGCCTCGAGGTACTTTTGCCTAGTATTCAAACTGGGTTAAATTAACATACATCATCTGACTGTCACAATATGTAAGTTTTTTTTTACTTCCAGAGTTTTGTTATGTAGAAATTTTTTTTTCTATTGGTCTCCCATGTTTGCTAATAACGGAAATATTTGTATAGGAATTTTTTTTCTTGTTAATTGGGTATATAATGTTGTGATTATTTTAAAGCAAAGTGTGAAGAATTTGACACGTGTATGGATTTCTTTTTTTTTCAACTTTTTCTCCAAAGTTTTTTTTTCTCTTTTCCAATAGTGTATAGCATTATGTAAGGTATATAGATGTATGTGTGTGTAAAATCTATGTACTTGTATATGGTAGCGATGTGTATATATGTACATAGGTGTATGTGTGATGATAGGAACAGATGTGTTTGAAAGTTTTATATGTATTGCATTGCTATATATTTTTTTGGAAACCCATGTGTGTGGAAAAGTTGTATTATATCTCAAGCATAAAAGCTTGAAAACTTTTTCCCAATATATAAATGTTAGTTTTATACCAAACTCAAACTATATAAAATAATCATAAAGTGATGTCAAAGTGATGTTAAGTTTTTTTTCATGAGTGTCAAAAACCAAAGACTGTGTTTTACAACCATAAAATGTTGTGCGAAAAGTTTTCTTTTAAATCCAAATACTGTAACTATAACTGTAGTACCTGATTTTTTAACCAAATATATATATATATTGTAAAAGTTTTGAAACCTATGTATTACAACCAAATGTAGAATTTTTTTTTTTCTTTTTTGTATCTGGTTTTATATGCACACATGAATTTGTTGTGCTTTCAAGTGTTTGAGAAAAAAATGTTAAAGCCCATGTACTACATCCATAAGCCTTATGTGTAAAAGGTTGTCACAAGATGTATTTAATGTTTATTCATATGGGCACACTGTGTTAACAATTGATAATAATACATATATTTTTTATATATATATATACCTGTTTTTTATTATTGTTATATAGTAGAGCTATCTGTAAGTGTTATATTAGTGCTGACCTTGATAACTGGTGCTCTGGTGTAGGGAATAGAGCACCTATTACCATTATAAATTCGTTATCAAGTTCAAAATAAATAAATAAATAAAGAACCGTGGTAATTCTTGGCAACAATTTTTTTTTTTCTATATATGAGACTTGGAGAGTGAAGAATTTTATAACTGGTGTAATATGTAATAAAATTGTAAGCAATGTAATATTCATAACAACAAGATTATGTATTAAATTTTGAAAATAATGATTTTTTTTAAGTCCATTTCAGAGGCAAGGAGTGACCAAGGGTGACCAGCTAGAATAAAAAAAAAAACAAATCAGTCATTCTCATGATAAAGTAAAGTTTTTTGTTGAAGTTGAAACAATTATTTAAATATCCAGCTTAAAACAGACAGAAACTTAGTAGCGCAGGACAGAAAGGACACAGTCAGTAAAGCATGATGAGAAGAGTGGACAGAGTAAGGGAAGCAAACGCTCAAATTAGTGATTATATAAATTCCAAGATAAAAATACGTTTACGTTCTAGTTATTTAAGATTGTATTAAAGTTTCAGTGAGCCATAGTTCCAGTAAAATAACTTTGAATTCTAAGATCAGCATTATTACCATTATTGTATCAAACTTTTTGAAATCCAAATGGATAACAGCCTAGAAGAAAAGGAAAGTGAAGATGTTGATGCCAGCATCTCAGTGAAAGAAGACAACATGGAACAAATTTCAGAGGTCATCGTAAAGGATCCATTTCTCCTCATCCATGAGTTCAAACAAGATCCTATACCTTATCAAAATGAAAACCTGACCACCTTACTCCATACTATGATGCTTCAAATGCGAAGGAATGCACAGGAATTGAGAACAGAAATGACAAAGGCAATCCATGAAAGTTTAAAAGAATGGACAGATGAAAATGTCCATTTTCTAAAAGCAATAAAAAAAATACCGGATCTATTGAACCAAAGTCAGATATAAAACCAGCAAGAGATGTAATTACAAAGAAAGAAGAAGCTAATATTGTTATTTCTAAACTGTCTGAGCAAAGAATTGATTCAGAGGTTGTAGAAGAAGAAATGTTGCAAGTTGATATTCAAAAGATGTCAGAAATGATTGAAAAAAATAATTTAGTGGAGGAACATGTTAAAACAGAAAAGGAGTCAGAGGATATTGTTGAATTAAAGCAAGTTGAAGGAACTTTGAAATTTCCAACCAAAGATATTTTAAAGGAATCACCAGTTGAATATCCAATTACTGATGAAGCAAAATTTGAAAGGGTTAGAAAGGAAGAAATTGAAATTACAAAGGATGTTATTGAAGTTGTCAGTCCATCTTCAGGAAAACCTCTAATTGTGAAATATATCTCTAAAGTTGCAAAAAAAGAAGCAGTATATACAGAAGCTGAGACTGAAATAGTATCAAACACACTAAGAGAATTTAAAATGGATGCAAAAACAGCTTATGAGTTGCAAGCTGATTTAATAAAATCTAAAATTGATTTAAAAATTGTGAGAGTCTAAAATCAAGGTTGAGATCATGGCAGAGTCTAAAATTAATGCTGTAAATAGTGATAATTGTAATATCAATATGGAGATACCAAAAAAATTAAAAATCTATTCAGGGACTACAATAGACACTAAAATCTATACAGAAAACATGGAAAAGATGAAATCTGATGTAGAAATCAGGTCAGAACTTTTTGAACAACAAAAAATAGTTGAGAACTTTGAGAGGTCTATAGATACTGAAGTAAATGAAAAGGAATACAAAATAAGTGTGTTAGAAGATAAACCTATCTCAGAAATTCCCAAAATAAATGATAAGATAATAGGAAATTCAAATAAAAATGAAATTCCATTAGAAACATTGAAAAATGATGTTGCAAAAGATAATATACAAGAATTAAATAGTGATTTGGAAGTGATTAAAGGAAGAGAGAAACTGCTTTCAGAAATAATCAGGAAAATATCACACAATATGATGAAAAATCGAGATAAAGAACAGGATAAACAGCAGAGCAAGGAAGAAGAGAAAAAACACAAAAATAAACATCGGAAACATAAAAATAGTGCCTTCATCCTAGCTGATGATGGAATAAGCAAAGAAATTTTTAATGCTTGTCATTTAAAATCATATCATAAAATATCTCCAGATCCAGGGGAAGTCTAAATTATTTTCAAAATGTGAGACCCTTTGTGTATGACCCCATATAATTGAAATACATATTGATTATGTTGCTGGACTGTTGATATATAAATCTTGTCTAAGGACTATTATTTAATAGTAACTAAATGAAGTAAGAAGACTAAAGTTAGTAGAATGAGGAAGATAAGAAAGAATTGCTAAGAAAATAAATCGTTTAATAAGATGTAAGTTTAAGAATTGTAATTTCAGCAGAGTAATAAATTTAGAAGAAACTAAAGGCTTGCAGATCTCAATACAGTTACTGTTTCAATAATAATGTATTAAACCCTTGGTCAGCCTCTATTGTCACTGGACACCCAAGTAAAAAGTTTTTTTTTTGTTTTTTTTTCCCCAAGTCGAGAGATATGAAGCTGGAAATATAGTACATATTTCTGCTTCATCTAGTGCCAATGTCATCAGCACTAGTCTGGGTTTGAACCCAATCCTTATTAACTGACACCCATCTCATATTAGGTGGTAGTATATTTATAATTATTATAATCTTTTGATTAATTTGTATTTTATGATTAACTAACCTTTTATAATAGTTTATTTATTTATAATATTTGTAAAAATGTATATTGTGTTTATTTTATTAAATTGAATTGAATCCTAGATATCTATAAAATGTTACAAATATTTCAAATTCTTTATTAAAGTTCATTTTCTTCAATAAATCAGTTGGTAACATTTTATATTTATCTTTTAATCAATGTACATTAGAGAGTCAATTATTTCAACAATGTAATATTTGTAAGAAATGTTTTGTAAATTTCTGCTTAAGTTTATGTCAAATATGTTTGAAAGTCATTGTACCAAATTCCTAAAATTTTTCTGAATAAATCTACATTTTTGTTAATCTAAGCCTTAATTAAATAGATTTTGTTAGTACAATGACTGATAAACTTAATATGCTTGTTGTTGTTTTTTTTTAATTAGCAAATCAACCCTTGGGGCATGTTCATGCAGAGTTATAGATTTTCCCTCCAAAGCAGGCACCAACCTCAGAGAAACATTTAGAGTGATTGCAATTGGCAGTTGACACTGTAGATTCAATCCTATAGATAAAGACCAGAACATATAAATAGTGGAAAATTTGATAAGGATTATTAATTAATTATTTGTTGAGTTTTATCTGAAGAGAGTAGTTTAAAGATATAGTACATCGTGCCTACAGAATGACTGGCTAAAAGATCGACCATTGCTTTCCGGAGCTCTGTCCCACCAGCTCATCAATGCCTTTCCAGTGCTTTCAACATCTAGCCGGAGTCTGTCTGTGTCAAGGAAGCCTGCAAATGATCTGACTATTAACTGCCTGTTTCAAGCCATGGAATGCCTACTGATTGATTCTGAGGTAGCATCCAGTTCACCGCAAGCCATTGATTCTATTTTACTTGTTTTCCAAATCAATACTAATCTATATTTTATATATCTGTGTGATGTTTATACGGCTTGGTTGAAAATGCTTCTTTTAATTTTATTAAATTTAAAATATCAATTCTTATAAAATCTTACATTATTTTGATGCAGCAAATTAAATTAATTTTTGTTGGTTTATTTAGAATATTTGATATACTGAAATTTCCATGTACAAAATTCAATGAGCTATTAACTTTAAATTCTCTCCCTCTTATTTTTCCAGTCAAAATCATTACGGGAGACCTACTTCCTGTAAATTAATTAATAGAAAGCTCATTTGGTTTTGTATATCATATATAAATTTATTTTGAATGATTTATTTTAAAAGTATCTTACTATTGCCTCCCATTTATAATAGTCTTGTAATTATTTCTGAAAGAATAAAGAATTTTAGTGAATCAATTAAGTAAAATTTTATCAGTATATATTTCATACACATATTTTATTTGTCAGAAAATATTAAAATTATGATTTACAATTTATTATGATATATGTTTAAAATTCATCAGAAGTGAATTTGATATTTAATACCCAGTTTGTTTATGTTAATTAAATGACTGATTTATTTTGCAATCTTCAATGATGAGCTATTTAATAACTTATTAATAAATGAAATATTTGGAAGTGTGGAAAGCAATTTATATTTTAGTTTTAATTCTTGCCGTCCTTTTGTATTGTAAATTATGATCCATTTAGTAAAGGACTAATGTTTCTGGGACTTTCTATTATGGCAGGGAGATAGTTTAATTAGAAATTAAGTTATTAATTTTGTTAGTGATACACTATCTATCTATATATGTCCAAGGCATTATGTACTTATAGCTACAACTATTCATCTATTATTTTGCTTTGCTAATTACCTTTTAGGACCTTCGGAAATTTAACTGACCAGTCCAACCTTTTACTCTCCCTCAAAGTAGACGTAGTTCATACCAAGGGATCCATTTTCTGGCATTGTCATTTAAGATGTATATGGGAAGTCCAGCACATCAAAAATATTTTATTATTATTCAGAGATATGCTTTGGCTGGAGGGCCAACATTTCTCTTATCTACCTGTACATATCAGGAATTTCCTTTAGCAAAGCCACCCAGAGTTTCATAACAGATCTCATTTATTTTTGTTGTAATCTATAATAGCATACTGCCTTCTTCATCATTTTATATCTTTATTTAGCAAACCTGAAAGGCTCTCTGCCGTGATGGCACGTCCTTCACAAACCAATTTCGTTAATTAATTAAATCTGACTGTATAACTATCAATTACTTATTTAAGAACTATTTTGCTTCCCACACTCTTTATATACAAATGATTTTAAATGTAATAGTATTTTAAATGCACATCTTTCATATCTTGTAGTATATATAAAATAGATTTATTTATAATCTTTAAAAAGGGCTAATAATATTTTATTGCTGATTGGTTTTGGCCGACCAATTAATAAACTTTTACATTGTTTGTCAAAGCTGCATCAAAACGAATTAAATAAAATCACCAACTTATTTTGTACTAAATTCCTTAATAAATTCTTATAATATTGTTATTTTAAATAAGCTTAGTTTGTCATCACTCCCAATCTCTAAAGTTAATTACTCTATTTATTTAAATATTTCTTTGATTTAAATTCACTTCTTTATAATGTTGCCAGAAAGAATTATCATTATTACGATTCAAACCATTAGTAATCGATCAAATCATATCTGTACCGTTCTGCAATCATCAGAATCCATTAAATCATTGGTTTTTCATATAAACCCTTTATTACTTTGAGTCTCTATGTGAACCATGACCTCCAGCTGGGATGGAATAAAACCAAGCACTGCTAGTGTCATCACAAACGTTATCCATTAGTCAGAGAGGCAATAGTTTAGGCAAATAGATTAGGATTCATCTTTGTCCTGACATATGTATCTTATGCATGGTTGGATTCAAGGTACTTTTGCTTGGATTATTGGTCTTGTTGAATGAATACACGATTTTGACCGGCATACTAACCTATGTGTTTTTATTAACAATTTAATGTATTTGAAAAGTTTAAGTAAAATATGAATTTTTTGAACACATTTAACATTTAATTCTATATGATAAAAATAGTCCAATGTATAATACAAATAAACTGCCATTATCACAAATTTTCAGATGAAACCAGAAGTTTGCATATGGATGATTTTGTAGATAAAGTAGTAAAATAGAAAGTCTATTCATGTGAATATTTTCTTATTTCACTTTTGATTCTTAATTATGTGACATTTTATATGGTTTACTAATTTTGTATTTTATGTTTATTTATTGAGATTTGTTTTTTGTTACTTTAGGATTACAAATTTTGCAAAACTGACTATCAATGTTCTCAAAGTATCTATTGATCAGTTTCAGAACTAGAAGTTAAGTCTTATTTTTATTTGGCTAAAGCGGAATTCTATTGTACTCAGATTCAAATAACAATCTTTGTTCATTATTTCTTTACTGCAGAAGTGGTTTAGTGAATATATATAATTATTTAAAGTTTTACTTCATTATCATGTATTCTGTAATATACATATGTGCTTTGTGCACAGATAATGAAGTTAGTAAAAGCAAATACTATTCTGTTTTTTAATGAGCTGAACACTTTCGGGAGGCTTTATGCTCCCATAATCATAACTACTAAAGTGTTGAAAACTATAAAAAATATTATTTATGCAAATTTTTATTACAATATTTTAAGAAGTAAGCAGTTATTGCTCATTAAAGACTAACAGTTTGTTCTTCTTTTTTCATATTGTATTGTAATAATAATAATCTTTGCAAATTAGATATTTGCATAAAATTACTATTATTGCATTCATTTGCCCATTCAGTTTACTTTTGTTTTTTAAGCTAATTAAATTGTATTCTTTTATTCAAGTGTTATTATTTGTCAAATAAATTATTTGCATTTGCTTATTCTATTGGTGTGTATTATTTGAAAATCAAGATTCATTAATTATGTATTTATTGATATCAAGCAAAGCTTTCAAATTAAATTTATACTTTTTTTTTTTTTTTGCACAGCCTATCTATAGGTATTTGAGATTAATAATTTTTAATTTATTTCTAGCTAACGTTTATTCGGGCCTATTTAGAAGAACTGGGTGGACCTTATAATAATAATATGTTACAAAACAACAGAGAAGAGAAACTTCTTAAAGAAGTTAGCATTTTTGTTTTAGCATCACATTTTTTATGGGGCCTATGGAGTATTTGTCAATCCCAAGCTTCTTCAATTTGTTTTGGATATTTGGTAAGTATTGAGGGGAAAATCTGTTTTATTATTAGAGTGAATTATATGAATGCAAATCCATTTACTTCTGTTTAAAACCCTCTAATCACCACTCCATCCTTTTTTTCTTTTCAAAATATACATTACATATAATCATATAATTCTATAATTAAACCACTTCAAATGAATGCAGCATATTGATTTAGTTACTGATATATAGAAAATTCAATTGACCATTATGATTCTTACACTATAAATTATCATCTCAGTACTTTTATAACTATAACTATTTTCTCTATAAAAAAAATAACATGAATAAATGAATTACTTGCTGCAGATATTTATCTTGTATCAAGATATACATTCTCTATACAATTTATTTTGCTTCACTTGCAACATTTTATACTTAAAAAATAAATGATGATAGATTTTTTCATTTTAATATAAATTACATGTACAATTCAAACTATTATTTTATTTATGCCTCCCTTTCTAATATTACATCAAATAAAAGTAAATGTCCTCTTCAGTTATTATATACCATTTCATATTTTATGTATTTTTCCTTTCAAAAGAACTTTTATTTGTGCCTCTTTGCCCATCGTCAATATCATTAGATTACAATAATGTCTAAGTTACACTTATTCTATCTCCCCTTTTCACCTATACATAATCCAACTGACAAATAATCAGTGATTACCATATTTAACATTATCAATATTTCACATGTAATTTTTCTGGGTACACCAATCATCTTTTGATAACCCTGGACAAATAATAAGTACAATCTACAGGGACCTATTAAGGCAGCCTGCTTAATAAATTACAACTTGAATTTTGTCATGACTCCCAGTGTCTTCACTCTGACTCCTGAGGGTTATGTTCACACTTCATGTTAGTACAAACATACATATATCGATAAGTTATGATCAAAGATATGACAATTATTATATTATGCAGTTTTACATTTAACAGAAATTAATACTTTCCAACCTCCATAGTTAAACTATCTCATTATTGATAGAAAGCTACTTTTCTTATAAATGTTATATAAAATCTACCTAAATACTTATATAATAATGTATTTTTGAAATGTAATTGGTTCTGTTACATGTGTATTCAATTCTATTAGTGAGATTTATCATAAAATGTAATTAATTTAGCTTTTTCCTGACTGCAATGTATATTTTATATATACTTATTAATTGTAGAAAAGGCAACAGATTAATAATCATTAATTTCATAAATGTCTTCCTCTTTGCAAATACATATGTGTGTGTGTATGTGCATATATAAATATTAATGATAAAGTTAATAAAAAAAAAATTAAACTAATTATAAATTCCTTTTTTCCAGAATATAATGATATGTGTACATCTTAACTATAAAGATCACTACATTTAATAGTTCTGTGTGTGTAATCTTACACGCTTCGAAATAAAGTAAATGAAATCTACTTTAATATAAATAAGATTAAAACCTATTATGATTTGTATTGTCATAATTCAAAATGTAACTACTATTTAATACTTAAAAATAGTTAATAGGTGATATTTCAGTGTTCTCATTAATAATGTAATTACAGTAATGTATTCTACAAAATAAGAATTATTATAGGTTTACAATATTGCTGATTAATTCACTGCATTAAATTTTTAAATAATGATTAATTAAAAAAATTATAACAACAAAGATTGTTGGAAGTATATACTCTTATTCTTTTCCTTTACTTTCTTTGCATTTCTTCATATATATATTGCTTATAATAACTTCTTTCATATAAAACTTTAATGCAAAAAAACTTATCAATAAAACTTCTTTTTTAAAAAAAAAAAGCAAAGGAAGTTTGAAAAAGCTCTGATGAAGACTGCTGGACTGTCGAAACTGTCAGGAAAATAAAGAAGTTTTATTGCATTAAAGTGTATATGAAAGAAGTTATTATAAGCAATATATATATATATGAACAACAAAGATAAGTGCAAAATATACATTACATTTTTATGAACAGCTTGAATGAAAAATATGAAGCAACAAATATATTTTCTTTTTTAAAATATTTTATGCACTAAAATCATTTTCTTTTCTTAGTAAAAATTCCATTTAACCACTATAATTATCATTCCAATATCTTTATCATAATTTCCAATGTTACAAGCACTATCTAAATGTTTAATCGATTTCTTCCTGCTCAAGTATCACTTTTTTATCATCTCTGCTTATAATCATCACATTAGATGTAGATGTATTTATTCTCAGTATTTACAGGTAGTGTTACAACATCAGCAAAATTTCTGCAATGAACATTCCTACTCCTACTGCTAATTTAGATCTCATCTGGATAATATTAATTTAGCAATTCACCTAAAGAAAATGGAAAATTATAATAGTGCTATTTAATTTTATACAAGTTTTCTAATCTTTCTAAAAATTGCCTAGACTTTGTTTAGATCAGTATAATTTTTTTTTCTTTAATTATCCAACAAAATAATTCAATATACTTTTATCAAATGTTTTTTAAGATCATTGAAACAAATATTAACTTTTCTTTCTTTTTTTATATTTCAGCCAATAATATAGTTCTCATCAGTCCACTTATATCCCTAGTACTTTTGCCTTATCTAAATCCAAATCTGTTATAAATGTGACTTTTATATTCACTAATATTTTATCATATGAGATTAAACTTATTATTCTAAAATCCATAAATTGCATCAGAAGTCATATAACAAAAGAAAATTTGTTAATCATATTTTCATATACTTTGTCAGTTTTCATCTCAATCATAACTTTTAAATAGTATTTTCCAAAACTATTCTCCCATCTCAATACATAGAGAAAATCAATACATATTTCATTTCTATACAGTATTTTATTCCAGAACTGAGAACTCATTAGATGATCCTGAGATTAAAATCAATTTTCCCATACATCGATACGCTAATTTTCAGTATTCAAATATGTGATTCTATTCAAGAGAAAAAATAATAATTAAAACTTTTGAAATATGCATTTATTTAAATCATAAATGAGTGATTCTAATGAAAAAAAAGTTTTAGGTTTGACTTATCTTGGATATATTATTTATATCTGAGCGAGTATTCATTAATAATATTTTCTTTAATTGTACAATTTATTTCATTCTTATCTATTTCAGTTTTTTTCTACAGAGATGATGATTTATTATTATGTATTCTTCACATTTTTTTAATATGTCAATTCTCTTCTAATAACTTACTATTCTTTTTTATTTTTATATTAAAGGCAGTTTTAATATTATGTATTCAGAGAAATTATTGAAAATACTAAATACAATCTTAATGTATTTTTGATGCTGAACATTATTGTTAAAGGCAAAAGTTATATTATTTTTAAAAATGTGTTATGTTCAACTCAATAACAAATAAAAATACCTAAATTGAATATTTAAATGAGCATGATCTAAAATGGACTTAACTGAACACTATCAGTTTCTTTATCACTGAGTTTATGTTGTTTATGAAACAGGCCTCTTTAATTTTGTGTTTCCTGTTATTGTGTTCAATACTATCTATCTATATTTCTCTAGAATTAAAAATTATGATCCAATAATCTTTCATTTTCTGAAAATACTGTTGATATTGTAGAATCTAGTTTAGCTTTATTACAAATACATATGTGCTGGTTTACTCTTATATGAATATTTTAAGTTTTTGACATATAATTATATAAATAATGTGTGGACTTTCTTTGGGATCAATTTAAAAAACCTTTACAATTGTTGATTAATTGGTGTAATATAGTGGGTAGTGAAAACTTATAGTCTTTTCCAATATTTTTTTAATTTTTGTTTGAAATAGAATGTAAATAAGGAAAAGTTATGCTAGGTTTGTCAACAGAAACTTTCTATTATATTTTAATTTATTATAAAATCACATTACAATCAAATCACATATTTAAACAATATGTAGATGTTATAGCCCTTATCTATTAAATGAACAATATATTTATCAGTATTATTTTTATCAGAATCAAATTTGCACCCATTATGGTTCCTAAAAAGCAATTTTGTATTAACTTAAAATGTGATAGAAATAAAATTACTAATAAAAAATCTTGGATGGCCTTTTCATGTATACATTTTTTCTCAAGAAAATTGAAGAACTTATATGAAAATGATTATAAATAAGTTGTTGTTCACTTATATAGTAAAGATAAAATTGATCCTAAACAATATTCGCATAAATGTCAGACATCCACTTGTTTTTTATCACATACAGTGAATCTAGAAAATATTTGAATAAAAGATCAAAGCAACCTATATATATGTTTATAGTAACGTTAAAATAGATATTACAGTAACATAAGTATTTCTAAAATGTAAAAGATTATTTGGTCATGTTTTTACTGAACACAATAATAGGAAATGCAAAATTAAAAAGACTACTTTATTAAAAATGTAAATTCTCTAACAAACAGAAAATCTAATAGTGTTCAGTTAAACCTTCTTATTTAAATATACAATTTCATATTTTTATTTGTTATTGTGTTAAAAATCATGTTTTTACTTTTTTTAAGAATAACTTGTATTAAGGTTTTAGTACATCCAAATGAAGGTACAGCAGAATTGGATTATATTTTGACTAACAGGAAATACATATTTCAAGATTGTAATGTTCTTAATAGATTTAACACAGGAAGTGATCATCGATTAGTAAGGTGCAAGATGCGTGTTAATGTAAAACTAGAAAGACAAAAATTGTTAAGAAAAACAATATTTACAGTTGATATTCCTAATCTTCAGAAACATTCTAATGAATTTAAATTAGAACTTACAAATCGATTTCAAGTATTAGTAGATTTTGAACATGATTCAGATTTGAATGAAATTAATATGAAAATAACTGATACACTTTTAAAAACTGCAACAAAGATAGCTGGTAGACAAAAGCAGCAATTGACCAACAAAATTTCTATTGAAACTAAAGAATTTATGAAGAAAAGAAGAAATATGAAGATATACAAAAATGATGCACTAAAAAGAATTGAATATCTCGAATTTTGTAAAATGGTGCGGAAAAGAGTTGAAAACGATATAAGAAAATATAACTGTGAACTAGCAAGAAAAGCTGTAGAAGAAAATAAAAGTCTTAAGAATGTAAAACAACATTTTGGTATTGGTAGGAAATTTATATCTGCAATAAAGAAAAAAGATGGAATTATTACTAAAAAGAGGGATGACATCATGAAATTGGTAGAAAATTTTTATCAAGAATTATATAGTAATAAAGATCAAGTACCTCCTATATCTATTACATCTTCCAAATTGCCCAGAATTTTAAATGAAGAAGTGAGAACTGCAATTAAATGTATGAAGAAAGGAAAGGCTCCATGTAATGATGGAATTATAATTGATATATTAAAAGAAGCAGGTGAAGAAACAGAAAAATTTTTAGCAAAGTTATATACCAAATGTCTAAGTGATAAAGATGTACCGGATGATTGGAAGAATGCAGTAATAATATTAATATTTAAAAAAGGTGATAAAGAAGATATTAGAAATTACAGACCTATCAGCCTTTTATCAGTTTTATATAAAATTTTTACCAAGATAATTACAACTCGTCTACAGAGAACATTGGATTTCCACCAACCAAGAGAACAAGCTGGATTTAAAAGTGGTTTTAGTACAGTAGATCATATTCAGGTATTGAGAGAAGTTATAGAAAGGACAAATGAATATGAGTTGTCATTATGTTTTGGATTTGTAGATTATGAAAAGGCATTTGATTCTATAAACATTTCTTCAGTGATTAAAGCATTGGATCATCAAGGTATAGATCCAGGATATTGTCATATTTTAAAGAATATTTATAAAAATGCAACAGCAACAATTAGATTACATAATGATACTGGGAAAGTCAACATTGAGAAAGGTGTAAGACAAGGTGACTCCATATCTCCAAAACTTTTTACAGCAGCGCTGCAAGAAGTATTTTGTGGATTAAAATGGGAAACTAAAGGAGTGAAAGTAAATGGAGATTATTTAAGTCATTTAGATTCACAGATGATGTAGTTGTTTTTGCAAATAATGCTTCAGAGCTGCAGGAAATGTTGCAGGAGTTATCAGATGAAAGTAGGAAAGTAGGACTAAAGATAAATTTTAAAAAGACTAAAGTAATGTTTAATCGGTTTGCTCAAAATATGAAAATAAAGATTGATTATGATGAATTAGAAGAAGTTAACAGTTACAAATACCTTGGTCAGGTTATTAATACAGATGGAAACATAATGGAGGAAATTAATCATAGAATTAAAATTGGTTGGAGTGCTTTTGGTAGAAATAACTTGATACTAAAAGGAAATATGCCTATGTGTTTGAAAAGGAAGGTTTTTAACAAATGTGTTTTACCAGTTCTTACTTATGGATCTGAGACTTGGACACTCAATAGAAGAGCAATACAGAGACTTCAGACCACTCAAAGAAGTATGGAGAGGTGTATGTTGGGAGTAACAAGAAGAGATCGAAAACGCAATGTATGGGTAAGAGAACAAACAGGTGTTACTGACATCATTGAAAAAATTAAAAGATTGAAGTGGAGTTGGGCTGGACATATTGCTAGAAGAGATGATAATAGATGGACAATTGAAATTTTAAACTGGATTCCAAGAGATTGTAAAAGACCCAGAAAGAGACCACATGTGAGATGGATGGATGAAATAAGAAAGTGTGCAGGGGTGATGTGGAGAAGAGAAGCTAAAGATCGGAGAAGATGGATTAAACTTGGAGAGACCTTCATCCTGCAGTGGATTGATAATGGTTGATAATGATGATGATGATGACTTTCAATGTTTTTTTCTAAAAGTACAATATTAATGTAGCCTTTAATATATTACATTTCTATGAAGAAGTTATCAATTATTTACAATTTTATCTTGTGAAATTGGTTTTCTCACTCAAAATATTATATTTTACCATATGATTAAACATAACTCTCTCTCTTTCTCTCTTTTTGGGGGGAATTTTATTTTATTTTTTCTAACTATATTATTCTTGCTTTATTTTTTACATTGCAACTTCAGTATTCATATTTTCTATCTTTTTTTTTTCTTTTTTTTTTTTAAAATTTTTATTATTCCAATGATTTTTATCTTTGCTTCAATTTCTTTTAAAATTTTATTTAAAAGTTTCTATTTTTTATTATTAAATGCTTTTATTTAAATTACAGTCTATTTATTTAGTTGGTTATTTGTTTAATAAATATTTTAATATATTTATATTCAATATAATGTATTCAAATTTTGTACATTTGTTATAAATCATTGGAAATGCAATATGACACAGATATTTTAAATAAATTACCTAATTTCTTAAATCCAAATGAATTGGCAGATGAAATTTTTAAATATTTTGATATCAAATACATTCATATCACTTCAATAAGTTTTCAGTAATGCATAAGAGAGAGTGATGTAATAATTGTTTCTTCAACTACAATTAAGCTTTTTATATTAATTATTTTGTGTGTTCTTAGTCCAAAGTAAATAAATAAAAGCATTTATTATAAAATATATTTTTTTTATATCTACTATTTTTTCAGTTTTTAGCATTGTATTAAATCAAATTCATTTACAATATAGTTTTATAATCAAGATTTATTTTTATTCTAATTTAAAAAGACAAAATACTTTTTAAAGTTTTTTAAAATATATATATACAGTAATATCACTCTCTCACATTCATTACTGAGAACTTACTGAAGTGATATGAATGTATTTGATATCAAAATATTTGAAATCTTGTGTTAACGATTTGCAGAGGTCCCTACTGTCATTTTTTCAGGCACGTATTCTTAAGGTTATTCTTAATAAATATTACTTTAAAATATTTGAACAAATTATATTGAATATAACTATATTAAATCTTTTTTACAATTTTCCTAATTAATATATCAGTTGATTAAATAATTGTTTTAAAAAATAAGTGTTAATGTCTTTATTCCTCCAGTTATTTATTCAATAAATTGGCAGAGTGTATAATTTGATTTCATTACAACAGTGTTTTATTAATGAGTAAATTATCTTAGTAAAGCTATTAGAATAGAATAATCTGTTTATGTACAGTCACAGTTCCAGGTCTTGTGATCTTGAACTAGTTCTAGAGGGCAATAATGGTTGTTATTTGTATGTGGTGATTATGTTTGTATTTGGACATCCAGATGATAACTCTAGATGGCACAAAGGTATCACCTTTAGAGTCCATTTACTGCATTTTGGTTTTGTTTTATTAGGAATTTAGTTTATAGTTGCTCATACACTAATGGTGCCCTATAGCCAGAGCATTGATGATAATTATAATGTACCAGTATTTCAGCATTATTTTTATGCTAGATACTTTAGAACTTAAATATATGCATCAAGATAATGAGTATACTTTCTCCTAACTTTGACAGTGGCTAGTGAATTATGGAATGCTGGAAAATTTGTAGTTTATAACTTATTATTAGTATAACTATTTATAGTTTTATTCTATGTTGAGCCTCTGCTCATATATGTTTACTCATTTTATATTTGTGTTAAATGGGGATGATAATGATGATTTTCCCATCCCCACATTAATTCTTTTTGGTCCATTTCATTACTATATATATATATCCTGAATCAACTTTCCAATGTACTTCCATATTCTTCAAGATATCCATAAAATCTGCTTAAGATTACTTTATCAAATGATTTATGTAAATTTACAAAACATCAATTTTTTTTTCAATGTATCACTCCACAATTATATTAACAACTTCAATAGCATATGTTGTACTTTTTTTTTCAAAAAATCATGTTGTTTTTTTCCAATATATATATTCTACTTTTCCATGTGATTTTTATGTTAAAATCCTCAATAATATTTTCAAATCATCTAACAGCTTTCTTCTTAAAATCAGAATCATTATAGTTCTCAGGACAATATCAACTTATAAAATCTCACTATTTTTTTGTCTGTGGAATTTCCCAATCCTTTTAAAATTTCTGTAGACATTGGATTGTCTTAGTAATTTTATCATTTTTACATATTTTTAATCACTTTATATTTACACTTTGCACATCTTTTGTAACATCCTCTTCTCTCTCAATCTCATAATTAGCTGCATTATTACTCTTTTTAAATAAGTCCTAAATGAAATTGCCCCATTTTTTCAATATTTCTTTTTTATCAGTTAATGCTCATCCATTTTATCGCTAATTTTCTTCATTAATCCTTTCTTCCTATCCCAAATGATGTTTTTAACTCTATAAAACATTATTTCATATATCTCTTTCCAATGAAGTACTTTTATTTTTGCATCTTTCTCAGCAAATCTGTTTCTTGAAGTCATTATTTATTATATAATCTCTTTTTTTTTCATTATATATATTTTTTCTATCTTTTTAACATTCTCTTTCTTATCCAAGACTTTTTTAATTGATTGTTTTTTATTGTTGTCTTTTTTTTATATTATACCAACATTTATCAGTGTCATTCAAGTACTCATCATATTTAATAATTTTCTTTATTATATTATCAATCATGAATCCAAATCGTCCCTTTATCATTTCTCTCAATTAGCCCTTTATTATTTTTATTCTTTTTAAACTCAACTTTAATATTGCCATAGACATATTATGATAATTCTTGGGGAAGTATGAGACCTCTTAATTAGAATTTCTGTATATATTTTTTGTATTAATATACACATCTAATAACTTTCTCTATCACTCTAGTTTTCTATGTATTCAATTTCTTTGGATAATTTTTGCTTCTTTGGATTATTTTTGAACTATATATTTATAAATGCAAACATATTTTTTTTGCAAAATTTTATAAGCTAATCATCATTTACATTTCTTTTTCCAATACCAGAGTTTTCTCCAATTTTGCCTTCTTTATCTTTTTCTCCAACTACATTCCAATCAGCATAGCAACAATATGCATGCACTTTTACCCTCCCTTTGTATTATTTCTTCCATCTTTTAATACTATTCATCAATCTCTTCATTATCATGACTAATAGTTGATATATAAATTTGAAGAATCACTAAATCCCTGGATTTTGCAAATATCTTTAGCAAAGTCTATGATCAACACAATCCATGTTTATCACAATATAATATTTTCTATCTATTTGTAATAATAGCTCCAGTTTGTGATCTATCACCTTCAAAATAAAACAATAGCATCACTTTTTTATTTCATTATACTCTTCCCATCACAAATCATTTAATTTTGCAATATCTATGTCATTTATTCTCATTTTATTTTTCAAGATTTTCAGTTTTTCAACACTTCTAATAATTATTTTAGTTCTTTCCTTTCTAACACATCAACTTTATGAAGACTTTATATAATTAGAAACTGATGCGCCCAATGACTCTTTTTTCTGGACAAGACATCCAGCTTTCTTTGGTTAGTTTTGTATACCTATATTTCTTATGTGCTAAACCATTAAGCATCACATGATCACCATCTCTCATACTAGCACTGACAAAGGCCATAAGCCAGAAACTAGTCTGGGGATATTGGATGAGTAGGCATTAGATAGGGATTTTATGCACAAGCCTTCTGGCATCCATTGATTACTCTGGTTGGCACAGGGTGGCACTACTGTATGGAGAGTTTTGCCTTGTTTTCCTTGTGTGCTCATACTTTTGATAAAGCAAAGGCATTATATGGTGAAATGCTTTTCTGCTTGGCAATATCACGTTTTATAGATTTGATATGCTGTTTTTAATGAAGATCATCTCCTTACCAACTTCCTCTTCATTTTTGTCACTTTGTGATATTACACTAAATATGAAGAATGCTTTTTCTGGCTTGGCAGCCCAAGGAATGATGATTTATTGAATGCCATTAACTCTCAGTATTAAACATTTGCTATTGTATGAATTGTAGCATTTTATGCTATTGGCTTCTCTAGCATCTCAACATACTGAATGTTATCTCATTGTCAGTGATTTCTTATTACTTTCTTTCTCAGCTCATTCAAAGCTAACCTTCATATTTGTATGTCATTCAATAATCCACAATATGAATATGTTCAGGGTAGCATTGGACTATGTTCTGGAAATCCTTTTCCAATCCAGAATAAAGACTTAAAAAAACAATATTGTACAATAAGACCAAAACAAAGAAATCATTACACCATCGATCAAGTAGCATAAGCCTCAAACTAAATTGCCAACAAACTTATAATTTTAACTTAAATAATGTAAGTATTTTGCATGAAGAAAAATAATAATTAAAAAACTATCTTCATTGAATTTAATAATAATCCAATGAACCAATAATACTCTAGCATAAAAATCCACTATGCATTAGGTATCTCATTACTATTCTTTTATATGTAATATCATCATTAATGATAACATTACTTTTAACTGAAAGCCATGGCCTGCTGGCATAAACTTATATCTAAATTTTTCAGGATGAATATTAAGTTGAGAACATTAAAAAAAAAAAAAAACTCAATTCAGACTAACTGAACAGAATGTTAAATGATCAATTTGCCACCAGAGTGCTTCAGGCATTATGTGACATCTTGAGCAATTAACTACAAAATTTTTATTATTTGATTGAAGATATTCAACTATGAAATCAATTCGAGATATTTATAGCAAAAAAAACCCATATGTTTTAAGTTAATATTACCATAAATATTTATTGTGTTAACATTTATTATGTATATATATTTAAATAGAGTACCAGGTAGACAAAAGATAAATAAGTGTTGTTTTTTATTTTGTTTTTTTAGGATTATGCTTTGGCCAGATTTGATGCCTATTTCCAACATAAAAAGAAAATGACATTTTCAAATGATTTATGATATAGTGAAAAACTAGAATGGATATATCTAAGAAGATGGATTTATCATTATTGTTATTGTTTAAATCTTTTTGTTTACTTATCTTGACTGAGTTGAGAAAGTATTTGTTTTTTTCAAATTGACAATTTTTCAGATTAATAAAACAAAGTGACTTTATATTGGGCAGCTTCTGCAGTGCCTTGTGATTATTTTTTGTTTTATTCAAAGTTCTTAATGACTGTTTGATTATCATATTGATACATGTGGGTGATTCTGTGATGGAAAAGCTCTAGCAGTTAATCCGCCAAAAAAATTTTTCACCTCAGGATGAAAAACTATCCTATAAATTATCAATGATTTCTAAATTATTTGTATATCTTGTATAAATGAATTTTCTCTAATCATAATTAGATTATGATAAAAAGATTTTATTGTACATTTATTTTATTTTCTAATGTAATGTTTTTTTGTTGTTGTTGTTATTTAGTTTTTATTAGAATAGCTAGAATAAAATTGTTATTTTAAAAAGGAACTCAAAAGAGAAAAATATATATATAACTAGTTAATTTGAAGTCACAAAGAAAAGAAAAAAACAAATTAAATAGTAATGTGAATTCTTTCAAAGTCGTCCTAAAATCAAATATTATTTGGGTGGTGGGGTGTAAATGTGACAAAATTTAAAATTTTGCAATACTTTTTTCCATTTGTTTTATTTTTGATTTAATTATATTCTTGTTCTTTTTTGTTTTTTACCTCTGCATTTATCTTATACTTTTTCTATCTTAATAATTAATTTTAGAAATTATTATTCTGGAATTATGCATGAAGCATTCATTACACATACTGTTAGAATTTCAGTTTTTTTTTTTAATTAAAAATTTAATATTCGCAGCTGTAAACCATGGGAATTTTGTTTCGCTTATTTTGGCATTAATTTCTCTGACATAGCAAAATAATGGAACAAAAAGAAAAAAATAAGATTTTTTAGTTGTCTTAGTAAATCGAAAATAGAGTTGAGATAAAACAATCTTATTAAAATGCCAAAGCTGGAAATCGTCATATTTTTAATTTTAACTAAAAATGTATTTTGATAATGTGAAAATCTTTTGATGAAAAAAATTAAAAAAAATTGAATTAGACAAAATATCATAGCATTCGAATTATTCAAAACGTTTGTCATTAAATTTACAATAAGAAATTGTCAGGAACGTAACAAATCAACCTTCACATAATCCTCCTAGCTTACATTTAGTTAGTAGAAGTAATTAACTCTATAACGTTTTGAATAATACACTTTCACATTATGTAAATGATTCTGTATATAGCATAAAACTATTTTTAATCTTATAAACATATACTTAATTATTTCAATGCTCTACACAGCTTAATGCAGTGGGAAAATGGCAAAACTGAGAGGTCAAAGTCCAAATCTCTAACACTTCTGACGCACAAATATCTTGCAAACTCCCAAGCTACAAACCATTTAATTATCTTTATTATTATTATTTCAATGTTTTTAATAATTATAAATTAAATGTTATTGATTGATATTTGTAAAAATATAATGATGTTATTTTAAATAAATAGTTTATACCTCTTTGTATGTGTAATAAGTAAATGCATTGATATTGATGTATAATATGGATACACATGTACTTGTTTGTGTATGTATAGGTGTGTGTGTATCAACATATTTGCATTTACATATGTATAATGTGTACTCGAGGATGATTAATTAGATTGCCTAAATTATTAGAAGTTTAGAAGATTTTATGTTATGATTCAGTATTCTAAAAATGTTATGATTTTAAAGTAATCTTTTATCTTCCCTTATAAGTTGCTTAATAGTCAAAACGACCAACTAGAAAACAAAAGGTTTCTAAATTGATTTCTGATTGAGAAAAAAAAAAATCTGTTTGACTAATTAATTGGTATTGTTGTGCTCTACCTGCCACTTTATTTGACTAGTTTGACAACTAATCATGTCATAAATATTTTTAATCTTAAATCATATGCACACATTCACACAGTTTCCTAAAAGTTCAGAAGAATTCCATTTTAATGCAGTATGTCTTATTAAAAGTTATGCCTTGAAAGATATTGGTGAAAGTCTTTTAAAATATCACATGATTACCATTTCATATCTTACTATATGGAGAATTTGCTACTGAAATGTCTTTTTTTTTTAATCTACAACCAGAAGTCATGCATCTTGATTAAAAAGAATTTAAAATACTTTCTGCATTCTAACTGAATAGATTGACAATAAAAATTATTATAAGTTTTATAACAAAAATAATTTTTAACTGTTCATGAAATTTAATGAAAACTGACTTTTATTCAGGATATTTTTTTAAATTTTAATTGCAATAATTTACTTAATTTCCATTAATCTTTCTCTAATGACACACATTTTTTAATATATATATATATTCTGTCCATTTTAACAAATAGCTTTAAGAATGTTATGCAGTTCAGATAAGTTTGCATTTTACATTGCAAATGTGTTCAGATTACTGTTATGTTGAATTTAAGTTATATTACCTTATTCTTGTAAAGATAGATGGATTCAAGAGCTAAAGCTTCTAGGATTGTTTTCAACTGAAGTAAACATAAAAAATCTTACTTCAAATGAACAGAACTGTTGTCTTGAGCCTATCATTTTAATGCTAAAATGTCACATGGCTTTATGACCACTTAACCATGTAATTTATTATTGGGTTGCAATGCTTGAGAACAGAAGGAAAAGCATTGATTTCTTCCTGAAAATTTAGTTTTATTTATTTTTTAAAAAAGATTTTTTTTTCAAATAATATGTTATTTTTGATTGTAAAACCATTATTTTGCATAAAATTGTCACAAATAGTCAAAAAGTGTACCAATACTAATACAGTGAATATACAAAATTTTATGATTATAAAAAGTGCTTCAAAGCATATATCATTTTGCAACAATTTCTCTACACATCTGGAAATTTTTATTCAATATTTTTTTACATTAATGAAATACATTTTACTATGTCTCACACTTTTGCATTCTGCTTATTGAGATTTATTCTGTATTTACTTTCCCATTCCTCAAGTTTAGCCTTTTAAAATAATCTACAGTATGATCTTAAATTTTTACAGATGAAAGCATTGTTATTCTGAATCTTACTTAGAATGAAATATTTGAATATTAATCTTCACTAATTCCTAAAGATTATCTCACTCTCAAAATTAATGTGTTTGTGTGTGTTATTATGTTGGAAGTTTATATCATTGTGCAAATAATCATTTACAATGTCAAAAATATTGACGCAACATTAAATTTCCATTTTCAATATCATACTGATTCTGTAATCTGAAATTTTCTTAATCTTCTTGATTTGAGATATTAGAATTAATTGTGTCCATTGATGGGTCAAGCAGTGGCAAAAACACTACTAATGATATCATTTATCATTTAACTGTACTATGCTATTTTCTGGACTCCTCATCCTGCTTTAATGCAGAGAACTTAATTTCATATGCAAAGTTTTTAATATATTTTCATGTATATAATGTGCAATGGCATATAACAAGTACCCAATTTTTTCAGTAAAAATATCAGATTTTTTTTTTAATTATAAAAATCTATAAAGAATATTACATGCACAATGAAAAGTTCAATATTCAGATTTTTTAACATTATGCATCTCATTTTTTTCACTGTAAATTTTTTTTTTTTTTAAAAAAAAGATGTGCAATATATAGATGAAAATACAATGTAAATATTTGTAACCACATTTACCTAATATTAACACTTTAAAGCTTTATTTCTTGTGCATACTTTTCAAAAAACTTAATGCTAATATTAGTAAATGTCAAGTTACAGCATTCAAAAATACCTAAGTATTATGAATCACATTGCTTTATTTTACAATTTTATTGTTATATTTTTAAGTCTCTTATGTATATTAAGAAATATTATATGTACTGAAATTTGGAAAAAAATTTGATGACCTTTGCTATGTTAATAAAAATTTAATTTTACTACCATGTTGAATGTTTTATTTTATTTTAATGTCATATAATAAATACAATGAATAACAAATACAGTAATGACATACAACTACTGAAGGTACTCTGCATACACTCTTTAATCTGACTTCAGACTGAAAACTTATATAAACAAACTAAAATGTTTTTAAATGTCCCACAGCTATATTATTCCTTTTGAATGGAATGCAAAAATTAAGCTTTTCTTTATTTAAAGGAAGAGTGTGGCTGAAATAATATAGCTGCGGAATGTTTACAATATTTTAGAAATTTCAGCTAGTGTTATGCCTTGTTTCTCTATACAGTATAAACAAATCTAAATTTTGTGGAAGGAATGGATTACTTTAAATATTTTCTATTTTGAAAAATGTAGAAAGATTTAAACGTAGTTTTAGTCACTGGTTAAGATTTTAATGAAGTGGTTTTGATAGATTGTTGGGTTTTTTTTTACTTGTTAGTGGTAGTGGTGTTATTATTATTGCATAGATTTAAAGAAAAATTTTAAATCTTTTCTGTTCTTCTATATTAGTGGCCATCAAATTGATGATGATCATGAAAATCAAACAGTTCTCTAAAATGATGACCTCTGTTTGATTTTTCAGCCTGCATAATAATGCATTCATTATTATACTTATGTGAAATCATCATTTCGTACTGGGCATCTTCTATCACGATTATAACATATTTTTGTAGTAGGTCCAATTAAAAGACAAGTTATTTCATCACATCGAGTGCAATATTGATTGTTTTTTTTTTTGTGAACATATGACTTAAGAGAGAATATAATTAGATATAGTGTTGAAATCTTTTGGAAAAAAAATGCTATAGAAATTTAAAAGCTTCACAAAATATCAAACAGAATAATGGATCAGCATGGTCTGTGTGCAGATGTAATTATGATTCATGGATTGACTTGTATAATCATTATATATATTATAACGGTTGAGGAGTTCATAGAGTCTTACCGTATTTGCTGTACAGGGTACCATCAGGCTATTTGAACCTGGAAAATTTATATAGTAGGCAGATACACGCTGTTAAGATCTAACTTTTACATATATATTTTATTCCGACCATCAGCCCATGCCACTAGCTCATGGAGATGCAGAGATTTAATATAAACTTACTTAAAAGAAATATATCAATATTTTAAAAAAATGAAATAAGCCACTGCCAGTAATTAACACACAAACATTTATTAATGTACATATAAATAAAATTGAGGAATAAAATTTATCTTTAGATTTTAATATTAATTTTTAAATTTAGATTACTATTTTAAACAGTCAGCATAGATGAATTTAATATTTTATTAGAGTGTCGAGTATGAATAAACTACATAGATTGCATTTGAAAAGAAAATATTCTATCCCTTATATAACCTTAGGCCAAAAGTTCACTTTCAAACTAACGCCAATCCATCTGATATATTGATGTATTCAATGCAGAATGAATACAATGGCACAATACCATACTATCAGGAATGCACATGTGAACAGCATGGTTATAGAAGATATTGACTCGTCCAGTACAGGAATGATACATCTGTCTGGCGAGAAGAACAAAAAAAATTCCATAGGAAGGGACTGTGTTTTCCGTCTTATTATCCTATTCCATAGGCTAAAGGGGTGATCCAAGGAGCAGGGAATACTGTCTGCTTCCAATGGTCGCTGAGAAATGGGTCTTATTTTGCCCAAGTGTGGCATATAATAGGATCCTGTATGTAGCAGATCTCATGTTACATTTACTAATTACACCAATATATCCAATCGACTAACCCAATTTAACTACAAAACAAATAACTTAAGATTAACCCTCCCTTAATTAATTAATATAACTTTACAAATCTATGCAGCCATTCATGCCCAACTTAAAATTTAAATACATTCTAATGATTTAAATAATACATATTAGTAATAAAAAAAATGGAAATGATTAAAATAGAAAACCTATACAAAATAAATATTAATTGATTTAAAGTTCTATTCTTGTTCAGATAAGAGTCCATTTATTTATATTACTTTTTTTTTCCTATGGATTGATTGCTTATTTTCAGTTACTCATTCGCAAATTTAGAAAAAGTTCCTATTAAATAAGCAAAAAAGTTTATACTTCCTGGATTCTGCAGATTTAGAGGTCTATCTTTGTGATTCACTTATTAGATTGCTTGTCCTCTTTAAAATGAAGCCACTACTTGCCATTCCTTTTGGTCCATAACTGTCATAGGGAGGCCTCAGCTGGTTGTCAAGAAATTAAATCTATTGCAGATTCCTACATCGTGAAATCTGCAATACAGCTACAGTTCATATATAGCTTAATAGTCAGCCTCTCAGACAACAAACATTTTTAATAATCATATTTTGGCTTTTATATTTTTATTAGCCTCTTATCAACAAATTTTCGGATTCAATGAGCAAGACATTATTAATCCTAGAATTTCTTGTTTGGTCCATGCTGTGGCTTGGTGCTTCCGTTGGTCAAGCTAATTCTCTTATCTGACCTTTAAAATTATTTTAAGTGCCCCAAGGTCTAGTTTGCTTTAAAACTATCATTTAATTAAAAAAAAACAATCATTTTCATTTTCTAAGATTAAACATGATAGAATTCATTTACTTCTATTTTTAAAAATATCAATCTTTACTTTTTTTATCCATATTTATAAAAAAAAATACATTCAAATACTTTTTTTTTTTTGTTTTAAAAAGAAAAAATACTTTTAAAGTTTTCCATCTGTGCGAATATATATACATACATTGAACAACTCTTTTTAATTTTAGCTTTTATAGTTTTTAATAAATTTATTTACGAACTTAAGTTTTTGTTTTAATTTTAAATTAATGTAACGGCATATTGTATACCGTTACAATATATTCTTTCTTTTTTTTTTAGAGTTGAAATGGCCATGCTCATTTGTAAGTAGATTCACCTGCTACTGTTGATAATTTATCAAAATAGGCAAAACTCTCCATACAGTATGATAATTTATCACAATGATGTTTTCAATATATTTATTATGCCTTTATGAAAAAATTTTATCTCATAAGATAAAGCATTCTTTTTTATTGTTGTTGTTCATAGCATTTCTTAAAATATTACCAGTACTAAAGCTTAAAACAATATTGTTCCTATTTTTTTTCTTCAGTGTCCAACTTCACAGCCATAACTTAAGCATTTGTGATCTTCATTTTAAAATAATGCCTCTATATTTTTTTTTATTGCTCATTAATAAAATTATAAAATCTATTGATGAATCTGCTTGTGTTGAGATTTCTCATATGTAAACATATAAATAAATTTTTGAATGTTAATTTTATATGTATGTAGTTTATATTGTAATAATTTATTCGCCTATTAAAAAAGTTTTTAATCAACCATTTTTAAAATTTTATTTTACATGTATAAAGTGCAAAAACAATTCTGTTTTTAAAACTTTATTGATTTGTTAATCATTTTAAAATTTTGCCATCACTTTATGCAGAAACTTGAAAGTTAAATAAATATATTACTTTTTCAGAAAAATAATTACTGTAAATTGTTATATTAGGATCATGGTTGAATGCCAAATATAATATCAAAGATTAAAAGAGAGATGTGTCAAGTAACAGCATTCATAATCAATTATTTTATATTGATTGATCACATACTATTTCAAGTTCAAAGAGTTTTGCTTTTTTAAAAAAAAATTTCACATCTATATATATAATAAATCTTTTATTTTTCTATTTCATTGTATTTAATATAGTGCTGTAAGGAGATTACATTTTGTAATATAAAACTAATTTTTTTGTAAAATAATTGTCTCTTACATTATATTATCAAAGTGAAAATATTTATAATATACTAATGAAATATTGTTGACAATAAATAATAAAATAGAACAGTGGAATCAAATATATGAAAAATATCAGTTCAAATATATATCTTCCCCATGTTAGATATAAGCAGTAGTAAACAGATAATTTCATTTCTTCCTTGGTTCTTTTATTCTACAATACCATCATTAATTATTACATCTATATTATAATGGTCAGCCAAAGTATGTTTAAATTATTTACATGTGTTTGTCATCTGACATTAAACATCAATAAGTAGACCAACAGCATATATTTTTATGCCTATATGTTTAAATAACCTTTGAAAATATTTTCTTCAATATGATGATGATGATCACTAGAGAGCTATTATTTGAAATACCAGGCTAAGTTGCTCTTAATGAAATGGACATGGAATAAATATGCAGATCAAATAATATTACATAAAAAGAGGTTAATATATTATTCAAACCGATAACAAAACTATAGTTCATTGCAAATATAATTGTCAGACAAATATAATTTTCTTCTTTTTTTTTCAATAAAATCATTTCTCTAATTTTTTTTTTTTTTAATTCACATGCACATTGGAAAACACTAGCTATTTATAAAGTGTCCACTTTATTTTGCTTAATTTTAAAACAATCTTTCAGTTAAATGCTATAATACAACTTTTTTTTGTTGTTTAATCACATTTGCTGCAAAAGTAAATCCTTGGCCTTTAATATACTATTAACACAACTCTATGCATGGCCAATCATCTCAAATATAATACATTTATTTATATCATAAGCTTAATTGTAAAGTCACAAACGTATCAAATATAGGATAGTTTTAACCAAATACATCTTTCTTACAACAATAATTCTAAGGAATGGTCACTTTGGGTTCAAATCTCATTCGACCCCATTAATACTCCTTAATTAACTGAGGTAGTTATTTGGATCTGATCGAATTTATATAACAAAACTAAATAAATTTACCATATAGAAATAGTGTACAATAAATCATTTAACAGTCATTTAATAATTGAATATATATAATAAATTCTAACATACATAAAATTTAATTCACAGTAATCAAAAGAAGGTCTAATTTATGTACAAATGGGCTTTATCTAATTTCAAAAGAAACCTTTAACTTAAAATACAAATTATATTACATACATCTTTTTTTTAACACATAGCTTTAATTATTTTACAAGCATGCATCTTTGTTTTAAATTGAATATTACGCATAGAATTATTTATCTCCCAATTTCATATTAAAGAAAACTTTTTTTTTAAATGTTAACATATAAAAAATTTCTCTTTTTTTATATAATAACTGAAACACAGGCTTGTTATATACCTGTGGCTATATATATGTAATATAGGGTATAGGAGCACAGACTTTCACACCACCCACCTCTCTCCACTCTATCTAATAACTCTGATACACCTAAACACATATATGCTGAAAAGATAAATAATCACCAATATACGTATTTCATGCTAAACCAGCAATCATCAGTTGGTCCAGACTATCATCTTTACACACATATATAGTATAAGTGCTCAGATGTATATTAAGATAGATTATCCTCATAGTTTAATGGACAGGCTTCAATCCACTCCAACTCTTCAACCGTCCATCCAATTGAAAATCTGATGACACCCATGTTGACCTAAGGTTAATCTGAACCATTAAACTATGAGGATAATCTATCTTAATATACATCTGAGCACTTACACTATATATGTGTGTAAAGATGATAGTCTGGACCAACTGATGATTGCTGGTTTAGCATGAAATACGTATATTGGTGATTATTTATCTTTTCAGCATATATGTGTGTTTAGGTGTATCAGTGTTATTAGATAGAGTGGAGAGAGGTGGGTGGTGTGAAAGTCTGTGCTCCTATACCCTATATTATTTTTTTATATACAATTTTTTTTTTTACCTTATTTGCTTATAAAACTTAACTCACTTTTTTTTAATCTTTTGCTTCCTGTTTTAAACAATCTATAATATAAAATATAGCTTGCTAGTATTAAATATAAAATAAAATTAATATGTCAGAATAACTGACTAAAGGTTTTTTTAACTTATAAAGCAAAAGTTCCATAGCTAGAATTCAATTTCACTCATTCCATTTGTAAGTTGTTATAATATCTTTTAACAATCATCTGATTTTGAAATTTGAAGTTTAAGCATTAATTATTTATTTTAATTAGAGATTTATTCAAAAAATAGCTTAGTCAGATTCCAACGATCCAGAGTAGATTTCAGCAGTTAGTCTCCTGCTATACTTAGCAAATGAAGGTTTGATGTAGCTTGAATAAATATTGTATTACTCCTTGATTAGAATATGAATCTAGGTTGCAAATTTAATAAAAATTGACTTTGTAAGTTTTTAACATTTTATTTTTAATATTGTATCTTGTTTTTAACACCTTTAATATCTAATGAATTTTTAGTTAATAAAAGAGGGTACTCAAAAATTGACTCAACCTGCATGATTTGCAAAAAAGAAGATGAAGCTATCAACCATTTCAGATTCAGATGTAATTAGCTAATGCAACTTAAAAATACACTAATAAGTCAGATCAAAACAAATCAATCTAAATTATTCAATTTGAAAGAATATCAAAAAAGGATCATACCCAAAAATTAGACTCTCATTAATTCTTGATCATCTATTATGGATACTAGATGAAGGCTAGTATTTAATCATCAAAATTTTAATCCTATTAACTTCATGCAGAGCAATCTAAAGAAAACAAGAGATAGCCTGATAACCCCTGAGGTTACTTTTACCATGACTTGGGACATGCTGGATTTATCCTCTCCATGGTCCAACCAATAGCAAGATGCTACAAAAAGGAGAAAACAGAAGAGTAATTGATTCAAATTCGGGAAAACGAAATGAAGAAATAAGAAAACACTTTAAACAAAATATATACCAAATAACCTCTAATGTAATAATATAATCTTTAATAAATTATTTTGGAAATTAATATTTTTGACAACTGAATTCATTTTAATTACATTTCAAAAACACTCGTTATTTAATTGATTGAACTTGCAAAACACTGAAATATTAAATTGCTTGAATTTTTTTTTTGTATTTGAATCCCTTATTAAAGATAACTTAATCTTTTTTTTTTAATTTAATTATTTAAATCAATTTTTTTAACTGAGTTGTTTTGCAATACAGTCTTTGATAAGAGAAAGTTTTAATATATATAATTTATGAGTTTCTCTTAAATTTAAATATTTTTTACAAACTTACTACATTATTTAATATTGTTTTATAATATATTTAATAATTTTAACATTTGAATATATATATATATTGCATTTAGCGATCCTTACAGTTTTGAATCAACTTACAACCATGTGGAAGATCTCATGGGTGACAGTGAAATGAATAGCACATTCATTTCAATACAGAAGTAATTAAAATATTAAATAAGATTCTTGTGGAATAGTTCTTAATGTACTAACTTTATATGTTACAACCTAAAGTTTAAACTAGGATAATTTTTTTTAGGCAGTTGGGGAATTTGCAAACAGGATTTTGAAAATATGAATAGAAAAAAAAATTAATAAGTTGATATTTGATCAGATTAATGCAAAACCATGTTATAGATTGATTTTATTTTAAAATCATATTGTAAATAGATAATCTATCAGAAAAGTTTAAATTGCTTGCAAAGATTGTGATGAAAGAAGGAGGAATAATGGTGAGGCAAACTGTTAAACCAAGCAAGTAATAAGTTATTCTGAAGAAAAAAACATATTTTATGATTACCAGAAATTAATGTTATTTAGCAATGTCTAATAATTATTATTATATTAGTTTATATATGTCTACCAATACACAGTCTTTCAAAAGTAGACGTAATTGCAATTTAATTCATTTTATATTGTGAAAGAGAGAGAGTCGTAAATTAATCCTAATAATATATGTGTGAGGAAAGATCACTAAAAATAAAAAACTAAAGAAGTGTTAATTCATGTCTGAAACAATACTTGGCTAGAATTCAATTAAATCATAAATTTTAATTAACAGTGGGTTTTGTTTGTTTAACGTTATTTCAATATTTGTCATAAGTATAATATGAAAGTACTGAGAGCCAATTTGAAAACTTTTGAAATTATATTTTATTTTACAGCAAAATGTTTATTGATTTTATTTTATTATATCATTTATATCTTTTATTGTTTTACATTAGAAAATTTTGTATTAAGTAAGTATATGTATGTAGTTTGTTTAACCACTGAAGTTAATCAATGTTAGATTATTGTTAATTAAACAATGTCCAACTGGCTCTGAACTAGATAATGTTCACTCTACTTCAACAATTAATTTATAATACTAGCCGATAGTTCTTGGTGTGAGCCTTCAAGTTAGTAATCCAGTATGCCTAGTTCATTTGCACATAAGTACATAAGATTTATCGTTATGAATCAATTTATGTTAGCAACAACAAATACTCCAGTGAATATTATTGTTGTAAGTACTAATAATATTACAACCAATCTCTAGCAAATAATTTTTTTAGTAGTGAATAATGTTACTGAATACCTCATCAGCCTGTATGTATTGGGAGTGAATGTGTCCCATCTGATCTGCACACTTCCATTGTTCTTGGTAGTATCTCATGTCAGGTTGTGATTAGCCAATAGTCTTCTAGTATATCACAGTATGTTTCTGATGATGATAATTATTGATAAGTTTAAGTAAAATAGAAAATTAAGATTTTTTTTTTCATAGTTTAGAGATTAAAGTATCTGAAAAGATTACATATTGTTTTTGTCTAAAATAATACTGTATAACCTTTTGAGATAATTCAAAATAACTTACATTAATAATTGCAATAATGGCCCTTCTTTAACTTTTGTAATGGTTTTCTGAGGCATATTAAAATTGTTGATCTGAAGATGTGTTAAATATCAAAACATTAGAATAATATTACCAAATAATAAAATTTAATTTCTGTTGGGAGTAACTATCGCTTGATTTCTCTAAATTTATGACTACAATTGGTCAGTATAAACTGAATATTTTTCTGCAAGTTCAATATTAAATTTTAACCAATTTTTATTTCATCAAGTAAATTTACAATATTGTTTCCTGTTTTTGTTATGAAATGATTGTAGAGTTACTATCTAGTAAAAACTACAATGCATGCTATAAAATTTTGTCTATGTATCACTGAGCCATAAATGTGCTAATTTATTATATAAAAATTATCTATCATAAATACTAACACTTTTTCAAGGTATCTGGTAGATGAACACCATGGTGGCTATATACAACCAGTCTTATGGCCATGTTTTAACTAGGAAATTATTCTTAGTCATTAAACAACTCATCAATTCCTGAAACCACACAATTTGGCTATTGTCCAAAATTTGAGATGTTTGAGATCAACAAAGGTTGTCTGACTTTTCTAATATTTAATTCATTGGGTTCCAGATGTTATTCTTAGTGGATTTCAAATGATTTATGAGACAGTACATAATTCTGTCAGTGTTTGAAATGTATATACATATATTTTGACTGCACCATTTTTCTACATCAACTAATATATGAAGGGCTATGATGGCATATCTCTGAAAACATTCAATCAGTAAGGTTTGGCAGTGAATTTTTCTGTGTAATCATGATTTTTGCATATACTGGAACAAAACTGAGTTCTCACTGGCATTGCCCTATTTACAGAAATAATTTTTTGTAGTTTACATGTAATTGTTCTCCATCTTTCATGATTTTTTTTTTCCATCTTCTGATTACATGTTGCTGTATCTCTTTTGATAAAGAGTTTGTCTAGCCAAGCAGTGTATTATAAATCAATCATTAATTTAATCAAATGTGGGTGCAAGCATATAAGTATATGTATATATTAAATATGTGGGCATATTAAAGGATTTATATATAATTGTTCAAGTTTGCTAGGTAAAATTTATACATTTTTTTCAGAACTCACAGTTTTATCAAGAAGCAGGAAGCTTATAGTCAATCTAGATAGCTGTCTAATATTGTTTGTTAAATAGGTATCTAGTTATTATAAATTGGAAAGCAAAGACTTGAAGATAACTTTGTTGGTCAAATGAGAATTGATGTATTGACTATATAAATATAATTAGGTCATGTGACATATGACTTGATTTCTTTGTGATAATATATATATAGATTGTAATAGAATTGAGACATTATGGAGGAGAAAAGATATGGATGACTGAAGAGTTGGAGAAGAATGAAGATTGTCCATTAAAGTTTGAAGATTTGTTATCTTAATATAAATTGTGCACTGATTGTATATATGTGTAGTAAATGGTACCAATACTTTTATAGACACTAAACCTATGATTTATCATTTACACGAATATATAGATGAGCAATTAATAATAAACACATATATATGGTGTATATACATACAAAAATAAATATGTCACCATGATTACATACATCATGTTTAGTAATAAATCAAGTCAAATGTATTTTTATGACTTATTAATACCGATTAATATATTTTATGTTTTTTATAAAGTTCATTTGTTCATTGTTTTTCTTTTCTAATGTTTAAATCAAGACATATTAACGTCACAGAAAATAAACAATTAATGTGAATATGAATTTTAAATTTTTGAAAAGTAAAATTATGATTATGTAAATTGCAAACACTTTAATTAATAATAATTTATTAATAAATTTAAGACATAAAAGTAAATAATTATAAAAATAAGATTTAATTCATGAATAAGTATATATGCAATGAAAAAAGTATTTGTGAAGAACGTGATGAAAAACATTGTCTGTAAGAATCAATCCAAAAGACTATTCTAAAATGAATTAAAAATAATAAAATGCTTAATATTTAAATATGTTTTTGATAAATTTTATTTTATCAGCTGTTTGCAGTCCTAATTCATTATCATTTTCAATATGACTTTACTGATATGTTTTTTTACTTGCTACAAAGAATGATGTGGTTTAAATCTGCTTAAACTTTAAACTATATTCAGAGAAAATGAGGCAGAAATACTTTCTATTTCTGCATGAGTTCAACCTTGTCTTTAAAATTAGTATAACAAATATTTAATATCACGATATGTGTAGTAAATTCTCAATCTATTGTTTTTAAAGGGAACAACGAAAATAAATGATATATAAAAATGATGAACGGAAAACATGTTAAAAATAATAGTTAAAACAATTTAATGATTGTTTCTTGAAATACTGCACATGTAAAGTACATCTTTACTGTAAATTTTAATTATTATTAAGATATAACTAAAAACATACCATATCCATTATTTGAAAAATATGTGTGCAAAATGTAACAGCTCTATAGATTAAAACAGGTATGTGATGTTTAGTAGCTCTATGGATTGGTATTAAATGATGCCTCTTTCTTCATATTATCATCAGAAAACTACACACAGCATATTGCTGTTAACATTTTCCAGAATTCAAACTCAGGAAGATGCATGAAACTTTCATTGATTAATGAAAGTTCAAAAATTAATCAAAGCAATAAAAATAAAATATTTTAACAACAAAATAAACTTAATATAACACATTTACAAACAAACTTGTACATAACAGAAGCAAAACTCTTCCTACAGTAGTGTAAGCCAGAGTAATCAATGGATGCAAGAAAGTTTGTGCATAAAATTCCTATCTAATGCCCACTTATCCAATATCCCCAGTTTAATTTCTGTTTTGTGGTTTTCAGCAGTAAGAAGCCTTGGCTCTGAGAGCACTGCACCTAAATCTAAGGATCTAATGCAACCCTCTTGCACTGATGGCACTATTGTGTGGAGAATTTTGCCTCATAATAGCTTGTGTAAACATAGGGAATGGTAATCATGCGATGAATCTTGTACATACAAGAATTCCTTTAATTAAAATAAATGTAAATTACAATTCTCAGTTAAATATCAAATGTTGGCTCTTGAAATACATAAAAGATAATGTGTTTATTATTTTGGTCATATAAATGGGAATTAATGAAAATAATATTTTTACCTTTGCAACTGTTTTATGAATGTTTAGTTTCAAAGTCAATTATAAAATTGATTATTGTTTTAACCAAAAAAGAGGAAAATATTTTAATATATAAAATGAATAAATATAATAGCCTTAAAATAGACAAAAATGTATTGCAATTAATTAAAGTAAATAGAAAATGTTTCTTGAGATTTTACTGTAATACTGGAAAGGTTGTATCCTACATGGCCTTCAGCACTCAATTTCCTGGGACTCATTCAGCTCACCCATAACCCATACCCTTTTGGCAGAGCTAATGGAAAAATATTTATTTATTTCCATATATATATATAATGTATTTGAAATGCCAATAGTATTAAAATTGGACAAAAATAGACAAGAATGCTACCAAACATATGTAGGATTTAAAATTCTGGTTTATTGCACAAAATTGCCACATGATTTTTTGCAAAACTTCTTAAAGTAGATATGTATTTCTAAGTTCTTTTTTGGAAAGCAAATTATTTATTGTGAAATAAACAAAAGATTGAAAGAATGCAATAAGAAAGACTCATCAATGCTATCAAATTATTTTTTACCAAAATGCTGAAAGATTCAAATATTTTAAACTTTTTCCAACTTTCAATTACAATTTAACACATTACATAAAATTGTCACTTCCATTATCTACATGAAATCACTAGAAGAAAATTTAATTTAAATAATTGCAACAGATAAGGTATCCTATTAAAATTGGGCAACAAAAATAATAAAATGTATATATCAGCATGTATAGCTCAGGTAGCACAACTTCATTTGTTCCATAATTTTGTGATTCAGTTATAACAATATTATCATCATAAATTATTACTAAAATTAGTTAACACATAGGTGACTAAAATATAATGAATAATAGTTTAAAACAAGAAGATCAAAAGTAATTGTATGTGATTGTATCTAAATTTATAGTCTATCTTACATAACTATTTTAAATGTAAATGCAATACTTAATGGTATAACTTTAATTTGGCCCACAAATGAATTTTTAATAACAATAATCCAGTCTATTATAGACTCTTGTATTTATAAGGTGCCAATGAATCTATAAGTTAAAAACAGGCAAAACTCTATACATATTGCCCAGACTAGTTTCTGGCTTGTGACTTTCATCAGTGAGGAGTTTTGGATCTGAGAGCACTGCACCTAGATCTTAGGATGGGGATTTTATGCACAAGCCTTCTGGCATCTATTGATTACTCTGGCTTGCACTGAGTGATAATACGTATAGAGAGTTTTACCTGTTTTAATCTATTTCAGTTCTGACACTGCTGGCACTTGAAATTCGTATAAACTCTCAAACATTTTTTCTATTCACATTAAATAAAAACTTCATTTATTATTACTTGAGATATTTTAATCCTAAAACCAAACATTTAAAAAATGACAAATAAGCATGACTTTGTTTGCCTAAAGGTTTGTGACAATGGCATTTTAGTTGCATTTATATGATGGATTATTTCCATCATCTAATACTAAATATTGAATGTCTTTAGAAAAAAAATTAAACTTTATTTACATTTTTCAATTACATTCAACTATTAATAATAGCTCACAGATTAGCATACATGCAATATTTCAAGTGGTACTATTCTCTCTCCTTTGCGTGTTGCTGGCCTGACCAGTGACAGTACTAGCATAGGAATTAAACCTGGACCATTATATTTTTGGATAATGAATATAACTATAATAATAATATCACCAAAATGTAATAAATTAAAGGTACTATTAATACCGTATATTTGGAGAAAAACATTGAAAATATTAAATACAACTTTAATTCAGTTTTAATGCTCTGTAAGGGAGCCATTAAATTCCTTTGACAATGACTGCCTTGGTGATCAGAATTTAAAATGTGCTATGGTTGTATTTAGTATTTTTATTTTCTCTAACTATAGCCTTTAATTTATTAAATATGTGCATATATACTTTAAATACAATATGCTTTTATATGTAATAATTAATGTTTGTGCTGTAGAAATGTTTTTAACATGCCCCTTTCTTGATTTCCACCATATTGTAACTATTCACCAATATAAAAATTCCAAATGATCTTTTCTCCCTGTACATGTATTTCATGCATAATATTTACTCACTAAATAAGTTAAAGGCTTATATTGCCAAGATATCACATCAGCATAAGTAATCAGATATTCTTATATAGTATATCACAAATTAAATTTGAATTTATCAGAAATCAGGCACTACATAAAACATACGTCAGATGGAAACCATTATTATTCACATTAAAGCATCTTATGAAACCATGACTATTGCATAGCAAGAAATATATATATGTGATAAGTAATGGCTGCAAATAGTAAATATCTGGCTAATCAAAATTCTTTTATAAGTTACCAGTACATCCCTTGTCTGACTGTTCACTGTATCACTGATGTCCAATATCAATACTACCACATATTTCTCGATACAAGACTTTAATTAGGCAAAACTCTCCATACATTTAGTACCACTCAGTGCCAACCAGAGTAATCAATGGATGCCAGAAGGCTTGTACATAAAATCTTTATCTAGTGCCTACTCATCCAATATCCCAGACTAGTTTCTGGCTTGTGGCCTTCGTCAGTGAGAAGCTTTGGATCTGAGAGCACTGCACCTAGATCTTATGATCTAATGCAACTCATCAGCAGCCACCTTTTATCTCTATTTAACTACAAAACTATGAGAATAAATTTGAAAACACAATATTTTCAATCTAAGTTCAATAGCTTATATAATCATATGGGTCTGAACCCAATTCAGTACCCATACATTTTGGTGTCTTTAGCTCTTTAACAACAATAACCACCACTATCCTATTAGGCAGGATTGGTGTTAAACCATTAAACATCATATGATCACTGTTTCTTATGCTAGCACATTACTGTTATTAAACAGGCAAAATTCTCCATACAGTAGAGCCATTCAGTGCCAACCAGAGTAATCAATGGCACTACTGTATGGAGAGTTTTGCCTGTTCTAATAACAGTAATGTGCTAGCATAAGAAATAGTGATAATGTGATATTTAGTGGTTTAAGATATTAATTATTTAAATCTCTAAAAGTTATTTTGTTCTTTGCACCTTTCACAATAGTTTTTTATTTGAAATATCTGACTTTCAATTGTCTAGCAGTCTTTTTCAAGGCTGGTGGGGTTTTTTTTATTAGCTATATGTAAATTCATATTATCAATTATCTAATAAAGAAAAGTTATGTATATCAATTCTGCAACTTTCTTCAAGACTTTCAGTACTTTGTTCTAATGCCCAAACAATCACACCTATTATTTTCTACTTAACAATTTTTTTAATAAACATTTTTTATTTACTTTCTTCAATGCTTCTGCCCTGCTAACAACTCCTATTCTTTCTACTTTTCTATTATTCTCTAAATCCACATTTTAAAAGCTCAGCTCTTTCTTATTTTTTCTAAATGATAATGTTGCTCATGGTTCATATTAATCTTATACTCCAAAAAAAAAAATTAATATAAATTAATCTCTTACTGATAGTGTTTATTTATTTCAATTCTTATTTTAATATTTTGTTGCTATTTCCATCATTAAATAGAACAACTATCTAAATATTTAAAAGCTCAAATCTGTTTTTTCTGCCAAGCATTGGTGGTCGAGAGGTCAGCACAGCCGCCTTACAAGCAGCTGTTCTGGGTTAGCAGGTTTGCTTCCTGGCCGATGCTATGACACATGGGGAAAAAAAATAGAAAAAAATTTTTTTTCTTTTTTGTTTACATGGATAGGTAAAAAATGTTCTGAAACTTTTTTATCTTCCAATAAAAAAATCCTAAATAGTTACTATTGTTGATCATCAATAAATGATTACCTACGAGCTGATGGGAAAAAAGTCATCAAGATTTTCCCTTGATAATTTTATTTCTAAATATATTTTATTTCACTAATCAGAAGGTTCTTTATTATGTCTGTATATTGTTTAACAAAATAGATATTTCAGTTATTTGAGAATATCTATTTATTTTTTGTTAGATATATTAGATCCTTTTGAGAAATTGGATTTAACAATTACAAATAATTCACCAGATTATTGAAGTTAATCATAGAATTAAACGTGGATGGGGTGCTTTTGGTAGAAATAACTTAATATTAAAATAAAATATGCTTATGTATTTCAAAAAGAAAATTGTTAATACATGTATTTTACAAATTCTTTACTCGAGGATCTGAGACTTGGGTGCTTAACAAAAGAGCAATACAGTAACTTCAGATCATCCAGCAAAGGAGAAATGTATGTTAGAAATAACAAAAAAGTGATTGAAAATGAAATACATGGTTGAAAGAGAAAGGAGATATCACTGACATCATTGAAAAATTAAGAGACTGAAATGTAACTGGGATGGATATATTTCGTGAAAAGAAAATAATAGATGGACAGTTGAAGTTTTAAATCAGATTTCAAAAGATTGTGGGATTATGTGTGATATGGATAGATGAAATAATGAAGATTGCTAGTATGGTGTGGAGAAAAAATGTTATGGTTTAGAGAAAACTTGGAGAGCTTCATCCTGCAGTGGATTAATAATATATGGAAATGATGATAAGCATGTGAGAATATAGTTCTAAAGTAGTAAATGATTATAACTATATCAACAACAATGTCATGTGACTTTTCCCCCTTACTCATATTTTTAAGAGCAGTTCTCTTCATTACTATAAGCTTGAGTAATCAATGAACACAAGATCCCCAGACTAATAATTATTAATCTTTATCAGTGAGAACTTAAGAATCAAAGTTGGAATTAAGTCATCTTTTATTTCTTTATATTGTTCACGCTAATAGATTGAAATTAAAATAACTCTATAGTTTTTTAACTCAAGTCATCTCTGCAAATTTATAAAGATCTGGTAACTAATCAGACTCTATATATTTTAATGACCTCAGATTTTATCAATTGTTAATTCCGTCTACTCTTTGGTTAAAAAGACCAATCCCAACAAAAATATTATACGAATTTCCTATCTTACTTACATGGTTAAGATTGCATTGAGATAATACAAATTTATAATTAAAATAGTCATATATTAAATAAGATATAATATTATTAAAAAATTATCAATAAATTAAATATTTATTTATTATATAAGTAAAAATAAAGTCTATTATGCTCATTTTTAAGAAATAAAAAACAACCGGTTATATATACGTTTAATTATCTAATGCTATCCCAAAGTTTAATTAAACTTATTAATTATATTAGGATTTAAATAGTTATCCTACTGAGCACTAACTATATTGTATTAATAGAGAGGATTTCCTTTTATAAGAGGATGTTTCCAAGGAAACGGATTTAATATAGAAACTATACCAGGAAATTAAAATTATTTCAAAAGAAAATAGAAAGATTCCCAAGTTGATATTACAGAGATAAAAGAGCAAGTAACAGGAAAAATTTATATATATGTAAACTGATATTCATGTATTTATTTACTGTATTAAATAACATAAGTACACACGTTATAACATATATATATAGTATTGAAAATATTAAAAGTAAAAATGAAATTTTAAAATTAGTCTATATAATATGGCTTCATTTTTTTTTATGATTGTTGAGTTTGTTATAAAAACCCAAACTCGTAAAATACGATTAAATATTTATTAATTAAATGAAATATACAAATACGTATTTGCAATATACGTATTCAACTGTTATATCTTTGCTTGATAGCATTTGCGAGGTACAGCTTTTGGTTGCTGTGTAAATATTAATGTAAGGGACTTTAGGCACTCTTTTAAGTTTACCTTGCCTTGTAAACAGGTACGGTGACACTTCCGCTGTTCTGCAACAGCTTGTCTCATGTGTAGGTACGGTGACACTTCCAGCTGGTTCGTGATAGCTTGCCTCATATCTGCTTTAGGTTCTAGCAACTTCCAGTTCTAACATGAAGTTGTGTCACTGCTTCATTCACACAGCAGACAATGTGCATACTGCTGTTCAGGTTTGACAATAAATTGTTGTTGTCTCTCTGTACCATCACTATTTATAGCCAGAATCCCATCTATAATGAAAACAATTGGATTCACAGAGCATCATCAAACATCTACTGTTGGATATGTTATCCTATTCACATATCTATGGATCTGTGATGAATGCTCAATCCTTTAGAGATAAGATGGAATCTAGACTAGTCCATTAGTTGAAGCTAAGGTGAGATATTACTATGATCATGTGCATAAATTATAGACCAATAGCTTTACATCCCATGATAAGTGATTATAAAAGTATGAATAGATTTAATAGTTATTTTACTGATGATGAAATTTGTTTATTAAAAATGGCAGGAGGGCAGAAAGCAAGGTCATTCAGAAGATCATCAGCCTAAAAAATTTGTAAAGAAAATAATTTCTTATGATAAATAGCTGGAAGGTAAGAACATTATGGAGACCTAGTGATTAGAAAAAGTTAAGAAATCAGTGATAAAATATAAGGTGAATGTTTTAAGAATATGTGAGAATAGATGGATAGATAATAATAATTTTAAATCAGAAGAATTCAGAATAATTTATAATGGAAATGATAGTGTATTGAAACCTTACATGTAAGTGAAAGAATTTCTTATAATTGAAATAAATGGAGACCCAGTGGATATAGTATTAATACAGGTATATTTCCTACTACTAATAGTGATGATGAAGAAGTTGGTTAAAATTTAGAATTTAAATTAAAAATAGAAAAATACAAAATGTTGAGGACCTTTCACATATGCTAATGATTGGCAATAAAATGTATAAAATAAACTTTATTTTTTATATGCAATTAGCAGGCAGTTGGTCTGTTTTAAATATTTTTGCCTGATATACTGCTACCAAAATAACATTGAACAAAAAGAACTAGATATGTTGTGTACTACTAATTTGATAGCAAATGTCAACCAAAAGGAGTTCTATTTTGAGTCTTAAGTGTGGCACTGATGCTAAACAATCAACATTTGAAAACAAAGAGAAAACTTGTATTTGATCTGAGTTAAATGTCAGTACTCTATACTTTAAGATAACCTACTGATTTCTGATATATATTGACTTTTACTTACTTCTATAATATAAGTAATTTCTACTCACCTTGAAAAAAAAAAGATTATTTTTTGATAAAATTCAATAATGTGATCTCATATGCATTTGTGGAAATCCACTATGAAATTTTATTAAGAGATTGTAGTTGATATTCATCAATTGCCTCTGAAAGAAACTTCATCAAATCTTCTGTTTTTGATAATTACAAAGAGACATTGTTATTTCATCAAAATATCAAATCAAGATATGTTAATTATGGACATGTCTCAAAATATGTAAATTGTTAAGCCAATGTCATTATTATTTTATTTTAGTTGTAGAACTAAAGGAACATTCTCATCTGAATATTACTAATATATTTTCAATATTCATGAGAGTAGATTTTGACTTTCTTAGCGATTGACCATCTGAGTGGATAGCCCTTCTGACAAGTGCTAATTCTTAATATCAAAATCATGCTATTGAACAGACATTTGCTTATTATATTTTCCTAATACTAAATCAATTTGGCACTGCATGTATCAGACAGAACTGATATGGTTAGCTAAGTGTGAATTGTGAGAGCAATTTATCGCAAAACATGCTGGCAAGCTGACATTAGCCACAAGATTCAGTCGCCTTCAGCAATTGAGAAGTTGCACCTGATAAACAGTATTTTGACCTACTTTTGGCTAGCAACAACACCATCAAGAGGGATGGATGATCAAATGTATCAGTACCATAAATTCTAAACTGTGCTTATTGTTGACAATTTGATACTTCTTTGAAAAATTTCCCAAATTTGCTTTTAAATATTTATATAAAAAAAAATATTTTTATTTTCTATATTTTTCAGTATATTTCCTGTTATAACTATGGATTACACTTTATGCATTTTTTGCCATAAGGTATTAGCACTAAACTTTTTCTTATTTTTTCTGATTGCATTTTAACTTCACTTCAATATTATACTATGCAATACTTTGAGCAGATTTTTATTCAGTATTTAATAATATACTAATCAAAAGGCTTTATTGCTTGGGAATTTTTAAAAGAGTTTGAGCATTTTAAAGCCAGAACTGCAATTGATTCAAACAACTTAGATTATTGGAAATATCAATATAATTTTAATTAAAATGAGATATGAATAATAACAACAACAAAAGGAAACCAAGCCTCAAAAAATAATTGGATAATCATCATCATCATCAACCATTATCAATCCACTGCAGGATGAAGGTCTCTCCAGGTTCAATCCATCTTTTCCTATCTTTAGCTTCTCTTCTCCACATCACCCCTGCACACTTTCTTATTTCAGCCACCCATCTCACATGTGGTCTCTTTCTGGGTCTTTTACAATCTCTTGGAATCCAGTTTAAAATTTCGATTGTCCATCTGTTATCATCTCTTCTAACAATATGTCCAGCCCAACTCCACTTCAGTCTTTTAATTTTTTCAATGAGGTCAGTAACACCTGTTTGTTCTCTTACCCATACATTGCATTTTTTATCCCTTCTTGTTATTCCCAACATGTATCTCTCCATACTTTTTTGAGTGGTATGAAGTCTCTGTATTGCTCTTCTATTAAGTGTCCAAGTCTCAGATCCATAAGTAAGAACTGGCAAAACACATTTATTAAAATCCTTCCTTTTCAAACACATAGGCATATTTCCTTTTAGTATCAAGTTATTTCTACCAAAAGCACTCCAACAAAGTTTAATTCTATGATTAATTTCATCCATTATATTTCCATCTGTATTAATAATCTGACCAAGGTATTTGTAACTGTTAACTTCTTCTAACTCATCATAATCAATCTTTATTTTTATATTTTGAGAAAATCTATTAAACATTACTTTAGTCTTTTTAACATTTATCTTTAGTCCTACTTTCATCTGATAACTCCTGCAACATTGCCTGTAGCTCTAAAGCATTATTTGCAAAAACAACTACATCATCTGCAAAATCTAAATGACTTAAATAATCTCCATTTACTTTCACTCCTTTAGCTTTCCATTTTAATCCACAAAATACTTCTTGCAGCACTGCTGTAAAAAGTTTTGGAGATATGGATTCACCCTGTCTTACACCCTTTTCAATGTTGATTTTCCTACTATCATTATGTAATCTAATTGTTGCTGTTGCATTTTTATAAATATTCTTCAAAATATGACAATATCCTGGATCTACACCTTGATGATCCAATGCTTTAATCACTGAAGAAATGTTTATAGAATCAAATGCCTTTTCATAGTCTACAAATCCTAAGCATAATGACAACTCATATTCATTTGTTCTTTCTATAATTTCTCTCAATACCTGGATATGAGCTACTGTACTAAAACCACTTTTAAATCCAGCTTGGATAATAAGAAGTAGGAAATAGATGAGTTTCTTGTTGAAAGGGTTTTGGAAGAAGTCAAGGTTTAGCTAGACTAACAGGGTTTCTGGGTATATAGCCTTTGCACTGAAACTTTTGCCTTCATTTGAGGAGACACCATTTTATTTCATGACATTTACATTATTACTATTACAACTGACCATTCTATTATTATTTGTTTTAATGTTAACCATAAACCTATTAATATTTATAGAATCTTTATTACTAACCTCAATAAATCCAATGATACCTACATATTTTTTTAAAATCAAAGATTTTCCAGCCAAATCATGATTTGATTCAAATAGAAATTATCTTTAATAATCTTTTTTTTCATGAAATCTCCCCCTCCAGTATCATCACTAGATGACATCATTGACTTGACAGAGAGGGAAATGTTTTTATTCATATGAAAAAACTTCTCTTTATTAATAATGTGAATTTTCTCATTATTCTTGGAACAATTTCTTTGCACAACAAATAAATTTAATTAAAGCAGCTTTTAACATATTTTTCAAGTGATGAATTTTTTTTCAGAATGGTGCAATTGAGATAAAAAGAATTTTCAAAATAGTCAAAATATTTTCATAACTGGTATTGTTTTCAAATTATTTTCCATTATCAGTTTCAACATAGTGCAGCAGTGAGTTTTCACATACATCCAGCAATATTTATTTGGAAAAATGATCTATAACTTTATTTACAAAATATGATACATCTACTAACATGTATTTACATTTTTTACGTCATCTTCCATCATTTAAATTTATAAAAAAAAATTATTTTGAAAAATAGCCACCTATAACTTTAGGGGAAATGAAACAAACACTCATTTGTAACAGGTAAACTTTTAACAATCTAAATTTATTACAAGTGATATCCAAACCAAACGAAAAAAATACATTTTTTAATAACTTTTTCTTCTTATCGGAATATTATCTAATATTCACTTACAGAATTAATTTATTTCCTTTTTAAAAGATTGTAAATGTTTTTAATTAGATCTTTATATACACATTTCTTTGTGCCAGTGATTTTCGTCACTGTTGGTCTAATATGTAAGTATCTAATATGAAATAGAAGATTTAAATTTCAATATTATTTTTTCGAATAATTAAACCATGCCCTGCACACTTTAAAGCAGAGTTTAAGCATCGAATTTAAGAATTAAAGTCTCTGAATTGAAGTTTAATCACTTTTGATACTTAAATATCTCATGATCTAAGAAACAACTATTTTTTTTAATCCATCATTTTTATAAGAGTATTATCATTCTTATTAGAATATTTAGGACACGATGCAATCTTTCCATTAAATATTCATTTTATCGCGATTTATAACATGTAGTTGCATTTCACTCATGTAATCCTAGAATTTCCAAATATTAAATCTTTACATTTGAGAACATAGTATACTAATCGTTATTAAAATTGAATATTAAAAATCACTATATACGAAAAAATCTTTTAGATAACAGACAAATATTTAAGTACAAGTATAGTATAGTATATATATATTAAAGGGCTCTGGATTTAAATCCCCTCTAAAAATAGACATATATAAAATTCAAAATGTATACTTTAATCTTTAATAATATTGAAAGTGAATTTTCACCTAAAATGAAAGACAAATTGCCTACTTCTAATACCTAAGCATTACATGCCCCCTCTTCCAAGTGGCTAACCATTCAGTTATTTATTTTTCATTTAACCAAAACTTCAATACCACCCATCACAAATGAATCCATTATGCATAAAGCTTGAATTTATTGTAAAAATCTGAATATCTTGTTTATTGATTCAACCAAATCCATTCCTTAACAGCAGCTTCCCATTCTTTCACCTATTCTTCTTCTACTTGACATCAAAAGACAAGATATTCATATTTTTACAATAAATTCAAGCTTTATGCATAATGGATTCATTTGTGATGGGTGGTACTGAAGTTTTGATTAAATGAAAAATAAATAACTGAATGGTTAGCCACTTGGAAGAGGGGGCATGTAATGCTTAAGTATTAGAAGTAGGCAATTTGTCTTTTGATGGCCAGTATGAAGCTTGATGTATAGGCTTAAAAATGTAGCCTTTGCTTATTGTTCCATAGATATATCAGTAATCATCTGATATCTGGATGCAGCAGGCCTTACAGCTAATACATTTATGTTGCATTCCCCAATGTATTACTCATAGCAGGCTGCTTTATACATAACATTACACAAATACATTACGACCTGTTTGTGCTTTGTGCTTCCAAGATCAACTTGGCTATTTCTTCTTTGCAAGTTTCATTTTGAATTTTTGAAGCTTGTAATTTCATTTTCAAACATTCTTGAATTTTTCCATACCCATCTGCATCCTCACTATCAGACACTTCCTGGGAACACAGTGCTTTAATTTCATTCTGACACGCCTGGGCCAGAACAGGGTTTAACTGATAGTTAAGAGCAGCCTCTCTCATTAATGAGCTAATCTGTACTTCACAATCCGAAGATAATTTACAAATCTTGAAATATTCCTTCAGACAACTGATTACTCTACCCTCCATCTCTATATCATTTTCAATGTGTTTACAGAATTTAGGAATATCCAGTTTGCAAGCCTTTGCCAATTGTGGATTCAAGCTGTAATCAAGATTCTGTTCTACTTGTCTCTTGAAAACAACATCCTTGCAAGATTTATCCAATAAACTTTTGTTCTCTTTTAAGCACTTGAGTATTTCTCTATTATTTCTTCGAGAACATAAACTAGAGATCATTTGCTTGCAGGCTGTCATCAAAGTATAATCTGTTCCAATATCTTCCATTACTTCTTTTTTTCTGTTGAATAATGTCTTGTGGCATGTTGGCGATAATTTTTTCCTGTTTGATTTTAAACATTCAAAAACCTGAGCATTTTCTGGACTAATATCACTACAGAGTTTTTCAACGTCTTTCTTACAGTCTTTGCTTAAATTTTCATCCAATTTTATGTTTTCATTCCTCTGCAAGAGCTCAACTTTAAGCTGCCTTCTGCATTCCTTAGATATTTTTTGTTTCCTATCAGTTAGTACATCATCACGAACAATTTTACTCAAACACTCTACAACATCCGATTTTGTTTTAATTTTAGTGCAAGATTTGATTACGTCTTCTTTGCAGGCTTCCTTAAATTTAAAATTAAACCGATAGTCTTTTAACGAAATCAATTGAAAGTGTTCGATTCCAGCTGCACATTTTCTGTTCATCTTCTGATTTAAAAAAATTGGCTATTTTATCTACAAAGCTATATACAGTATGCTTGATGAAGGCAGCATTTTTTTAAAATCAATAATTAGGTTTTTTTCTGTGAACTTTTTCAGATATATGTATTATTCTTGTTTATTCAGATTATGGAGTATTGTGTTTTCACCTGATTTAATTTTAATGTATTTATTTGATGACAGCATTATATATAAGAGAGATTTCATAATTTTCTGCAATTGAAATGTGAATAAAATAAATGTCAATTTGGAAATTATTTAGCCCACTAGATGTAACCAGATTAATTTTATGATAACTGTGCTCTATAATCTAATTTCCAGAAAATATTAAACTGTATGATGACTTAAAAAAAAGAATAAAAATATACTTATTAATAGCCCAATTATATACAGAGCGTGTGATGGTGGTGGGGTGTTGTGGAATATAATAATAACATTACTATTAGATACAGATGGATAAAGGCATTTGATTCCATTTGTTCATTAGTAGTTATTAAAAGCAATCAAATGGTTTAGTGCTAGGGTGCTCATAAAAATTTTGAGTAATGGAAGTGACAGTTGGATTATGTTCCATAGATCTTAAGCTCCAATGTCTGTCATTCTAGTGTTATATTAAACCACAGAAACTAACTAATAATTATTTATGATATAGCTTGGGAATTTCAATTAGAACAGCTGACTAAATTGTATTAGTGATGTAATTGAATTAAAACAGGCAAAACTCTCCATACAGTAGTGCCACTCAGTGCAAGCCAGAGTAATCAATGGATGCCAGAAGGTTTATGCATAAAATCCTTATCTAGTGCCTACTTATCCATTATCCCCAAACTAGTTTCTAGCTTGTGGTTTTTGTCAGTGAGGAGCCTTGGATCTGAGAGCATTCCACCTAGATCTTAGGATCTAATGCAATCCTCCAACAGCCACTTTTTATCTCTACTTAATTACAAAACTATGAGAATAAAATTTAAAACAAAAATATTTTTTAATCCAAGTTCATTAGCTTATATAGTCATATAGGTCTGAACTCAGTTCAGTACCCATACATTTTGGTGCCTTTGGATCTCAGATCCAAGGCTCCTCACTGACGAAAGCTACAAGTTAGAAACTAGTCTGGAGATATTGGATAAGTAGGCACTAGATAGGGATTCTGTGCTCAGGGCTTCTGGCATCCATTGATTATTCTGGCTTGCACTGAGTGGCACTACTGTATAGGAGTTTTTGTCTGTTTTAATAACAGTTATGAGTAAGCATAAGAAATGGTGATCATGTGATGTTTAGTAGTCTAATACCAATCCTGCCTAATAGAATAATGGTAGCTATGGTTATTAAAGAACCAAAGACACCAAAATGTATGGATACTGAACTGAGTTCAGACCTATATGACTATATAAACTAATGAGCTTGACTTGAAAATATTTTTGTTTTCAATTTCATTCTCATAGTTTTGTAGTTAAGTAGAGATAAAAGGTGGCTGCTGGAGGGTTGCATTAGATCCTAAGATCTAGGTGCAATACTCTCAGATCCAAGGCTCCTCACTGATGAAAGACACAAACTAGAAACTGGATATTGAATGAGTAGGCACTAGATAGGAATTTTATGCACAAGCCTTCTGGCATCAATTGATTACTCGCGGACATTGAGTGGCACTACTGTATGGAGAGTTTTGCCTGTTTTAATAACAATTATGAGCAAGCATAAGAAATGTTGATCGTGTCATGTCATGTGATTGAATATACGTTTTTTTTATTAAGAAATTTAAAACTAACAACAGTAAGAAACTTGAATCCTATTCTGCTTTCATGTTTTTTTTAAATGAAAATACCAGCTATCTTTAAATGGACAATTAATATCCTGAGCAAAGAAGCACAAAGAAGATGTTAATCCAATCTCAATAGCATAAAAACAATTAATTAAGAGAATTATTTTAAGATTGTTTTGCCCAAGTTTCTATTTCAGTTACTCAGAACATTTTTAATATTACAAGTTCACAACTGTCATCGTGCCTTTTCTGATAGGTATATATGCACTATTTGGGAAACTCAGATACCATTACACTGCATCTTAAACAAAACTGTTGGCTATAATAAAATAAGTTAACTAGTAGTTGGTGACCCAGAACTTAAGGAAGATGGAGAACAATAACTCAAAATTATTTACAGCATTAACAACTTTAAGATTAGGATAACACTAGTGAGAACTTTTATATATACCCTTAGATTGATTTTCCAAATACCTAGAAGAATATAAAGAAATCTCTCCCTGTCTACTGCTTTATATTCTATAAACATATATATTTTGATTTAAAAGGCAGAAATTATGATATAGATTTATATTTTAATAAAATAATAATCCATACGAATGTATAGATAATTAATAAATAAAGTGGGTTGGAATAAATAGAAAAAAAAAAACTCTGAAAAAAATTTACATTAATATGAGTCAGTAGTATTCCTCTTAAAACTTGTATCTTTGATGCTTTGCATCAAAATCCTGGCTTAATAATTTTTGAAGTTTATTGCCATCTTTGTCCATGCACTCCTGTAAAATATTATTTTACATTTTACTCCAGTTTAAATATTTTTAATTTATATATTTTGAATAACTTATAAAATTCTTTTCATAAAAAAAATTTTATTCTTTTATTGGGGTTATTAATCTCATTAGATAAATAGCATCTGCTTCAGACCATGCTTTATTAAATGTAAGGGAAGATTAATGCTATTGTGCACTTCTATTTTGAGAAGCAATTTTGTTTCTTTTCTATCTTATATACAAAATATTTTATACTCAATTTGCTCAATCAAAGAAATTAAAACTTTTTAGGTTAGTAACATTTAAGTAATAATAATAATAACAATAAGCAGTCATTCGTAAACAAGTACAGACAGTCCTTGACCTTAGTACCCAATTGGTTCTTGAAACATGTATGAAAGTTGAAATGTATGAAAGTAGAACAATATTAAAAAAAATAAGTGTTTTTAAAATATTTATTTTTTAATGAGGTGTATTAGTATATATATAAATAAAACTTCATTGGTCAGTATCTGGTGTTTTCTTTTATAAATTTATCAAGAGGTAGTTGAATTGTACTTTTATTTTTATTTTCTTGATAAAAAGTTCTATAACATGCCATGTCTTTTTCTGGTGCCCTCACATAAAATAGTGAACTTTATGAAAATAGAATATACGAAAGTCAAGGATCTCTTGCATGGCCATTCTAACTGAAAAAAAAGAGAAAAACTCTTAGAAATGAATTTTGTGATAACTATATAAAGGACTAAAAATATGTCCATATGTAAAACTGCTAGGTCTGTTTGTGTGATATTTTATGATGTCTTATAATTTCTTTAACATAAAACTTTCTGAAATGCTTCAATGCCATATTTATTTGTAGCTCTCCAATGTATTCTTCTCCTTGCCATATCTTCCCAATAGAAACAATTGATATTGCACAGTTTTAGGATGATTTAGAGATAATCATTACAATGTACATGAGACCAACCTCTCTCGAGAAAACTATGCTGAGGTTCACCTCTAAACCTTTCTGTAGAAAATTCATTTTACAAGTCTAATCCAATGTAAGTATAATTTTACAATAGTGAACTCCATACTATCATATCCAGAAAGTTGAAAAATAAATTGATTGGTTTTATGATCTTGCAATTTTAAAATTTTATGGAACAACCTTAAATGAAACTTTTATAATGCCTTTATATTGCACCATCAGGTTTGACTTTTATATTATAAAATCAGCCAAGTAACAGCTTTATGTACAGTTAATTTAATTGCAATGGATATTTCTTTGTGATGAAATAGTCTATCTTTTAACTTGATTAAAAGTAGCAGCAGCATAGTAGAATCGATATTGTATCTCAACATCTAAAGCTATCCTTATATTTATAAAGCTATCAATGTATTTAAATTGGTGTACATTCTCATGTTGATAATCATCCAAGTTAAAAATTACTAAGGATATACTTTTTCAGTCATTGGCTGTTAAAGAATTTGAATATTTTGAACATTAATCATTAAACCAAATTCTTTATATGTTGCAAACAAACATTAAATACATTCTGTAAGTCATCTTTTGAACTGGAAAAAAATAGTATTACCATCAGTATACTGTCATTTCAGAATCCAAGAAGATGAAATTCTTGTTTTTGCTTTTAATCAATTCAAATTAAAAATCTACTATCAATCCTGTATCACATCTTGATTCCTGTATCATTAAGCATATAAAAAGTTTCCAAAGATCATTGTCATAAAAATTGAAAATAATATTGGAGCAAGTATACATGGTTGTTTAACAGTTTTTATTCCAAATACCTTTCCTATAGTAATAACACTTCCTCTCACTTATAAAAGCTGCATAATATGAATAAATTTTCATGAACTAACTCATTTTGAACAATGCCACAAACCTATTTAATTAACTGAACAAAGTGCCATAATCAAATCAATAAAATCAATATATAAATCATTTATTTATTTATGACACTTTTCTTACATTTGTCTGACAACAATAACCATGTTTATAGTACTTTTTGATTCTCTAAAAGCACCACGAGTCTCTTGTAATCATTCATTTATGACTTGGAAGCAATCTTTTCAAAAATTCTTGAAAACACCTTTCTTTGTAGTGGATAATATTGATATTCCTTGGTAATTATTATCTTCTCTATTCCCTTTGACACAACTTCATGGGTCTATATATTCTTTTAAAAATCCAATATTTTTTAAGTTAACATATATTTTAAAATTTCTCCAGCTATTTCATCAGAATCCAATATTTTTGAAGATAAAAATACCATTGACATATTTTAAAACTTCTCCAGATATTTTTCCAGAATCTGCATCTTTTTATTTTTAAGATCACAGAGAATTGCTTTGGCTTTATTAAGCTGAATGTTTATGTGCTTATTTAAATGAATATATAAAATGGACATATCAAAAATTATCATCTCAATTTTTGTATCATTATTCAAAAAATGATCAAAGTATTATTTTCAAAGGTTCAACGTATCATGTTCCCTTATAAGATATATGTGTTGCTTTTGATGCAAAAAAAAAAAAGGATCTAAGATGACCATGATTAGTGAATCTTTATCTTCTTTGTAATTTTAGTCCATCAATTATTCTTAAACCTACATCTCAGTCATTGAATGTCTATTATTTAACCCAAAAAAATATTCCATGTTTTCTTTTAATTAAATCACTAATAAGATCATTATCAAAAAAACTAGTCATGATTTTTTTTGTAAAACCAAAAATAGATTTACTTGTATCTTATCCATAACACACTTCTTAAGAGAATTTCATGTTTCAGTGATATAGTCCTGAAGATTCAATTTAACAATTTTAGTGTTTAACCACTAAACATCACATGATCACCATTTCTTATTCTTGCTCATAACTGTTATTAAAACAGATCCCAAGATCTAGATGCAGTGCTCTCAGATCCAAGGATCCTCACTGATGAAGGCCAGAAGCAGAAACAAGTTTGGGGAAATTGGATGAGTAGGCACTAGATAGGGATTTTATGCACAAGCCTTTTGGCATCTGTTGATTACTCTGGCTTGCACTGAGTGGCACCACTGCATGGAGAGTTTTTCCAGTTTTAATTTTAGTGTTTAATAACTTGAAATTTAGTAAATATATCATATTTTTCTAAAGAATTAACATCAATTTTTCTGTGAATATGATTGGAATAATGTTTATTTTTTAATGCAACTATCATTTTAATCTTGGAGAATAAATTAATCTATGATCTCTACATTTGAAAGTGTTCACATAATGTAAATGTTCACATAATGTGAACTTCTCTTGTATCCCGACTCCTAACTATAATGTAATCTATAAATTACATAAAATTATCTTAGTATTAAGCTGGAAAATAATGATTTCAATATTAGCTACTTATAATCTGAGGGATTGTATTATTAATTATTATTATTGTTGTTGTTGTTTGCATCTAAGTCACAATAAATTTACTATTTATCATTTCAGCATACAGTTGAATGTTATATATTATAAAAAAGTGACTCTATCAACTGAGTCAAATATTTATAATCACTTAATTTTAAAATGCTTTTAGTAATACATAATGTAGATTAACATACATAAAACATCATAATAAATAATAAGTAACGATAATAGTATGTATATTGAATCCCACCGCTTGATGGTGTTTTTCACACAACGCACATCAATATACTGTTTTAGTGGTCTTAACTTACAGCTGACACTACAATAGGTGTTGTTTGAGCCATAACAGGCTGCTTGAGGGTGATGTATTCTACGATTGCATAATGAAATACTACGCCCATTGCATTGCAACAGTATTCCTCAAGTAAGTGCTATTGAACTCTTACTACGGTCTCATATGATGGTGGCCATATTTGAAAGAGGTGAAACTCTCCAAAAATTGTCAGAAATTTTTTAGAAAGCATAGTGGAATTAATATTCCATATTAAGAAATGTCATGTCATCACACATGCTTCCCTACAGTTTTGAACTGCACACAACTTCAAAAGGTTATTCTTTTCTGCAGAATTTTTGCCGATTTCCCATGCAAATGCATGTTTATGCATGAATCCATGCGAGAACAGTAAAATGTCATCTGCCAGTTGTCAAGATTAGTTGAAGTTGAGTGAATTGTTGGCCATAGGGACAGGACCTCTTCCGGGCCATACTAGGTGAGATGAACATGTCGAAGTAACTGTTTTTTTTTTTTTGGTTCCCTGTTATTTTATTTGCATGTTACGTTCGGCTGCTGTATTTTTTTTATGCCCCCCAAAATGTTTTTTTTTTTTACTTGTTTCAGTCACAACTTGTCCAAAGTTTTATTTATTTTTGATTCAATAAATTATTTCATGGGAAACTGTTGTTGGTGTTGTTCACATGATTCTAAAGAATAGGTACGTAATATTTTATTCCAAAAAAAGAAGTGTTTAAGAGTTTCTTCTAAAGGCCAAAAAAATAATAATAAAAAACTGTGTGGTAACATTTCAAAAAGAAAATCAAAAAAGAAGTTGATAAAAATCAAAACAAACCCCTCTCCCTTAAAAAAGGGTTCTTTACAAACGAACTTTTTATGTCTTTTTAAAAAGACCAAAAAATTAAGGAAGAACTTTTTGCTATCATATAAAGGTTTCTTTAGCATAAATAAATATTTGAAAAAAAGCCTCGTAATCAATTTAAAAAAAAGACAACAATTCAAAATCAAAACAACCACTCCACCTTCTAAAATGCAAGTGTTGGTTTATTCCAAAGTACCAATTGTTTAAGTCTTTCAAATAAAAACATCTGATGGACCGTTAGTCAATAATTTAAAAGCAAACCAACATCCCTACACCATCTAAAAATGTGATTGTTTCTTAAAAAATGAACCCCAAAAAAAACCAGGTGAGAAAAAAAAACAACCATTAGTCGATAACTTAAAAGCAAACCAACATCCCTATACCATCTAAAAACAAAATGTTTGTTTCTTAAAAAAAAACCAAAAAAAAAAAAAATCAGGGTGAAAAAAGAGAAAAAAAACTTTGGTTTACCGTAATATTATGTAAAGAAACTGACGAACCATTAGTTGATAATTTAAAAGCAAGCCAACATCCCTACACCATCTAAAAAAAAAAACCAACACCCCTATATCATCTAAAAACGAAGTGTTTGTTTACTTAAAAAAAAAACCATGGATGAAAAAAAAACCCTTTGGTTTACTGTAATATTATATAAACCAAACAGATGGACCACCGGAAAAAAAAACACCATAATATTATGTAAACAAACAGACAGACTATGAATTGGTATATTGATGTGCATTGGGTGAAAAACAGTGCCATCAAATGGTAGGGTTCAGTATATATACTATTACCTAAGTAACAATATTCAAACATTAATGTTATAGAATGAATGAAGCTATTATTTTATTTAAATTATTTAGATTCAGATTTTTTGTTTTTATTTTTCGGTTCTCGTTGATGAGCAACCATATCCCACTGGATGGCACAGTTATCATGCTAAAACTATAAAATATGATCATTCATGGGCAGTTAATTATAATCATTTTGATGTGTTTTTTGTAATACGAAAATAAAAACAAACGAAAAACGTCTTTTTTAAATATTATTTAATTTTAAATATTATTTTTTATTAACGTATACAAATTAAATGATAATAATAAATGTAAAATAAAATAAACAAATTAAAATTTGATTTGTCTTTTTTAGTTTTCTTTTTATTAGAAAAATCAATTTTCTATCGGAGATTTTTTTACTGGGGTTAAGGCTTTTTTTTGTTGTTGTTTACCGCTATTTTTTATTTCAAATAGAATGACAATTAAAAGTAAAAGTTGTTATGGTTAGTTTTAGGGTTAGTTTAGGGTTAGTTTTAGGGTTAGTTTAGGGTTAGTTTAGGGTTAGCTTTAGGGTTAGTTTTAGGGTTAGTTTAGGGTTAGTTTTAGGGTTAGGTTTATGCTTAAAATAAAAAATATCAAAATCGTATTTTTGTAAATATTTTTTTTTATTAACATCTATAAAATAAATGATAACAATAAATGTAAAATATATTCAACAAAGTATAACAGTAGTCAGAGAAAAGAAACTAAAACTTTTTTAAACAACGACAAATATATATATAAAATGTTTATAATATATGCTTTTTATGACATTTAAAAAAACAGTGTACAATTGTACTTTTCTTACTGGATATTTTTGTGTTATTGCCCTTTTTTATTTCAAAAATATACATTATGGTACAATCTTAAAATGTCTCATGGAAATGTTACGAACAGTATGTTACTTGACACGTTACCTAATTCCAATTCACTTTATACATATATCTCATCAACATTTACTACTTAAAACTTCAATACACTACGGTGTAAAAAGTCTGCTAATTATTACTTTACAAAATCTGAACATTTCAATACTTTAAAATAAAAAAAATCCAATGAAAATAACATTTCCGTCCAATTCAAAAAAACACACCCTCTCCCCAAGCCGTAACCTTTTTATAAACTGTGCGAATCGGGAAAATGTATTTGCTGCATAAACATACATGCTGTACTGCAACGTGACATAGTGGCCTGTAATCTGTAGTACAACAAAAAGGTTGTATTATAGATAAACATGGGTTCGAACGTGTCGGCCGCGGAAACGACATTTTTATGTGTTTTAGTGCGAAAACAGCACCGTCCAGTGGGATATGTTGGTTCATCGATGACAACCTATTTTTTTTATCAGAGATCATATTCACAACTTTTTTGAAGATTTTAATACTCATATTATTAGAAATAACGAAATGGGGCCCATTTTTTTTAAAAAATAAATACTAGTATTTAAATGATTTATTGCCATTGAATTTTTTATCCAATACATGAATTAATTATTTATAATATTTATATTATTTAACTGCTTACATGCTGTGAGCGCCATGGGTGCTCATCAGATGATGTGTTGTTTTCTTTCTTTACTGATATAAAAAGTATAAGCATGATGTCAACCAAAATATGGGCATTTGATAGCTCAATGATGTAGCTTTTCAACGATCTCTACCTCAAAAAAATCATTTGAAATTTGGATTTTTGGCAGTAGTTTTAATCAATCACAATATTTAATGTTTTAGTTTTTTGATAATTTTTGTAATTATCATGAAGCAATAAAAGACAAAAAATGGTTTATGACCTGCAAATGAAAATTTCTCCAGTGTTATTTACAAACAAGGCCTACAATAGAGCTTCAACACAATGACTTGTAAGTATAAAATTTTAATTTTTTTAATAATATTTTTAAAAAAATTTTAATTTTTGAAAAAAATTATATTTTTTATTAATTTTAGTTTGTAATTAGTGTGTGTTAGTTTGTAGTTATATATGTATTTAGGTACTTATAACCTAATCGGGCTTGGACACTTGATGACGTTCTGGCTCGCCAAAACAGCTAACAAATGCCATTTACAAGGCCTTCATTACGGCTATAGAAAACATCTAATGTTTGTCTTAGCCATTAGAAGGCCATTGATGATGATGTAATGCAGAAATAATACGGCCTATTTCTGCTTCGTGACAGTTACTGTGAAAATCCACACACTTATCTTTCATGTACAGTTTGATATATATGTGTGTATATTTTGATTAGTCAAATTTTTACAATATACGTTACACAATCTTTGTATTTGTAATGAATTTAAGAAACCTGACTTTATAGTAATTTTCCAAATGGCCACACCCTTATTTAGAGAAGGTGTAATGTGTAAAAGCTTGCCGAGGGTACGTCAAAACATAGTTCATAAAATGGCTGGCGATCGCGTAACTTTTTCTGCAGTTGCCGAAAACAGAAGCCGAGTATTTCTGCTGTCCAATAAAAATATACACGATTTTTTGTAAATTTCATAGAAAGCACATATTATAAACGTGTTTAATAAGTAAAGAAGACATTTATAAGTGTTTGTTGTTCAAAAAAGTTTGTCCGACTACAGTTATGATATTGATATTTTTTATTTTAGCATTACAAACAACAGAACACTAAAACTAACCCTAAAACTAACCCTAAAACTAACCCTAAACTAACCCTAAAACTAACCCTAACCCTACACAGTTGTTTTGTTATGTAAAAAGCAATAATTAAGCGAAAGACATCGCTAAATAGACATCGCAAAAAAAGTTCTAGCAATCAATCAATTAATAACTAAAAAGGAGGAATGATGATAATTTGTCCAAAAACAGCGATTTAAAAATAATAAAAAAAAAGGTTGTCGTTTACTAAATACAAAATTAAAAAGGCATGAAAAAAAATAGTTATAGCAATCAATAAATTAATAACCAAAAAAAAAAAAAACAGCGATTTAAAAATCACACGGCCCCGTAAACCGTACATTGTATTGTTTTTGACTGCCAACAACGCCATCAAGTGACCAAGCCTGATTACATTATAATTACCTTTATTTATGCTCATATAGAATTCATATTTACCATAATTTTCTAAAGTTCTATTGTAATTTTTTAAAATTCTAATCAACTTATTTTATAAAATAATGATTTTCGAAAAGTTTAATAATTTATTATTTATAATTATGTTTATATAATATGTTTGTGTTTACAAGTAATGAGTTATAAAACTAATAATCAAATGTATAAAAAGATTGCATACACAGGCATATAATCAAATTCTGATTCTTTTTTATGTTTTTGTTTAGTCTTGTTCATGTTTTTGGAGTCACTCTAGTTTTGCTATATGTTTCATAACATTATTTTCAAGTCTATAGTTAACAAATAGACTATATGCAAATAAATTATATTTATATGATACAATAAATATAACAAGATAGCATCACTTCTGTGCAAAATTAAAGAATATAAAGACTGATGTACACAAAAAAATATAAAATGAAGAGATAAAACTCATTTTATCAGTGATATAGACAGTAGCCTACAATTTTTAGTTTTAGATAGACAAGAAGCAAATTGCTATGATGATTTCTTTTGTATCTTTTATTGGGATGAATCTTTTTTTATAGATGCCTTTGACATTTGGAACTGTTGGGGTACAAGATAAAAATGACGCATTCATAACCAACTTCTTTTAGACATTGTGAAACTATGGATTATCTCAGGTAAGACATGCTATACATGTTTAGAAAGATAATTTTGTGAGGACTACAAAGAAATTATCACTGAATACATAATTTGAATTTTAGTTAATGTTAATTTCCAAATTATGAACAAACAATAAAATAATAATTATTTTGGATGTGAAAATTTCCTTTTTCTCTTATTTTTTATATAGTCATCACTACTTATTTTATGCTTATTGTTTTCCTTAGTTTTTTTAGTTTCTAGCAATGTAATTGTTTTTGCTCTAACATAATTAAAACTGAAGTTATTGTGAAAATTGTGTCTCAGGCCAGTATTTAAAAAAATTCAATATGGCGGCTTAGTCCCAAACAGTTAAGCAAAAAATAACCATTAAAAAATGTTGATGTATCCACATAAATAAAACAGACAAAACTCACTATACATATTGCCACACACTGCAAGCTAGAGTAATCAATGGATGCCAGAAAGCTTGTGCATAAAATCTCCAACTAGTGCCTACTCATCCAATATCCTCAAACTAGTTTCTGGCTTGTGGCCTTGGATCTGAGAGCACTGCACCTAGATCTTAGGATCCCTTCCAGCATCCACCTTTTATCTCTACTTCACTACAAAACTATGAGTCTTAAATTGAAAACACCTTAATATTTTCAATCCAAGCTCATTAGCTTATATAGTCATATAGGTCTGAATTCAGTTCAGTACCTATATATTTTCATGTCTTTGGCTCTTTAATAACCATAGCCACAACTATCTTATTAGGATCCTCACTTACGAAGGCCACAAGTCAGAAACTAGTCTGGGGATATTGGATGAGTAGGCACTAGATGGGGATTTTATGCACAAGTCTTCTGGCATCCATTAATCACTCTAGCTTGCAGTGTGTGGCAATACATATTGTGAGTTTTGCCTGTTTTAATAATAGTTATAATCAAGCATAAGAAGTGGTGATAATGTGATGTTTATTGGCTTATCCACATAAATAATAGCATAGCTTATAGTCAGGATATAAAATACATTAACATCAGATGAACCCTTAATAATGCAGATAGTTGAACATTATAAATTACTATACTTTCAAGATTAAAATAAATATTGCCTTAAACATAGGTCTTACTTCTAATGTTGATACTTAGAAATAATTTGCAAATTCTCAGTCTGTAGGCTCTCTTATGATAATCATATAATGAATATATTCTACCTTAAAAGTATTTATTAATAATTGTGCTGGTTTAATTTAAACAGCAGATCTAGGGTCTTATGTGTGTAAAATAATATCTGGATTTAAGGATTGCTTTTAATTCAGTACCAATTGATGTACTAATAAAAACAATGGAAAAAACAACAACACCAAAATCAATATTATATTCGCTCACAAACTTGCTAATAAATAGAGAAATATATATAACTCTAAATGGAAAACTGTCTCTTTTAATCCACATCAGCCAATCCCACAAGAGTTTCCACTTGGTACATTGCTATTCACCATGTACATGAGTTCACTATTTAATAATATTGAAAAATGGCTCCCATGGATCTATATACCCACACTTGGTCATAATGTAGCCTGCAAAGCCTACATAGATGATATAATAGTTTTTCTAACAACTAAATAACAAATACGAACATTAACTGATATATTACATGCATTATACTTGCACCTATAAACTAGAATTTAACATTGATAAAACATGTGCATGGTGTATATATACAGGCAAAACACATACAAATGTATTTCAGGGTAACTCTAAAGTCTATTAATAATTATGCTTTCATTTGAGTTACATGACTATGCAAACGCAAATACAAAACAAACTAATTCAAACAACAGAACGTACCATATCCTCCCTCTAAAAGGCATATCTTTCTCTATTCTTGAAAGTATCCTTATAAACATGCTGATTATTGCAAAAATTACTTTTTATATATCGATTAGTCTTCACAAAATTCTTTACATCAAAGATTTATTCCCTGTGTAGAAAACTTTTATGGGGGAGAAAAATAGTGGTCATCTCACTCAGGCAAATGCAATATAACAGCAACCTAAAAGGATTAGGTTTGCATTCTATTTATGTATGTACAATAAAAAAAATTATTAATGATTTATCATCCATGACAAGAATATATTCACATTTAGAAATCACTCTTAAAATAACATCTACAGACAAACCTCCCCCATACACAAAATATCTGCATGTAATCTTAGAACCTATTAAATAAATATCTGATCCTAACATAACTATCCCACAAGATAAATGGTGCTACTGGAATACGTATATATTTCTACACACAAACATAAATTATAACTTAGATTTGTCACAGATCAGAAGAGAACCAAAACCATATATTCTTTGATTGTAGTAGCCTACAATACAGAAATTTGTCAGAAAAAGAATGCCACTAGAAGTTCAATTATAGTCTTTTCCTAATGTCTGCTCCACAGAAACAAGAAGAGCAATATTTATGTAATATGCATTATGGTACACAAGATACGCTTATGTTTACAGTAGTAATGCAAGACATTTTAACACAAATTAGAGACAATAAAACAAAGAGAGAAAAATTACCCCATCAGACATTTTAGCAGCCACTTGGTCACTTAATCATCGGCGCTTTAATATCTAGTGAGCTGTATTTTCTGTTTTCTATTTTATTGTAAATATTTTTAATAATAGAGAAAAAAAAATTAACGATTAAGTTTATTTATTAAAGAATTTTATACAATCTAGAATAAATTTTTTTAATATGCTGTATATATAAGTAGCCTATTTTAGCTTTTTAATTTTTCCCCCAACTTTGTTATCAATGAAGAGTTTAAGAATTTATTAAGAATTTGATTCATTCATTCATCGTTGTAAACTTAAAACCAAAATGTACTTCATCATCGTCATCACTATTGTCGACCACTTTTTGTATAATAGGAAGAAAATTAAAAATTATTTTAGATGACTGCGTATCATTGCACGAGTCCGTGCGATTGTTCCTTAGAATTGTTATGATTTTGATTTTTAAGTTGTTTTACTTTTACTTACCACTTATTAATCTGAACGTTTGGAGGGGAATAATATTAAAAAAGTTTTATTAAAGTAAATCGCTATTAGGATTTAATCACAGGTAGTTTTTTTAAAAACTAATTGATTATTATATTACATGTTTGTTGAAATTAACAGAAAGTATATTTTTTTACAAAAATTGTGAGTTTCTTATAAAAAGAAAACGATAGAGAAAATATTAAATGTAATATATAAATATTTAATTATACTTAATTTTATAGTTAAACAAATGTAGGTAAAATATCTTAAAAAACTGCTTCGAACTAATTTTGACATTCTATATTTGAAGTTGAATTGAGCGTTTAGTGGCAATGTTCTAATTCTGGTTATACGAAGCGCTAATCGAAATACGCTGTACAGTACAAAATTAATCTTTCCTAAAAATGCGATACGTAGCTATCTCATAGAGTAATAACAACAAAGTATAAGTAAAAAAAAAACTTTGTAATAACTAGCTCTCTATAGGTCAAAGGTCTTTTCAACAGCCACTCATAAAAAAAAAGTGACGGGGAAGGCAGTACTCAACAAACTAAGATCCATATTTTTCTTTTAACTAAGAATGAAGAGTTACTCATTGACAAATCAATGATGGATGATTAAGCTACCTAAGAGAAAATTCCCATCTCGTTTGAAAAAAAGATCACTAGGCCTGGAATCGAATCCCAGATCATTGACATAAAGTGACAGTTACATTACTTTTTATTATTATTTAATAGCAACAGCTTTTAATTAATCATCAAATAACTTGATCACTTTTATTGTTAGGCAAAAATAGTTCCAATTCCCATAATTCTCTTGTCATTAAGACAGTGTAAGATTTGGAACAAAGGTCGCAGGATAATAATCCATGGCATTAAAAATAAATAAATAAACATGCAAATTCGATCACTATCTCTCTCCCTTAAGCATATAGTTAAAAAAAAAAAAAAAGAAGAAGAAAATTATTCTTTGTTGAGATAAAACAAGTACAATACTTACTTAGTCAAGCGTTTGTGGCCTAGTGGTTAGTACTGCCGCCTTCCAAGCAGCTGGCCCGGGCTCGCTTCCCGGTCAACGCTTTGACATATATATATAAAAAAAACAACAAGTACAATACTGCATTTAAAATATTTATAATTTTGTGGAGAACCTAGAGTGCTAACTATGATTTGATCCAACCTTGCATGAACGATTTATATATATGATTTAAGCAGAAACATTTGTGTACATAAGAAAAATCATTACATCAAATAAAGAAAGACCAAGTTTTCTAAAATTTAATTTATTACTTGTATTTGCAGTTAACTAATCGTATTCTCTTAGTTTGTAAACCTAGAGATATATAATAACTATATAAATGCAAACAATTCCGGATTTTCAAAATTGTCATATTCATAAATTTAAATACAGGTTTATTCTTAACTATATCAGAATAAACTTTCAATACAGTATACTAGCATGCTGATATATAAACATGTATCTGTATGAAACATTATAAACATTAATGTAAATAAATTATAATTTACTCATATATGCATATGCAAATGTTATATGTACATGTTAAAATAGTTTTCATAGGCGAATAATGTATGTGTGAATGTGATATTTGTTACTAGTAAGTTAGCATTACCATGAAAAGTGAGAAATGAATGCTACTACTGACACCACTAAAAAAAAAAAAGACTATTTTCTATTCATAACATCTCCAGAAGCATTTACTCAGCACCCTTATTATTCTGGTAAGAGTTGGGAAAGTCCAGACGAAATAGATTTTTTATTAATACTTTTGACACCATCCACTAAGCACTTTTATTACCAAACAATGCCAATATCCAGATAAAATGTCAATGTTTTAATACTAATAATAAGCCACCACACATACATAAGAATTAAAAACCTGTATTTACACATGTATACACACACATTCTTATGTGTTCATAATGTTAAGGGGAACCGGAAAGAATTTGGAGTTAAGAGATTCTGTGTGTCAATACATATATGGCAAAACTGATTTTAAAAGTCTTCAACAATCATATTTTTGTCAAGTTATTAATCAGATCACTTGTAAACATAAATTTGGGAAGTGAAATCTACATAAACTTAGTATTAATATTAATCATTAATAGTACTCTTTTAATAAATTAAACATAATTTATTGATAAATGAATTTTTGGTAACAAAACAAAAAATACAAAAAAGGTATATAATGGGTGCATAAATAAGTAAAATATTAAAGTAATCCAATTGTTTAACAATATCATCAGATTCGACCAAAAACATGTGAGTATGACTATTATAACTCCATAAAAAAAGACAAAAAATTAATATCTTAGAAATAATCATTGTATAACAGTACAAACCAATCTTAACCCCGAAAAAAAAAAACCTGATGAAACACAGCTTTTATGGTTTTTGAACTTTGAACTCCAGAATTCACTACTCTATTATCGCCCTAAACCATGTAAAGAATTGCTTCATTATTCTGTTTATTTGATATTTTGTGATGCTATCAATGTTTTTTGCAGCAAACTTTATCACCATATATAATTATAGTTCTTCATTGCATTCTATCCTTAACCATATTGTCTGAATGAAAGCAAACAATTGCATTGCTTTAGAGTGATCTTGAAATAATCTTCATAATGTAAATAGGATCTATTTTTCACAGAAACTATATATTTTTTTAGAAAGTTTATGCCTAGTAAAATGGCAAGATTATCCGACTAATCAATATGTTTTTTTCCATCTTTCTAGTATGATACTGTAGAATTACAATTGTAAAACCTTGTTTTCATTGAACTAGAATTGAATTGAATCCCTTTCACATATCTAATCCAATGAAGATGGGAATTTTGCAATACTAGATTATATAGTATCACATTCAGCAAGCTGAAAAACATTACTTAGTTTGATAATTTACCATTTTACAAAGCATCATTAATAAATATTTTCTAATTTCTTTCAGCTACATTGGCAGAGGATAAACTCTCATATCCATACAATAAGTAAAATAACAGCTCTATATAAAACTAATTTATTTGTGATAGCTATATTACTATTATGAAATAGTCTATCGTTTAATTTTTTAAAAACGGCAGCACATTGAAATCTGTACTGTATTTCAACATCAAAGTCCATCTTTTTATTTAAAAAGTTACCAAAATTTTTTAATTAGCTCATATTTTTAAGCTAATAATCCAAACTGAACATTGCTGATGATTTATCTTCAATCCTTGACTGATAAAAGTCACAAGTTTTTTGAACATTAATTACTGAACCATTCAAAATATTAAAGATATTCTGTAGATCACCTTTTTATATGGCAAAGATAGCACAATATCATCAGCATTGTGAATTCCGAAACCATTAAGGTGTTTTGTTTTGATTCAAATTTTAAAAATTATATCATTAAACAATTATTGCACATTGATCCCTGATTCATGAAATCATCTATATTAATTCCAAAAACCTTTATAATAATACTAGTTTGTATTTCAAATATCTCAGATTTTCCAACTGTAGTAAAATATTTCCTCTCATTTTATTATATTAAAATCTGTAATACAAATCAACTTTGATAAACAACTAATTTGGAAAGTACTCTTCAAATCAAATGTCTTGAACAAATCAAATATATACATAACAAGAAAAGACATGTCCACAATGCTTCTTATATTTCTAAAACCACTATGAATTTATATTTAACTATTTTTCTATGACTGAAACCAATCTATTCAACAAAAGCTTTGAAATATCTTTGCTATAGTAGAGAACATTGACAATGCATGATAATAGTTGCAACTTTAGTTATTTCCTTTATTTTTAAAATTGGAGTAATAAACACATTCTTAAGATCAGGCAACACAACAAGGGTATATATTTAAAAATCCAATATTTTTGAAATTAAGATATCACCACCATATTTTAAACTTCTCCTGATATTACTTTAGAACCTGCAGCTTATTGATTTATAGGATTATAAAGAACTGTTTTGATTTCATTGAACCAGATATCTTTGTACAAATCTAAATTAAATGAAAATGAATATGTCATTAAAAGTTATTATCTCAATTCTTTACCATTATTCAAAAAATTATCAAAATATTCTTTCCATATTTTCAATATATTATTGTCATCATATAGCAGGGTGTCATTGCTGGATTTAATAAGATTGTGATAGTGTTTCTCAAATCCATATGTGATCTAAAATGATCACAATAAGCAAATGCTTAACCTACTATTTATTTTAAGCTTTTTGATACAATAATAACATGAAAGCCTAAAATCTTCAATAGAAGTGCTTTAAGATTTTAGCCTTTCACATTATTATTGTATCATCTGCTTGCGCTTAATAAATTTAATATATTTAAGCTTTTTGTTAGATTTTGAATTTTTTGCCTTTAAATTTATTGGTTGGTTATTCTGTCAAGCAGAAAATGTCACATTTTCTTTTAAGAAAATCATGAATAAAAGATTCATTGTTAGAAAAACAATAATGATTTTTCTTTTTAATGAATCCAAGAATAGATTTATTTGTTTTTACAATGCCTTAACACATTTCTATGCTTCAATAATGTGAAAATCTTGAAAGTCCAAATTAGCAGTTTAAGTGTAATAGCTGTTGACATTTAATATGATGCTTCAAAAGAATGAACATCAATTTCTTGTGAATGTCATTGGAATAAGATCTATTTTTAATGCAATTATTATTTTAATCTTACAGGTTATTAATCTAAGATTCTATCCAACAATTTGCAATTGTATTTATGTAATATAAACTTTTGCATTTTAACTCCTAAAATATAATGTTGTCTATCAGATTTCATTATTTTCGGTGTAAATGCATCCATCTTTCATTATAATGATTTTGCTATTTAAACAAAGTATTTGTGATAGCCCAAATCATGTGTTGTGCAAAAATGTGATAGCAGTACATTATTTGAGTTTATAGTAATAATACCATAACTATACTTCTAATAACTTATAGTCAAAAGATCAATGTTTATATCAACACATGCATTCACATTTTCAAATAGAAAATGTTGATCTTTTAATAATATAAATATAATAATGCTATCCAGCAAGATTTTGTTTTCTAAATTGCATGAATATATGTAGCAAATGCTCTGATAAAGTTGCACAAACCAATTTTTGTACCATTTACCTTCATTGATACATTCAAAAATTTGAAGAATAAAAGATACTAAATTAGACATTATAGAAAATCTAACATTCATGTATTTTTCTTTCACTAGTTGATTTATTTTTTCAAAAAAAAAAAATTGTTACCTTCTACTTGGCTTATCAAACATCAAGACAAGTTTCATTATAAGCAGTTATCTTAAACTCAAATCTTGACAGTTCCTTAGCTACAAGTGCTTTTCTTCATTCATGTCTTGAAGAGTTTTTTGATAATCAACTTAATTTATTTGTATAATAAACTATTATATAAAAAATCATTGGACATCAATCAATAACTTTAATCCAAATCCAATGGTGAGTAAGCCATAAGCACTGTGGCACTGCAGCACCCCCAGAACAAATATTATTAAATTTGTGCTTGAAAATATCAAGAATATGACAATCATTTAATATTTCTCATAATTATTAATGTAATTATAACTAATTAAACCATTTTTAAAAAGAATTATTTTAAGCGATGGTTGAGATTCTGCTCAATGATACTGCTAATTATGGCAGTGCCAGAAATGTCATATTCAGTGAATTTCAACAAATTCCACTGGTATTTGTTTGCTTTTATCAATGTGTGTAACTAGTACCATAGGAACTGCTCACTGCCATAGCATCGATAATTTAAGTATGGATGTTTATCTATCTTGATTTCTTTTCAAAGCAAATAAATTATTGTTTTCATTTAGGATGAGCAATAAAATATTCTGTTGTTTTTTTCTTGTAATTCACATTTTAAAAAACTAACGTATAAATATTTATTATGGAAAAATATAATAAAATAATAAAAGAAATATTATTTTAAATATTTTATATTGGATGTAATAGTGTTGAATAAATAGTGTTGAATATATATTAAAAAAATATATTTTCCCAGTTGTCATTATACAAAAAAACTGAAGTAAAAAGTAAAGGTTGGTCTACACGAGATATTATTATTTGTCAAACAGCAGTTAGTAAAAATTTAAAAAAATCATTAGATATTTTAACACTAATTAATATAGAAATATAAAATGTTTGTGTGGTTGCAAAATCAGAAATTTTCAGTTTTATTTTTCTTTCTTATTTTTTGGTGGTGATACTGTAATAATCCCTGTTTAAAAATGTCAGGACCACTACTGTCTAAATCACTAAAAGACTTAAATAAAGTCTACTGTTAACTTCAGCATTACTTTCATTTTATATTATACTACTGAAGTGGCTAATTAGAACATAGTCCCCAAGAATAAATACCTTCTTAGTTAGTCAAATAATAGCTGTTGTTTATGTGGATATGATTATCAGAAGTTGTATTACAAATTTCTAAAAATAATAATTCAACATTTTTCTATAATAGCTCTCTTATTTATTACCTACAAACAATTTCTTTTTAACTAATGAATCTCTTTCTTTTATATAATTTTTGGACATATTTCATAAAGATGAACTCCATTATCAACAAACTTAAAATGCAAAATCATTTTTTTAATGAAAACAATATCAGCTCACAAAGAGTTTGCCTGATTACAATTAATAATCTTATTGTTAAAATCATATTGACATTTTTACTCACTTTGATACACAGTTGCAAACCATGTAGTCAAATAAAAATACAATCTATCTCAGGGACATTACTCATTTGAAAAGTATCAGAATAATGGACCTTAAATCTTTTACACCACAGACTTTTATAAAAATATGTCATGATGTTCATTCTAATATCAGAGACAAGCTGTCTTTAAACTGGACATTGTTTTTTTTCTTACTGACTGAAAACTAGCATATGAACAATTTTCTAAGATTTGTCTTAGTATACCAACCTGAAAAAAGTCAATCTACAAACCATGATAAATTATGGAATATTTGAGACATCTCTTATAAATGCTTAAGAAAGATCGAGGAGAAAATGGATAAGTAATAAAAAAAATTCTAGAAATAATGAATATTGAACACAAAATAGTGAATAAATTAGAAGAAGATAATTGGAGTGGTGTGATGTACAAGGGATATATTAGGAAATATTACCAAAACAAATATTAAACTGGACACTATTGGAAGAAACAAAGATCATACCCAAAAAATAGTTGGCAAGAAGTAATATAGAAATTAAAGAAATTTGCAAAATATATATAGACTGAAAGAAATATATCATTATTGAAAATCAAAAGATATCACAGGGTATTGTAAAATAAAAAGAAGAATCACTTTCTGCCAAAGCAAAATTTTAATCACATTCTGAAATCGTGTAATTTTTGGCCAATAAAAGAAAAATAAGTTATTTTTTATCATGTTGCTAGAACATTTTTAAATGATAGTATATCATTACATTAATGAACTTTTATGATTGATGGTGGAGAATGTACTGTAAAAACCACAACTCCATATCCTAGATACTTGCAAACAAATTATAGCTTCAGTTATATCAAGTTGTTGTAGAATATACTAGTAATTATAAGGTATCACACATACATAATATCAATTCTTTAAATTCAAAGGCAAAATTCTGATTCAATACAAGCAAGTAGACCTACTACACTTAAAACAAAGATCCCTTTTTTATTAACCCCATTTGATCTTTGATTGCTTAATTGTACTGAGAAAAATGTACATTTCATCTTTCTAAATGTCATTTAAATAAAGTTAATATTTGTGGATCAGAATATTGTATTGTTTTAGGCACTGTTATATCCGCATCCACAAGTCTGACTGTGTGGTCAGCAAATAACTATGTTCAATTCCCATGATGTTCTCTTGCAACAAATGCTCTCCAACGAATGGTCTGCAATGAATGCTCTGCAATGGATGCTCTGCAAATGGATGCTCTGCAAATGGATGCTCTCCAATGAATGGTCTGCAATGACTCTATTTTTACAGTTAGCTAAAGTTCAATTTCCTCAATGTTCTTTCAGGCTGGCTGCTACAAAAAATGGTTCACAATGGGAATACCTCAGCCCCAGTCCAGTTTAGCTGTAAACAAACTCTTCATAGTAAACACTGCGACTGACCTTAAGCTCCTTACAGCTTCCATTTCTGCAACAGTCTACTTCACTTGAAAACCACTGGAAACTCAACTTTTTATTCAGCTGCTATACAGACAGTTTCCTCAGGCTGTGATCTCCTTCAGCTATACCCGTGAACTACATTTTCACTGGGTGCTGGACATTAACCACAAGCACTGATGCTAAATATCTCTTACTGGAATTGAACAGTAACTCTACTGTAGATGCACTCAATACTGTCTTCTCAAATACTGCCTACCCAAATACTGCCCTGCATAGTTCTTACCGATTCTTCTTATCACTTTCTGATAACTGCAACAATCAATCAATACACCGTCCAATAAGGTAACATCTCTTATCCAGAAATATTTGTAATCAGCAAATATTTCTTGGAATTGTCAATCACCATTACATCAATGCCTTAATTAAATTCCTCAGTTATCAGAGCATAATCTAAAAACAACCTCTCGAATAAATTCTAGTTTTTCTGGAGTGCACAAACATGTCTGCCATTTTTACAAAATACTACACCTCCCTCCACTCCAGAAAAACCCTTGTTGCTATTCCTTGGTGTTTTGTTGTTGTTGTTTTTTTATTTTTCTACTCAGAGGAAACATATTTCCAGTTATTTCACTCAGAAATATTCCTTTTCCAAACTGCTGCCAAACTTCTTCACCAGTTACGTTCAAAGGTGACTGCACAAGCGTGGTGGGACTCAGCTTCAAATGGTGACTGCGCAAGCATTTTATTTCCAAACTTTCACTTCCATTGTTAACATTATACTAACTGGGATTTCCATTTTCACCAGGCTTCTCCATCTATAGCTAAACTTGTTGTTCAAAACTTATTCGCTACTCACAGGTTCCAAATGTGACTGCACCAATGTTATATCCACACGACTGTGCCAATGTTATATCTGCAAGTCTGACTGTGTGGTCAGCAAATAACTATGTTCAATTCCCACAATGTTCTCTTGCAATGAATGCTCTGCAACGGATGCTCTCCAATGAATGGTCTGCAATGAATGCTCTGCAGTGGATGCTCTGCAAACGGATTCTCTCCAATGAATGGTCTGCAACGACTCTATTTCTACAGTTTGCTAAAGTTCAATTCCCTCGATGTTCTTTCAGGCTGGCTGCTACAAAAACAGTTCACAATGGGCATACCTCAGCCCCTGTCCAGTTTAGCTGTACACAAACTCTTTGTAGTAAGCACTGCGACTGACTTTAAGCTCCTTACAGCTTTCGTCTCTGCAACAGTCTACTTCACTTGAAACCACTGGAAACTCAACTCTTTATTCAGCTGCTATCCAGACAGTTTCCTCAGGTTGTGGTCTCCTTCAGCTATACCCATGAACTACATTTCCACTGGGTGCTGGACATTAACCACAAGTACTGATGCTAGATATCTCCTACTGGAATTGAACAGTAACTCTACTGTAGATGCACTCAATACTGTCTTCTCAAATACTGCCTACCCAAATACTGCCCTGCGTAGTTCTTACCCAATATTCTTATCACTTTCTGATAACTGCAACAATCAATCAATACACCGTCCAATAAGGTAACGTCTCTTCTCCAGAAATATTTATAATCAGCAAATATTTCTTGGAATTGTCGATCGCCATTACATCAATGCCTTAATTAAATTCCTCAGTTATCAGAGCGCGATCTAAAAACAACCTCTCAAATAAATTCTAGTTTTTCTGGAGTGCACAAACATGTCTGCCATTTTTACAAAATACGACAGGCAACAAAATAACATTGTTTAGATATATAGGAACCTTTAGTTATTGAATATCTCATTCTATTACAGTACTGAAGCATGCTGGGTAAATAAATAATCAAATGGTTTTATGCTTGGAAGATTGTGGCATATTAAAATACTGGCAGTGACAGAATTGTACTTTATTTTGGAAATCTAATTTCTTGAGTCCATCATTCTAGCACTACACTTAAAAAAAACTATAAAATGATTATATTTAAAAAGATCATGTAATGTTCAAACAACAAATAGTCTGGTTAAATTTTGATCCAGGGATCTTTAGCTCTTGAGTCTAAATAAAGATTTATTAAATATACAAATGTACCTAATCTATAATTACAAAAACAAAAACACGCACTAAATTTGTAATTAAACTTATCAAATAAATGAGTATGTAACTATAGTATTAGCTAGAAAATAAAAAGCTCCCATTAATCTGATTGATGAGAATCATTGTGCTATATGTAGTATGTATATATACATAATATAATCCTTCCTATTGTAAGGAGATGCCGTTTCAACTATGGGTACTGATTCATTATTCCATCTTATTTAGTAATGTCGAATTTGGAATTGCTAGAAATAAATTTTAGAAATTATATTGGATTAATAATAAGTAATCAGTTACTATATTCAAATTGATAATATATGTACTATATAATACAAAAAGGTACTGTTCTATTAGCGGGTTAACGTAATTCATTTATTTTCCTTAATAAATTACTGAAATTATTTTTACAATTTCTTCTTGTCTTTAGATATAACTACCAGAAATTTTTTTACACTCAAGGGATATTTTATTGGGTTAACGTAATTCATTGGTTGATTTCCTTAATAAACTACTGTCAAATTTATTCGATTAACAATTTTACGATGATCAGTTTAAACCTTTAACAAGTGCCTATAAATTTCATGTTAGTCCAGCAATGTGGGGGGGGGGGAGGTGATATGCCTTTTCACATCCGCAAGAATTAAAACATCAATTAACAGATGTTATTGCAAATATTCTATTCTAGTAGAATTCGCCGTGTGCGTCAGCGCTTGGCGCTGGGAAAATCCCCGCCCCCTGCTCCATGCAAACTTTAAAAAGGCTACTATCATTGCTTGACAGCTAACTAACTACGTCATGGTAGAAGAAATGAGAATGCTTTAATTACTGAACTGTATTTGATTTTTTTTTTGGTCATTTTTGAAAAGGAAAATTAATCTTTATTATAGCTATCTTTGAAAGAATATGTGATTAAGGTATGGTGAATAACATTAATGGTACACCTATTAATAACGATTAATAATTTTCCAACTTGATTGGATTTTTTTTTACAATTAAGAAATGTATTCTTTTTACAATTTCTTATATTCTGCAAACTTTAAATCCACCCACCCTAAAATGGTACGGTAGCGAAGTGTTAACATTGCACAACTGAAAATCACATATTTTCAAAATGTTTGAATAAATTGACTTTTCATTCTTTATAGTAAATATCAAATCATTATTTTCAAATATTATCAATTCATTGCAAGATGAAGGCCTCTCCAAGTTCTAGCCATCTCCAATTTCTAGCCACTCTTCTCCACATTACCCCTGTTCACTTCTTTATTCCACCCATCTCACATGTGGTTTCTTTCTGGGTCTTTTACAATCTTTTGGAATTCTGTTTAAGATTTCAACCATCCATCTATAATCATCTCTAGCAATATGTACAGCCCAACTCCATACTCTTAATTCTTTCAATGATCTCGGTAACACCTGTTTGTTATCTCACCCATGTATTTCATTTTTTATCTCTTCTTGTTACTCTTAACATTCATCTCTCTAAACTTTCTTTTAATGGCCTAAAATTTCTGTATTGCTCTTCTGTTAAGTGTTCAAGTCTCAGATCCCTAGGAATAAGAACTGGTAAAACACAAGTATTAAAAACCTTCCTTTTTAAACACATAGACATATTTCCTTTTAATATTAAGTTATTTCTACTAAAAACACTCCAATTAAGTATAATCCTATGATTAATTTCATCCATTATATTTCCATCTGTAATCATAATCTATTCAAGGTATTAATAGTTGTTAACTTCTTTTAACTCATCATTATCAATATTTATTTTCATCTTTTGAGAAAATCCATTGAACATTATTTTAGTCTTTTTAACATTTATCTTTAGTCCTACTTTTTTATTTTCATCTGATAGCTCTTGCAGCATTTCCTGAAGCTTTAATACATTATTTGCAAAGATATTATCTGCAAAATTTAAATGACTTAAATATTCTCCATTTACTTTTATTCCTTTAGTTTCTTATTTTAATCCACAAAATACTTCTTGCAGCACTGCTGTAAAAAGTTTTGGAGCTATAGAGTTACCCTGTCATACACCCATTTCAATGTTAATCTTAGTATCATTATGTAATCTAATTGTTGCTGTTGGAATTTTCATATTCAGAATATGACAACATCCTGTGTCTATACCTTGATGACCCAATTCTTTAATTACTGAAGAAATGCTTACAGAATTAAAAAGCTTTTCATAATTCACAAATCCAAAGCATTCCATAACTCCTCTCAATATTTAGGATATGATCCACTCTATTTAAACTACTTTTAAATTCAGTTTGTTCTTTTGGTTGTTTGAAATCCAGCAAGTTTTTATCATAATGAAGTAGTAGAGAATTTTATATGGATGTACAAAAGGCTTTTGATCAAACCAAACAACTTTTTAAAATTGTTATGGGAGACTTTAATGCTAGAAATGGCACATAATTGAAAGATAAAAGTGCTGTAGGTAAATTTGGTTATGATAATAGAAATAAGAGTAGTTATAGACTTGTGGAGTTTTCAGGGGGAAAAAACTTTATATTATAAATTATTTTTTTGAGAAAATGAAGGTACAGCAGAATTGGATTATATTTTGAATAACAGAAAATACATATTTCAAGATTGTAATATTTTTATAAATTGAACACAGAAAGTGTTCATCGATTAGTAAGATGTAAGATACATATTAATGCAAAACTTTGAGACAAAAATAATTAAAAACAATATTCAAAATTGATATTCCTAATCTTCATAAACATTCTAATGAATTTAAATTAGAACTTGCAAATCATTTTCAAAAATTAAACACATTTTGAATATGATTCAGATTTGAATGAATTTATTAGAAAAATAACTGATCCACTTTTAAAAACTGCAACAAAGATATCTGATAGAAAAAAGCAGCAATTGACCAGTAAAATTTCTACTGAGACTAGAGAATTTATGATGAAAAGAAGGATTATGAAATATATAAAAATGATGCATTAAGAAGGATTGAATATCTCAAATTTTGTAAAATTATGGGGGGAAAAGTTGATAATAATATAAGAAAATATAACTGTGAATTAGCAAAGGAAGCTATAGAATGGAATAAAAGTCTTAAGAGCATAACACAACAATTTGGTATTAGTAGAAAACTTATTTCTGCAATAAGAAAAAAGATGGAACTATTACTAAAAAGAGAGATGACATCATGAAATATGTAGAAGAATTCCATCTAGAATTATATAGTATTAAAGAACAAGGGAAAGTATCTTGTACAATTATTATATCTGCAAAATTTCCCATGATTTTAAATGAAGAAGTGATTAAATTTATGAAGGGAACAACTCCCGATAATGATGGAATTATAAAAAAGTGGGTGAATAAATAGAAACATTTTTAGCATTGTTATATACCAAATGTCTAAATGATAAAGATGTACCAGATGATTAGAGGAATGCAGTATTAATATTTTAAAAAGATGATAAATAAGATATTAGAAATTATAGATCCATCAGACTTTAATCAGTTTTATACAAAATTTTTGCTAAAAAAAAAAAAAGTAAAAACTATGTAATATTTATTTAATTTTTTTAATGCATCATATAAATAAATGTGATTAACGTGTTGTGCAGTAATAGTAGTAGAAATGATGATTATGATGATAATGATAATAATGTGCTTATGTTTTTTTATCAAAAGCTGGTAACTTCTTTTCACTCTAATTATTACAACTTTTACCACAATTTTTTACCCAGCATTGACAAGTTTTAGCTTTAAACTAACTATATTAGGTTTACTATATACAGTGGAAATTATTTACAAGTCTTATTGAAACAAAAGAGATTTCAAGTAGAAAAGCAATGAAATATATGTTCATATAATTGAGCAATAATCAATATTAGTATATTCATTAACCAAGTCACTGGGGTTGTTGTTAATGAGATCAGATTCCCTGTAGCTGCAAAAATATCAACTGGTGCATGGGTTTGATCTCTGGTTTTAATGTTATTTAATTTTTTTAGAAAGAGTGATTTAGCATTGTCAGATGTGGGATTAAAGCTTAGATTGCATCTTACGAATCAGAGTGTGAAAAGAATGAATGTAGTAATTCTTATATTGGAAAAGACTTCTTTGTATATATTTTATGAGGTCATTGATTGTTAATGAGTTTGAATGAGTCATATTAGTGATAAGAATATAACAAGGAAGAAGTGAGGAACAGTCCATAAGAAAGTGTTTCAATGTTTCTTCATTTCTTTGACAGAGGGCACATAATGGACCTATATTTTTGAAGTGTTGCTTGTAGAAGAGAAAATAATTAGTAGGAAAGGTTTTGACATTTATTATAATTAAGAAATCCAGGTATTCGGATTCCAAGTGCCAATATCTGAATTTTTTATAATGTATTTGTTATTTCATAACAAGAAAGATTTACTATTATTATTTTCAATTTCATGTTTGCCAATAGTTAATTTTATATAGAAATAAATTATGTGAGAGAGTAATGTGTTTACTTATGAGAATTATTAAGGTTTTAAGAAAATTATTGTTAATGGGTGGTAGAATGTCAGTAGGGTTAATTAACAGGAATTATACTATATGTGTATCAGTAGTATGAGATAATGTGAATAGTCTAAGGTTCCTTGAAAGTCTTGGGTTCAAATCCCCTGTATTTACTATTAATATTCGAAAAGAAACTAATTAATTTAGGCATTTCGTTAATGTTTTATTAACTTTATTTATTTTACTTCGCAAAATAAAAAGCATTCTGAAATTTTACTTTTCAGTTTCGCTGATAGATATATTAATTTTATTTTTTATCTGTTTTTTTTTTGTACTAATATTGAACATTTTTCTGACACAGAATGAAACTTACCAGACAAAATAAATCTACAGTAGTTAACTTCATAGATAATTTAGGTCTAAGGTAAAATTTCAAATTCTTTTTTTTTTTTTTCAGTTCTAAAAATAGCTTATTCAAAATCTGATGGATTTCTATTTGGACAAAAAAACTTTTTTCTTGTGTTACATATTGATAGGGAATTATATCAGACTGTCTCCATCATTTATTAGCGTGGAACATGACATTTTGAATGATATTCTGCTTTCTTTATCAAATGTTTTCCTTATCAATAAGTGACAGCTAGCATGGGGATTGAACTGGTGTGTGTTAGTTTTGTGAATATTGATTTTAAGATCATGCACTAACCAAGTAAGGTATGCATTATTTATGAATCTAAAGATGATCAGTTTAATTTTCATGCTATCTGTCATTGGTCAGCTCAGTGGTCTCTAAAAAGAAGAGAATAGTACAACTCAAAATGTTGTGTTTCATATTAGTGTGTTAATCATCATCATTATTTTCAATCATTATTGATGTATTGAAAGATGAAAGATTGTCCAGGATTAAACCTATTTTCCTGATATTTAGCCTCTCTTTTCTGCATTTTGTCAGCAAACATCCTTATTTCATCTATGCATCTCATAAATGAACTCTTTTTAGGTCTTTTACAATTTTTTGAAATCCTATTTTAAATCTTATCTGTCTAACTATTATTATCTCTTCTGGTAATATATATTCAGCACTACTTCATTTCAGTCTCTTAATTATTTCAATGATGGCAGGAATAGTTGATGTTTTCTGTCATATTTCATTTTTGACAGCTTGTTACTCCTAATATATATTTTCTCATTCTTTGTTGAGTGGTTTGTAATCTCTGTAATTTCTTTTCATAATCTTTTCAAATACACTGACATATTTCATTTTGTATCCATATTTCAATTAAAACAGTTCATTAAAGTTTAATTCTGTAAGTCTATTAAGAATATTACAATCTTGTAATACATACTAACAATTTAAGGTATTTACAAAAGTATAAACAAAGTTTGATTATTCTCAAACATTTAACAATTTAACTAGGCAGTGAAAATAGTCTAAGAAATAACTACAAGCAAAATGTCACAGACAATACACAAATTTTTCTTTCCACATCAAAGAAAAATGCTCCAATTGTTGATATTTGATTATCTTGATATGATAAACTTACTAATCGTATCAGATTAAATTAACCCATCACTGTTATGATCATAAATAAATGTTTTATTTCTTTGTCGTTGTTTTTCCCTTTAATTCTAAAACTAAAAAAGATGAGGGGAGGGGGGGTTACAAAAATAATGCCTTTTCCATTATTTAATTTAAAAAACTTCAAATTATTTTAAAAAGTGATTTATTTTTATGTCCTATAACTGATATTATATATATACTGTAAATCTTAAAAGTTAAAAGGAATGGAAATACTATATACATATTTAAATTCAAATCATGTCTTTCTTTTTGCAAATATAATTTATTAATCAATTCTTTTGATTAAACACTAAATATAAATCAAAGATATTTAAATATCACACGCTTGTATTTTTAAATACTTGTCAACTTGATTGTTCATATATTAATCTAATTATATGCATTTACTTAGAATGTGCGCGACTTTATATATATTAAAGGAGATGGGGGGAAATGCAACTAACAAACCAACAATCCATGATTGACAATTCATTAGTTTATTACAAATGATGGCGTCCATCATATACATCTGATCTATTTGAAAAGCCATAGTATTGTAGCCATAGATTAAATCAAATATACAATAAATTTCTTTATCGATATGTCATAGGGAAATCTCGAAAGTAGTTATATAACATCTTGTGGTAATTAGACTAAGACATAATTCGTGTTTTCTCTATTGTTTTGTCACTTACTACAATATATTGGAGTAGGTCAATAGTAGATGCGAAATACTGAAAGCTAACATGTTCCAAGAATGTTATTGCATTTATGGAAACATTTTAAATACTTGACCTAATCATTACTGTTTATGTATTTTTGGCTCATTCTATATATTTGAAAGTTGATAGATATATCTTAGTGATAGGATATTAAGAACAAAAATGAAAATTGACTAAGATAGATGATAAACAGCTATTGCTTGCTATTTCCTCTGTATAATTTATTCTCTTACCTTATTATATAGAGCTATATCATAAACTTTAATAAGCTCTTTATAAGATGCATGTATGTCAAGCCAAAACAATTATAATTTTATTTATCTTAAGCTATATTTAGCTTTTTAAATATTATTCAATTCATTTCATTAATATATCACTATTAAAAAATTTCTCAAAATTCTGATAATTTTTAATAAAATCATAAATAAATCACAGCCATTAAATATGTAACATTGAAATATGTAATATTGAGAATGTAAATTTATTCATGAACTAACTAAGTTTGAATACATTACCGTAATTCCCAAGTCAAATTCCTAAAGAATTATTTTAAACAAATTTGCAAATAATATCAACTTTCGTGCATTAATATCCATTTATTGGTCAAACAAAAAATGCTACTTTTACTTGATCCCTGGGTTTTTAAATGGTAAATAAATCAAGTATTAGCACATTCTATAATGTAAAACTTTTATAATGACTTGTGAAGTATAAAGCATTCAAGCTTAGTTTATTCATGAATAAAATTATTTATCAATTATCATTTAATGTATATATTATTACTGGATCATATATGAATTCAATTAATATTAATTACATTTATAATAAAATTAATAACAAAGAATATTTAAACTTATTTCACTTTAATGTTACTCAGATTCTATTTATTATTGATGAGAGGTAGAGATAGAACAAAATTTATCTTCTTGTTAATTTCTGTTTATTCCTTAAGTTTTGAGCATTTTAAAAACTGTTTTTTTTTTTTAAATATATTTGCAGTAAAGTGAAATTTTTTTTTTAGTTACTAACAGTCAATATGTTCTTATACCTTTATTATTCATAAACCAAACTAAGAATGTTTTTTTAAATTTCCCTCTTTCCACACCATCTTCTTCTCAGCATCTTTTTTGTTTAAATAACCTTTATTTTTTTATCTCTCCATTATTATTTGGAGCAAGTTAAGTGGCTTGAAACTCCATTGTACTCCCATTGACCTTTAGTCAATGGCCTATTAGACTTCCTCCACATAAATAGGAATTCACTTTTTGAATAATAAGAATTATATGTCACAGAGGAGGGGGCATCAGGATTTTAGAGATGTTTAAGTAGATCATGGTAAAAAAAAAGAAGGTTGGGAACCTTTGCTCTACACATTGTAAATAAGTAACATCTTTTCTCTACTGCATCACATTATGATGATATATATTGTAGCTAATAAAATATCAAAAAATAAATGGCTTGGGGGGAAATGAGCATGATAATGGCTAGTATGCTTTTAAGCAAGTTTTATATAGCCTTTTATAAGTTTTTATTTATGTGTATATGGTATAGCTGGGTCCCACTAGGCTATCTAAACCTAGATTAAAGTTACATTATATACCTACTTATAGATGTACCTGGCTTGAACCCATTTGGTACATTATTTATAACAGGTTGTAGGATTTTGTATTTTAGAACCATATCACATTTGCACTAACATTAAGGAAAACATCCTTATTATTCTTTAGTGTGCAATAAATTATCATAATATATAACATTTCAATATCATAGGTGCATATTTGACACTCTCATAAGTCTGACTAGCTCACATTAAATTTTATCAATTTATTGGTAGCAATTCACTAAACCTTGAGTGACATTTGATGATCTTCAATGGTAATCCTTATCTCTAATGAAGGCTCACCAATAATAACTAAATACTGTGAAAACTATTATTCATATAGCCATTAAGCACATTTATTTAGATTATTGATTAATAAAATGATGATAATGATACTTCCAGCCACAGCTTTAGAGCTAACTCACAATATAAATTTTATCTTTTGTCAACTTATAATTATTTGTCTAAAATATTATATTTAAATTATAACTTAATGATATTCACCAGTGATGATGATGGTCATAACTAATCTCATAAAGCAATAATTAACTCTTAAGAAAGATATATGCCTCATTTAAATAAAACATTAACATTTATTAATGATTAATCATTAATAATACAGATAGAAAATTTACATAAAATAAGAGTTAAATCTATTACGTTATAAAGTAATAATTTATGTAATGAAAAAGTCTGAAAAATACGAAGGTAGGGCAAGTTTAAAACACAAGTTATGAAGAAAAGAGAATTGTAGTTTTAAGTGTTTGTATTTTTGTTATTTACATAATTAATAATGATAAATTGTTTACATTTAAGTAGTCATAATAATAATACCAAAGATCTTCCCCCTGTGCCTTAATGAAAAGTAAACTCAATATTCATATCACATAGTGTGATGTGTGTGCATTAATTTCTCTAGTGGATAAATATAAAATCTCACACCCTAGGAACACTTATTTTAAAAATAAACACTCTATGCACTCAAGTACTTGCCTATTGCACTTGCCTATTGCTTATAACATATTTTTACATTTATAAATTTAAACATAATATTAAAAAGAGTAATGAGTAGAGAAAGGTTAATCAGATCATGGAGATAAGAGCATTTACAGATATCAGCTTCAAATTACCTATCTGACTTTTCAACAATCTAGATCATTAATTACTTTAAAAATACATCTCTCCTAATGCTAAATTTATACCAATTTTTAACATTCATGCTCAACAAATATACATGTAAAGCATAATTATATTACTAAGTGTGTGTGTATATGTGTCAATTCCCATTATGAATAAAATATTAAACCCTTTTGACATACAATATAAATCAACATATTGAATCAATACACAATAAACACATTTTATAAAAATAAAATACACATATAAGTGGTTACATGTAATAATCTAAGAATACATAATGCATCAATAAAGCAATATTTATTATTATTGATAATCTTCTCTAATTGATTCTCATTTTAAGATTTAAAGAGAGAGATAAATGGATTTATTATTAAAAAGATTTGTTAATAGTCACTGATAAAAATATAATTAAAATTCATAGTACCAGTTCTTTTACTTTTGAGGCACAGACAGTTTCAAAGAGTCCAATGATTTTAAAGTTGGCTTGTTGAAGGTTTAGAATTTGAAATCAGCCACCTGCCAATACATAACGTGTAGAATTACCAATTACAGGGGTTTGCTGAATCAGTTCTATTTTTCGGCTTGGGCTTGCAATTCTTTTTACTGTGATGATGATGGTGAAATAACTTGATTCTATAGGTAACATTTAGCACTGGAATGATTTTTTCATTTCTTCTGGGTATAATTACTTTTAATAGACGGATATTTCTGTCTTCTATATATTTTAGCCGTTTTTTAGCTTTGATTCAAACTCAGCAAATGGCATAGATGAAACAGCATTTTACTTCAGGCAGCTCTCATGTGGATTTAAGCAGCACAAGATGAGGCAACAAGATTCTTTTTTCATATTTAGCAATCAGTTATAAGATGTTTTATTTACTTTAGATTCAAACTCGTCTGATGTGCATAGGTTTCCTGGATGGGTCACTGGGGTCCTCAATAAATATCTTTAACCTGCCATCAGGTTGTAGAAGCTTTCAAATATATAGAAAAAAAGTAATGCTGGTTTCTAACAAGCAATCAGATTTATTCTCCCCCCTTTCTTTTCTTTGTCTCCTTTATATGTACTTTGACTGATGACATCACATATTTTTGTTACCAAAAACATATGGTTTCTATTAATTAAACCATCTGGTCAAAATCTTCTCAACAATTGACAGTTTTCTTCTAAATTTATTATTGAGTCTGGCCCCCAAAATGATACTTATTTCTTGTTAATTACAATGCAATTAATGATGTTGGTCTTTATTCCTCTACATGGACCCCTGACTATGTCAACCTTGACCACTTGATCTCTTTCTCATTAACCTTTGACATCAGTCTGAGAGGTCAAGTGAAACTCTGCAACTCTTTCAGACAAAACAAGATAAATTGATCCTAAAAAATATAACTTTTTATAAAGAAATTATAAAATGATTTAAATAAAACCTTTTCTTTTAATATATTTGCAACTGTCTCTAAGTTTATGACTGTAAATACAGGTACACACTCATCCATACAATATATAAAACTTGCCTATTACAAACTAATCCAAATGATTTAAAAAGTTATAAATTAAAATTCATAAAATAAATCAGCAAGATTATTAGAATCAAAGTATGATTAAAGAAAGAATATTAGAATCTATTAACTACAAATTAACTTTAAAGAAGATTAATAATTCAAAGTCAGAAAAATGATTAATTGAATAGTTTGTGTCTACAGACAACTATTTATATGTGCCTTAAAATTCTAACTTTTAAGTACAACTATTAAACCATTCAAAATATATATTCTATTTACTAATACCAAGTTGAATAGAGAGAGAAACAAACATCTCTCCCATTCTCCTTCTGAGGCTTTTGGGTTCTTGGTCATGTAGGATTTGAACTTGGATGCCCTACAGTTTCCCCTCCTATAAAAGAAAATGTGAAGATTTTTTTTAATTTTATGCACACACTATTGCAATTTAGTCACAGGCTAAATTGGAATGTGTACAATATATATGAATTATTAGTATTATTTCTGGGAGCTTACATTTAATAAAAACATAATAGCTAAATAGTTGTAACAGAATAACTACATCTGTAAAGAAAGTTACTGAAATTTTTTTAAAAAATTCAATTACCTGAGTTGTTTGTGAGTTTGATTGAACACTGCTTATTAAATACATTTTTATTTTTGATGGTCAATCGTATACACAAATATCAGGTTTAACTATGGGTTCACCAATTTCTCTAGCATTGGCTTCTTTTTTATGAAGAACTTGGAAAATAAAATTTTGATATCAGCAATTAAAAAATCATCTACATGGCTGAGGTATGTTGATGATACCTTTGTTTTTTTTTTTTTTTTTGGCCTCATGGTAAACATGTTCTTGATGAATTTTTAATTTTTTAAAATTCTTTTCACAACAGCATCAAATTTACTATGGAAATAGAAAATAATAACCAACTTTCATTCTTAGATGTTTAATTGAAAGAAAGATAATTCTTTATCCCATGGTATATATAGAAAGCAAACACACACTGGGAGATATCTATATTTTTCTTATCATCATCATCCAGTACAATTATTTTCAGTGGCAAAGACTTTGTTAGATAGAACTAAGAGACTTTCTGATGACATTCATTTTCACCAAGATATCTATGCTACTAAAAAAATGCTTCTTTATAATGGTTTTGATTATGGGATTATTAATAGGACGTTTTTATATAATAAAAAAAAGATTTTAGTATTTCAAAAATTAAGGCTAATCTGCCATATATAAAGGGAGTAACTGCCATATATAAAGGGAGTAACTGATAAAATGGGTAATGTTTTAAAGATAAATACTCCACACAATTTATATTAAATTTTAAAAAATTAATAAAGTATTTCCACACCCTAAAGACAAAATTCCTTTGGAGTGTCATGGTGTTTATAAAATTTCATGTGAAGTTTGTTTATATTCATACATTGGATAGATCAATCATAGAATAAACATAAGAAAGGAAGAACACATTTTGGCAGTTAGAGAAAAATCTAATTCATCAGCCATTTATTCACAAACTAAATTAACTAACCTTGACATCAATTTTAATAAAATATATTCTGCAAAAATTAAACAATATGACCAGAGATTGCTAAGGGAAGCTATAGAGATTTTTAAAAGACCTAAGAGCATAAATGAAAAGTGTGAATTAAAGAAAAAGCTATTGGAGGATAAAATATTTTTTTAAATTTTTCAACCAATAGAATTTGTCAATGAGGAGGAAATAACAATAAAAAAAATAATGATTTAAAATCTCACTACATATATTCTTGTGATTTGAGAAAGAAAAAACTCTGAGGATAGTACTTGTTGTTATATTGAAATATTGGTTATTTAGCTATTACATTTTTATTTCACAAAAGCTTTAGGAAATACTATGAATTAATCATTTATCTATGAGAATATATATATATACATTCAGTGAATTAGCACTCATCTGACCAGCTCTTACTTCCTAGCTAATAGTAGCAAAATACCTTTTCATCAATAATCAACAATTCTGTTTTTCTAAATAGATTGGCTATAAACTATCTAACTGGAAAAATTTTATTAATCTGCTTTTATGCTGAAAAAATCTATTTACTCAACTTGAATTCAACTTTTTGGAAGAGTAGATCATGTTTGTTTTCCCATTTTTGATTTTTTGTCATAGCTATAATAATTTATGAAGTTTTATGAATGGATTTATAGACTATTATTCAAAATAAAAGTAGAAATTTTTGAAACGCTCTAATAATTTAATTTGTAAGAAATCATATATACATCAAACTATTATGTAAAAAATAGATTTTGAAAGAATGTTTTAGTGGTGAGTATTGTAATCAAGTATAATTATCATTAATATAAGTTTTTATTGTATTTCATTTACCACTCAGTAAGAGTTGCTATAACAGCTAATGAAAACCTGTAAAAGTTTAAAAAAAAATAGGAGAAACTGAAACAGTTTTACTCCCAATACTTTAATCCCACAAGGATCTCCACTCAGTGCCCTCCTGTTTGCCTGCTACATCAATCCACTTCTTAAAGACATTGAAGATAACCTGCCTGGAGTATATATACCCAGACTCAAAAGAGTGATCAAGGCAGTCACTTACATGGATGATGTCTTGATCATTCTTCCAATTCAGAAATATCTAAACACCCTATATGAAATATTGGACAAATATACCAATCTATCAGACCTAAAAATAAATACAGAAAAATCCACAGCCTGGACTATCCTATCTGGGGAAAAAATCAAATCGCGCTTCCAAGCTGAACCACAGAAATTTCTGGGATTTAATATTTCAAAATCGCAATCAGCAATGTCTAAAGAACTTCAGGCAAAAATCCTCCAGTCCACAGACCAAATCACTAAGACCCTCTCAAAGGTATACCTTTTGCTCTATGGTAAGGTTTTACTGCTAAATATAAAGATTTACAGCAAAATTGCATACTGCTTGCCAATGATGAATGCAAATAAAACATTCATCAAGAAAATTGAGCAATATTGCTCAAGATTACTATGGAAAGTACAAACTGTTTCCATCAGCATGAGAAACATGCAGGAAAACAAAAGATTAAATGGAATGTCACTACATTCCATCACTTCAATTAACTATTAGAAATCACATACTCTGATATATAATCTAGTCCAAAAGTGTGGCCATGACCAGATTTCTGAATCCATAATTCCTACCGACACCCCATCCCCCAAAAAATTAAGCTGGCTTGACCACCTAATCCTGTCAACAATGCAACAAAATATAAATGCCCATAACAACTATCAAAGCAAGATCAAGCTATGGGATGACCATCACATCCTAAAACAAAATAATCAAATCCCTACTACAAGATTAGGAATAACTAATCACAAGCTGATTACCCTATTCAAGTATTGGGCTCTAGAAGCAAAATACTTAGATTACTTACTTAAAATTAATCTGGATGCCATGCCAGTCAACTGGTTCCTCAGATATAAAAGATCTATCACCAAAGTCCAATCAATTTGCCACAGCTGTGGCAGGGATGAGGAAACATTTGACCACATAATTAAAACATGCATGGGTCTAGGTTATATTAAAACAATAATATTTAACAATTCAAAGATAGACTACTACAACATACTTAATATAAAAGAATGCTTTCATGGAAGAGATATTCTTACAATCAGGCTGGCAATTTTCATCACCTATGCCATCTGGATTGTAAGGTGCAAGGTACAATACCAACATCCCAAGCCAGATGAAAACTCAAGCATAGAGAAAATTAAACAAAGAGACAAAACTCTTGCAACAACATTCATTTTTTTAAGAGACATGGAAGCTATATCAGACTCTTCAATGAAGTTAACAAAGAACCTAACCACTAAATACCTAACCCTGTTTGAACTCAATAATGTTAGTTCCATAACTCATCTAATATTGTAATTTTTCATTATCCATATTTGTAATGTATCACCCAGATTTATACCCATTTCATAAAGAGTGTAACACAGGTATTAATTAGTTTAATAAATGTTTTGAGAAACTGAATGGTCTTAAATACATGAACTTTTAATATTCTGATAACCACAGCATGATGGTGAAAACTAATTTAGTATCATTTGAAAATATTATGCTTTGGTTGCTCCTGACAAAAGCTGTTTATTAAAATATTTAGCATTTATGTGTTCAAATGTATCAGTGCTATGAGATAGAGGGGTGAGTCATGTGAAAGTCTGTGCTTATATACCCTATATATTATGATACAGGTATAAAATAAACCTGCATTTCAGTTATTACATAAAAGAGATGTCTGCCTATTCCTTGTATAAGTATTAAATGAATTATGTCCTATACATGAGGGGTCAGGTTGACTTTAGGTCAACATGGGTGTGATAAGAATCTCAGCCTCAGGGTAGCCTTTGAGGGTTCTATCATCAGATTTTCAATTGGATGGATGGTTGAAGAGTTGGAGTGTGGAATGGATTGAAGCCTGTCCATTAAAGTATGAAGAATGGCTATCTTAATATATATCTGAGCACTTATTGCATGTATGTGTAGGATGATAATCGGGACCAACTGATGATTGCTGGTTTAGCATGAAATATGCATATTGGTGATTACTTATCTTTTCGACGTATATGTGTTAAAGTGTATCAGTGATATGGGATAGAGTGGTGAGTTGTGTGAAAGTCTGTATTCATATACCCTATAAATTAAATATTTATTAAATAACTGTTTGATATAATTAATAACCATGAATATTGCTATTAAATTATTTAAAATATAAAAATTTATATATCATATAGAAATATGAACCTGTTTTTCTTGAAAGCATAAACCATGAGAAATACTGTATAGAAATATTTTGATTTTGAAATTTCTTTTTTGTTTTCTAGTTTTTACAAGCAGACAGCATTAAAGATTAACTAACCATTATTATTTTACATTTCTTCTTCATTTAAAGAATCACGATTATAATAGTGTATAATTTAAGATTGCACCTTCTCCAATTATATATATCATCATCATCATTTGAAAATTTTCCAAGTTTAATTCAGTTTCTTTGATCCATGATTTCTCTTCTCCATATCACATTAACAATCTTATCTTATTCATCCATTACAATGTGGTCTCTAGACTTTTTTTTACAATTTCTTGGGATCCAATTTAAGACTTCAGTTGGGAATCTATTATCATCTCTTCTAGCATTATATCCAACTTAGCCCCATTTTAGAATTGATTTTTTTAAATGACATCAATGATGTCTTTTATTCTGTTGCCCAAGTATATTGATTACTTTTCTTAATATCAATATATAAATTTTCATATTGTAATGAATGAACTGAGATTTCTATAATGCTCTTTTTTAATTTTCTAAGTTTTAGATCCATAAGTAACAACTGGTAAAATGCCTATATTAAAATACCTGGGTTTTTTTTTTTAATATTGTTTCTCCCAAAAGCACTCTATTCAATTTTAATTCTATGGTTAATTTTACCCATTGTTTCCATCTGTATTAATAATCAAATTCAAATATTTGTAGTTATTAGTATTTTTGAATTCATGATTATCAAAATGTACTTTTTTCTTCTAAAAAAACCCACTGAACATTAGATGTGATAATATGTTGGACAATATCCATAATATCTGTTATTAAATATTAAATGTCTATAAAATTTTAAACTTTATTTAAACTTTTCAAATGCAAACAACTTGTTAGTAATAACACAAAAATATACCACACTGGTTAGTAATTATACAATGTTTTATAGTATTCTCTACTCTTCTTTGGATGTTGTTAGTCTGACCAATGACAATATTAGCATAGGGGTTTAGATCCTTGAATATCATATTTTAAGCAACTCTAACCAACTGAGCTATTCTTTCAAAGGTAACAGATAGTAGAAATTTCATATATTTATATATGATGGTTGTTTCAAATTCTCCTGAGTCCTGCAATTTTTACATACTGTTTTGTAAGGTTAATTAGAGGCTTCCATACATTGTGTATTACCACACTGGACTGACTTGTAGGATTATTTGCCACTGTCATTTGAGCAGCTTTCTTAAAGTTTCTTCAATGCTTCTTTTTCTCTATCCAATATTTTTGTATTTTTCCAATTGAACATATGGTCATTAGTACATACATGGTTTGCTACTGTAAGAACATCTATTTTTTGTCTTTTAAACATTATTTTGTGTCCATAGAATCACTGTTCAACATGTTGACTTGGGCCTCACCGATATATTTCTGTCCATATTTACATAGTATTTCATAGATCCAGTTTTTGTTTTCAGCATTTCCAGTTTAGGCTTGGTAGAAATTAGAAAAAAATTGAAGGACTCATGAGTATTTGAACCAACTCTCATATATAAATATATGAAATTTCTATTATCTGATGCCTTTGATAAAATAGCTTAATTGGTTAGAGCATTGCCTTAACATTTGATATTTCAAAATCTAAAGGTTTAAGTTTGACTCCTATGCTAATATTGTTACTGGTCAGACCAACAACACCTGAAGAAGAATACTACTCAAACCATTGTGTAAATACTAACCTATGTTGTCTATTTGTGTGTTATCACTAACAAGTTGTTTAGATTTGAAAAGTTTAAATAAAGTTCAAAATTTTCTATACATTCAACATTTAATGATAGATTCTAACATATTATCACATCTAATATACCATCATCACTAACCTTCAGGCAAATAATTTGAACATTACATTAGTCTTTTTAATATATAGGGTATATGAGCACAGACTATCTCATAACACTGATACACTTGAACACACATATGTTGAAAAGATAAATAATCACCAATATACGTATTTCATGCTAAACCAGCAATCATCAGTTGGTCCAGATTACCATCTCTACACATATATGCTATAAGTGCTCAGATATATACTGAAATAGCCAATCCTCATACTTTAATGGACAGGCTTCGATCTACTCCACACTCCAACTCTTCAATCGTCCATCCAATTGAAAATCTGATGATGGAAATGCTCAAAGGCCACCCTGAGGCCAAGATTCTTGTCACACTCATGTTGACCTAAGGTCAATCTGCCCCCTCATGTACAGGACATAATCTATTTAATATATATAGTCTTTTTAGTATTTTAGCTATTATTTTACTTCATCTGATAGCTCTTTTGTTGTTTTAACAGATCAAGCTTTCTTCTAAAAGTGTCAAGAAGAATTTAGTTATGGAGATTGCAAAGATAAAAAACATAGATTTGTGGAATTTTCAAAAAAAGAAAAAATTGTTATTATGAATTTTTTTTTTTTTAAAGAAAAATCCTAATAGGAAATGGACATGAAATAATCCAAATAGAGAGACAAAATAGTTTGATTACATTTTGTCTAGCAAAAAATATTTTTCAAGGTTATAATATGCTTAATAGATTTAGCACAGGAAATAATCATTGAGTAGTACAATATAAGATATATGTTAATGCAAAATAAAAAACAAATATTTTAAAAACAATATTATAGATAATATGAACAGACTTTTTTAGACGACACAGACTTGAATGAGTTCAAAAAGAAAACAACTATTTATTAAGGACAGGCAAACGATATTAAAGAAAAAAGAAGCAATAATTCATTAGTAGATATTTTAATGAGCTAAGACAATTAATGGATAAATATATACATAATTAATTTAAAGTGACCTAAAAGATCCAAATATCTATATTTCCATAAAATAACAAAAAATACAAAATAATCAGATAAAATAAATGGCAAGAAAGGCTATAAAAAATATCTCAAAAAAATATGGATAACATCTTGATATTGGAAGGATAATTGTTTCACTAGTAAAAAGAAAAGATGACACTATTATTAAAAACAAGAGTAAGTATATAAAATAATTCTACAAAGAACTATATTAATAAGGAGCAAAAAAACAAAATAGCATTCATAATTGCAATAGCATGTAAAGTAACAAACCACTTCTTTAAGTTACACAATATATGAAAATACAAGAGTTGTCCTCTTCTCTAAAATGAACTTGAATAGTCAATGTTTATCTGATACTAATATTCTTATCCCTATCTTTAGGGTAGTTTCTAGCTTTTTCCTTTATAAATCAGTAAGCCTTGGGATTCAAAGCTGGAAATAATTATTTATGCCTTTGGAAGACATCTTTAACTTCATTTTACCATTTAAACTAAAATCCTGAATTTTAAAACATTCTAAAGTCAATCTGCTTGAACAGGTACATTGATCTGATTCTGAATCAGTAATTGTAGATTCTAGTATCTCAGTTCTTATTAATTAGTCATATTTTTTAATTGGTCAGAAATGTTAATAATAACAAATCATCTAAATCCTTAGCTGATACAATATAAAAACAATTCTTTACTCTAATGCCATCTATAGTACACCTGAGTAATCTGTGATTATCTGATAGTAATAAATTTCTTCACTGAAAAATAATCTGGTAGATAAAACTAAAATGGTCTATTGTTAATCACCGATTACTCAAGCTTACTGGAGATGATATTAGGTAGAGAACTGCTTTTGTATTATTTTAATTGTGTAGTGAGATAAGCAATTTTAAAAATCCTCCACAAACTGATAGCATTATTATAAAGATATTTTTAAAAAAGGGGGTGAAGAAATAATTTATTGACTAAGCTGTATACTAAATGACTAAGTGCTAAATATGTTCCACATGATGGAAAAAATTAATTTTACATTACTTAAATATTTTGTATTAAAGATAAAAAGTTAAGAATAATGGTAATGCTTAAGATCTATTGTAATTTCAATCTTTTTTGTTTGTTTTCTAAATATTCTTTGTCTTTTTTTTTTCTGGAATTAAACTAGTTATATAAATATCTAGCTCAAAATATTAATAATAAAGTATTAAATTCATTAGAAAATTTTATACTAAAAATATTATCAAATGACTTTCTCATATGAGCCAAGCTTAAATAATCAATCGATACCAGATAGTATAAATACTATAAAAGCCCCATCTTTGGATGAAGATGAGAAACTGGTTTGAAGATAGGAATTTTATAGCACTATATCACACAATATATTCTGATTATTTAAGTTTACTGTAAATGATTCTATAATAGGGTGAAGTTCTCTTAGAAAATTTTATAGACATGAATTTATCTATATTTTAAATATCTCAAAACTATATTTCGCTTAGAATCCAGTCATATCATTACTAAAAAATTTAAAGTCATTCTACTTTTGTTATTTTTTAAGTTACATCTGAATGTAAATGATGTTTAATGCTGTGCTAAAGTGTCAAGTTCTGAAATATAAGATCTTTGAGTTAATTCCAATTCTGGGACTTTGAGTGTTCAAATTTCTTACGAACTCTCAAGCAATAAAACCATTTAATTACTATATATAAATTAATAGTTTTTAACTGATGTTATTGTTGAAATATTTTTAAGAATGTGAAAATATCTGTTCTATTTTATTTTAGAAAAATTACAGTCAGATGATATAGACAATGATGAGTAAACTATCAACATTTTATCTCTATAAATAACAAGAGATTGCATTTTAAAAAGGTTCCCATTGACAAATTACTATTTTCATTGGTCATTGTCTAATGTTACCTGATTGTGTTTTTTTTTCTAAAATAAAATAGAAGATATATATCCACATTTTAAATATAAATATATTAAAAAAAACAGAACATAATAGATGAAATTAATGATAGAATTAAACTTTGATGAATTGCCTTTGGTAGACATAACTTAATATTAAATGAAAATATGACTATATCTTTGAATAGGAAAGTTTTAGATAGACATTTTTTTACTAGTTCTTACTTACAGATCTAAGATTGAGATATTTAACAAAAGAGCAATACAGAGTCTTCAGACCACTCAGCAAAATACAAAAAGATGTATAAGAATAACAAGAATGGATCAAAAACAAAATACATGGATGCAAGAACAAACAAGTGCTATTGACGTCATTGAAAGAATTAAGAATCAAAGAGAAACTAGGATGAACATATTGCTAAAGTGCATGTCAGTGGATGGATAGTTGAAATCTTAAACTGGATTCCAAGAGATTGTAGAAGACCTAGAAAGTTGGATAATGAAATAGGAATGTGTGCTGAGATGATATGGAAAAGAGAGGCTAAAGATCAGAGAAACTGAATTAAGCATGGAGATACCTTCATCTTGCAGTAGATTGATATTGGTTGAAAATGATGATGATATTAATATAATTGCATGTTTTTATGGACTCAGTTTTTTTAAATATTTAGACTGAATTTAGAATACTAATCAATATTTAATTAACTTATTTAAAAGCAAATAGTTTTTCTTTTTATTGCAGTAATTTATACACAAATGTTGTCTTGGAAATGTATAAAACTAGTAAAGTAGTCTAATATTATTGTAGATTAACAAAATATTTATTTGCACATGTGAATGAAAGCTCAAAGACATTGTAGTATATACTTTTTTAAAAAATAAATCTCTCCGTTACCATTCAAAAATATCTGATGATAGACATCAGTCACAAAAATATTCTGCAGAATCATAACCTATCTTCTCAAATTTTATCTCTTCCCTCACATTTTCCCAATTATTTTAGATTTTAATCCATTCAGCCTCAATAAGATAGACTGGAACATTTTAAATCAAATCAAGAAGTAGAAAAAGAGTACAATAGTAATTATGATTTATATTGGCAGAATTTGGGATATTTGAAAAGTTAAATATTATATAGATTGAAACAGATGAATAAGAAATAAAGAATAAATCTGAATTGATCAGATTTAGTAATATCTTGGTAATATTTACTAAGGCTGTAATTTTTAGGAATAAGCGTCTGAAAAATTCAAAGGTAGGGACCTCTACAAGTCTTAACCACAAGCTTACACCTCTTTTCTTCCTAGCGTAAGCTTGTGGATAAGACCTGTAGAGGTCCCTACCTTCGAATTTTTCAGATGCTTATTCCTAAAGATTACAGCCTTAGTAAATATTACTTAATATAATAATGTGCATTTAATAAAATTTATAATTAATATCTTGGTAATAATTAGGAGAAATCATGAATTTAAGATTTATGAAGAATTGAAAAATGTGAAGAAAGTTACTGATGAACATTTAGTTAGAACTAATAGAAATAAGCAGGAAAGATGGTGTACAAATATTTTAGAAAATGTTTTTTTTTTTAAAAAAAAAGAGCACATGTCACATATAAAAAGGGTATTTAGAAAACAAATGAAAGAGTAGGAAATACATATTAGATATAAATTTTTATATATTAAAAAAAAAATAGCTTCAATAGAATTTATAAATATGGAGTAAATAAATTTAATAAACTGACTGAGGAAAGTAACCATGAAGAAAGAAAGTTAAACCACTAAACATCACATGATCACTATCTCATACTAGCACATAATTGTTATTAAACAATTCAAAACAAAGCAAAACTCTCCATATAGTAGTGCCATCTTGTGCTTGGATTGAAAATATTGTGTTTTCAATTTCATTCTCGTAGTTTTGTAGTTAAATAGAGTTAAAAGGTGGGTGCTGGAGGGTTGCATTAGATCCTAAGATCTAGGTGCAGTGCTCTCAGATCCAAGACTCCTCACTGATGATGGCCACAAGCCAGAAACTAGTCTGGGGATATTGGATGAGAAGGCACTAGATAGGGATTTTATGCACAAGCCTTCTGGCATCCATTGATTGCTCTTGTTATCACAAGATGGCACTACTATATGGAGAGTTTTGCTTTGTTTTGAATTGTTTAAGAAAGTAAGTTATATAAAATTTTGAATTTTATATTAGAAATAGGAGAAAGAAGCTGTTATATTCAGTTAAATGCAAATAAAAATTTGGACTAGGGACTTTTTTAAAAAAAATAAAAAATCAAGAAGTGTGCAATAAAAACCTTGGATGATAAAATGTTGTAAAATAAATTTGCATCTTTATTTTAAACAACAGGAGAGTAGAATAACAGATTCAGAACTAAATAGAGAAATGAGGTGATGTGCATGTGTGTGTGTGGGGGTAATAAATAATAAATTACTAATAAACAACAAGAAGATAAGCTAGAGATGCTATGTAAAAAAATTTTAAATAAAGTATGAAACATTTTAAATGAGAATTACATTTTGTTTAAAGGATAAGATTTTTATTATTTATTACCAATTAAAAAGCAGTAGCAATAATTTGTATAGTTTATAATATATATTGTAACTAAACAAAAAAGAAATAGACAATTTTCTTTTAAAATTTATTATTTACTATGGTCCCATAAATGCTCTGGATTCTGTTTCACTAGCTTATCGATCTGGACTCTATCATTTTAATAGCACCCCCCCCCCCATTTCCCAAGTCTGAAATTGACCTTTATCTCTCTCTCTCTCAGACCTGTATATGTCAGCTGGACTGTCAGGTGGACATTCTTGTGAAACACTTTCACATAAAACAAATAATATAACTTTTTATACAGAAACTACAAAATTATTTAAATAAAACTCTTTTTTTTAAAAAAAATAAATAAATAAATCTATAAATGTTTTTATGTTTATGTCTGTAAATACACACATACTCATCCATATCCAAATATAAAAAACCTGCTTATTAAAAAAATAATCTAAATGATTTAAAAAGTTACAGATCATTAATATTAACAGTATTAAACTGACTCAAAGTATTATTAAAGAAAGAAAATAATCTATTAAATATAAATCAACTTTAAAGAAGGTTAATAAGCAAACTTAGAAAAATGATTTATTGAGTTTGTGTGTGCAGACAATGTTCACTATATAACTAATAGATATTCAAAAATATATGTTGTCTTTCTTTGATTAATGTAATCAATTGAATAAAGAGATAATTCTCACGCATTCTGAGGTCTTTTGGGAATTAGTTATGTAGGGTTTGAACTCAATACCCTACAATATATTAGTGGATAGATTTTAAACTTGTAAGAAAGAATATCATTACTATAATAATAAAAATATTTAAAATAAAAAAAACAATTGTATAAGGAATTTTTAGATATAAAAATATTCTAACATAAAGTAAATAATGATAAATTGTGAAAAAATCTTGAAAATATGAAAATACATTTAGGATTATCAAAAATAATTGAAATATCTTATAATGATAATTTTTAAAAGTAGAGTTGGTAAAAAATATAAAACAGATATTCATTAACTACTTTATATTAGTTATTCTGTTTCTAAAAAAGAATTGGAGACTACATAGAAAAACTGAGATTAAAAATGAGAATTCTCATAATGGACACCAGAAGAATATATATATATATAATGAGGTATCTTCTTTTGGGGGATGATTTGAGATTTTTGAATTTATTATAAAAGATATGGAGCTGTTATTAGAGAAATGTGCAGAAATAAAATATAAACATTAAGTTCGGTAAGTAAAAATGTAAGATATTAGTAATTAAAAGAATAAGTAAAATAGATAAAAATAGAAATATTTGTTGGAAGCTGTGAATGAATATAGATATTTAAATACTTTGTTAAATGGGAAAAGGAATTACATGGATAATTAAGGATTAAACATTGTGGTATCTCCTTTAATCGTTGGAAATAAGCATTTGTATTAGAACTGTAAGACTTGAAAAAGTTGTTTCTTTGTTTTTTTAAAGAGAGAGAATTAAAAAAAAAGGTAGATAAATAGGCATTGATTGGATAGAAAATTTTTGGACAGCAAAATAAGTTATTCAAAAAGAAATGGAACGATCTTTTAAACGAAGAAAATTAAAGATAAATTACTTTTTGAAGGCAATACTATATGAATGAAAACAGATAATAAAAAGTGTTTAATTGGATTTGAGAGAACAACAGCATGGGGAAATTGTGTATATAAAATTATGTCCTTGCATTTATGTAAGAGAAATGTAATAAATGTGTAGCGAATATATCTCAAATACTAATTTTGAGAAATGGAAAAAGGTGTTAGAGAAAAAAAGAGTTATGTTAATAAAAAAATAATATTTTAAAATTATATAAACGTAAAAAAAATACATGAAAAGTTGCATGTAACCAGTTATATCTAGGGTTACATGCATACCATTTTCATTTTATTTATTGTATTTGTTCCATTATAAGTGGTAACTAAGGTTGTATTTTATTAAGCATAAAATTGCTTAGCATTAAATAAATCGAGAATGTTTTCTCATGTTCATAATTTATCTAACTTAAGACTTTGCTCTGCTAAATAATATTGAGGTTTGGGAATAAACTATATTTAAGTTTATTCCAAAACATCAATATATTTCTTTCTATAAATATCATCTTTCAAAAAAAATACAATGGCAGCAATTCCATATACTATGCTGATTTATTAAGTGGTTTAACTACAAATATATATACACACATACATACTTCTTCATCTATTACGAATAAAAGAAATACTTCATCTCTTAATGTATATATTGTAACCAGACGTAGCAACCAACCCCTCTCTTTGTTGATCTTATTTCCTGATGAGAATATTGCAAGAAGGAACTATTGATTGGCATTCCCTAATGCTGATGTCACCCAACCTATAACAATATTTCCTGCTCATCAGAGGATGTAGCGCCATAAAGACTGGAAACATCTAGAAATTTATATGATGTGATGTGATGTACTGTAGTTTCTCCTTAAATAAAGTCAAGAATCGCTCAGCAATTATGCCCAGAGAAACCTGTTAGCTACTTTATTTTCCATTCCCCAGTCTAAGTTTTCCCATATTCTGCTCCATCCCATTTCCACAACATAATCTTTGTCAACTCTATGGCATTTATATTTAAATCCCCCTTATCTTTTCCCAAACCCAGCATAAAAACCAATAATCCACTTTCTGTATAATCACTTTTTTCATATTTATTCTTCCATAACTTCATGATATGTGCCCTTTCTGTTTTCAAGCATTTACATTCAATTAACAGATGCCTAATATTTTCTATTCCTTTCTTAAATAATTTACAATAATAAATAAGTATATGAGTGCCCTCTAATGGCAGTTTTACACTCACTCTTCTGCAATTGGATTTCCCTTACCATTTTAGGTAGTGGGTAAATGACCTTCCTTTTACACTTAAGTTCTGAAATGGCTTAAATTCCCTATATATGCTGATGGCAAGATAAATATTCAAAGCGCTAGTTGCTCAAGTTTTAACATTAAAAAGGATAAAAATAATTCAGTAGGTAAAAGTATTTTCATAGAAGAACAAGATAATGTTTTTTTTAATAGAAAAAAACTCATTTAATAATAAATTCATAGTAATGGATGCAGCTTTAGATTTAGAATCCAAAGTTATTACAAGTAAAAACAATATTGAATTTTCAAACATGAAGAAAAATATAGAATTAGTGTTCGAAACAAAATATTTGTACTTTTGATGGAAATAACAGTTCAATAACTCATAATGCAGCTAAGATTTTTATAGATAAATCTAAAGTCAATACTGAAAATCAAGAATGTAAAGGTATAAAATCAAAACAAAAAAGTTACGAGATTTGTGTTTGGCTTTCCAAACAGTGCCACTAGAATTCCATCTCACTACAACCTGTCTTACCCATGTTGAGTTATTCTGGACATAGCTCAAGTGACATGAGATTTTTGTAAACCAGTGCATAAATGGATAAATGATGCAAATAAAATTGACAAAAGATATTATTTATTTTGCAACAATAATTTTATTTAATAATAATGTTACATATAAAGTTCTTAAAGAAGAAGAAGAAAAGTTTGCTGACAGTCTCTATACTGGCTGCCTTCATATCCATGTGCACATTACGGTCATTCCTGAGTGGGAATTGTCCTTCTTGGTTTGAAGCTCCCTCATCTGTATAGATACGTATCCATGTGTATAAAAATAATTAACTTATCCAGGTATCTGAAAGTATTTACTTTAATACAGGTATCTAGAAATATTTTTTAATCCAGGTATCTTGAAGTCTTTGTTCTAATCCAGATATCTTGAAGTATTTACTTTAATCCAGATATCTAAAAATATTTGTTTAATCCAGGTATCTTGAAGTATTTGTTTTAACATATCATACAAGTGTGGGTTTGAAGCACTTATCTATCATATAAGTGCAGTTTTGATGTCATTATTTAGAAAAGATTTATTACTTAACATATTATATAGGTGTGTATTTGAACCATTTATTCATCACATCAGTGTGGATTGAAGTCATTATTTGGTCACATTTTATTATTATTTAATATATTATATAGGTGTGGGTTTGAACCACTTATTCATTATATCAATGTGGTTTGAAGTTATTATTTGGAAGAGATTTATTATTACTTCGTATATTATATAGGTGTGGGTTTGAACCACTTATTCATCGTATCAATGCGGTTCAATGCGGTTTGAAGTCATTATTTAAAAGAGATTTATTATTACTTAATATATTACATAGGTGTGGGTTTGAACCACTTATTCATTATTTGGAAGTATTTTATTATTTCTTAATTCACATATATAAACATTTCCTTAATTTATGTATGTGTGGATCCAGATGTAATTCATTCTATCAAAGCTTTTTTGTAAAATAATAACTGTCATTCAGAATAAATATGTTTTCATTTTGCATCATTTTATAATCAATCAACCCAGAAAATGACATTTCATTAAATTATAAATTATTGTAATAAATGCATCTTACAAAATATTTTTAATTCACCTATTACTCCAATGTGTTCCATTTTTAAATATATTTCGTTTTTGTATTGCTATCAATCAATTTAAAAAGTAACATTTCATTATTTTATAATTTAACTTAATAAATACAATTTATAAAATATTTTTAAGTATTATAAAGGTGTATAAATTGCCTCACCTGAACCTTCATCTTTTCGTGGTTCTCTATAAATTTTTCATTTAATAAGGGGTGTTTTGAAAGCTTAACAAGTCGATAGTCAGTTCATAGGCCTTGTTTTTATTTGACTTCCACATTTAAACCAATGACAGAGGAGAGAGAGAAAAGCTATTTTCTATTTACTCAGATATTTGAAAATATATTAATCACTTGTTTCTTCATTCTTTTTTATTAGTTTCAGGTTCCTTCAGATGCTCCAAGCTTTGTTGGGCCAATATTCATATAATCTGGATTTCACTAGTCCACTAGTAATAGTCTTGATCCTTTCTAACAATACGTCTGTTAAAAAATTTTTAATCAATTTCTATTCCCCTATTTATCTCTTTATGCTTTTCTTGTCTATCAGTCTTTGGATTGATCTAGCAAACAATTGGTGATCATGACGTTCTCTAAGGCCTGTGTTATTTTCTTTCCTCATTGGCCATCTACTTTTAGTGTGAACAAATTCTAATAATCCTTATCTGATGTTTTTGAAAAACATTTCTTGATTTTTTATGTCCATGGCAATCTTTTTTTATTAATTGTTAATTATTTTGATAATCTGTAAACATTAAACTTTTGCAATATTCTACATTTTAATAGTACACCCGGGTTTCATTTTATGCAGATTTTTTAAATGTGATTGTGAAGTTATGCGATTCATGTTACTTCTTAATATCTTTGTATGCAGTTTTCTTTTATGCGATAAAAATTATTAGATCAGAAGTTGAGCTCTGACAATGCACTATTACTTTAAATATTATAAATTTTGTGCACTCACACGTCATATTTAAAGTAATAGCACATTATCTTCGACTTCCATCTAATAAGTTCAATATTTTCAGCACTTTATAATAGTACTGTAATAGATTTTATGCACTAAAAAAGTTCATAATTCAGTTAAAATCAGGATTCCCCCATTTTATATACACACATTAAATTTTACAAGATTATAATGTAAATCTGTTCAAACGTTATAGATGCATATACGACCATGTTGTTTTTGCATTTTAAATCACATTCTATTTTTGCTTTTTATTAAAAAAGTACATAATCGATTAATTATTCAGTGTCCACAAGTTTATTTTTAAAAGGTGAGTAGCAGTGGTGGCACAATTAAATTTGACAATTAAAAATTAAAATCTGATTTTTAATTATAATTAACAATTTAAAAATTGTGTAATATGATCTGAAATTAATGTGACATGAAACAATGAAATTTGATTTTTAAATGGAATTAAAAATTAAAGACGAAAATAAGAGTTTAATTTTTTAATTGTTAGTTTTAATTAAATTTTGCCCAACAGTGGTGAGTAACTGTCTTTTTATTATTATAAATCTAAGTTCTTATTTTTATTTTAAACTTTTAGTTTACCCTGATGGAAAGGAAAAAACACCTAAGAAAATAAATTTCGTTGGAAACAAAAATTTAAATTTTAGATCGCTTAGCAAAATGGGAAGAATCATCAGTGATTGGAAAACTTTTAGTTTGGATGAGTGTACTATAAGAACAATTAAAAAAATGAGGTTGGCACTAGTTGTATTTCCTCCTGTAACGAACTTGCATATTGTCAAATAGTGATAATGATTAAAATACTGTAAATTATGCATAAAAATATATTGTTTTGAATAAAATTAAATACTATAGTTAATAAAAAAAAAAAAGTAAAAAAAGTTTGTCTTGTATCAAATTTTTTCAAATTTGAAATTTTTTATTAGTCATATTTTATATCCTTATTTTTTTTTATGCAAATTTTTAAATAATTTTACTTTGTTGCTTTGCTTTTATATAATTTTTGAGAATTACAGTACATACCCCCCCCTTTTTTAAGATCTGTTATGTCTATTTTTGTGTGATTTCTTCTGTGTGCATTTTCTGAGGAACCTATCTACCGCATAAAATGAGATCTAGGTGTACTTTTAATATTTTAAAGATTTTTAAATTACTGTCATCTTTTTATTTCTTTGTTTTAACTTTTATTTTTGAAAACTGCATCAGCCTTTTTATTTTATCTTGACAGTTTTAAATTGGGATGGGGGTCAAGAACTTCAAATTATATATATGAAACATATCTGTTTTATTATATAATATTGAAATACAAGTATAGTATATATACTTAAGCTAGATGTAATTAAAAGAAATTTGAACACAGACTTTCAGGGTCTCCACAGTCATCCATTCCATCCAACATAACCAATACATGTGATCACATACATGGAGATCATTTATCTTTTTCACATTATGTGGTCATGTGTACCAGTTATGTTGAATGGAGTGGATGACTATGGGGAGCTTGAAAGTCTGGGTTCAAAGCCTTTTTAATTATATATATATATATATGATGCAAAGAATAATCACTATTTCTAAAGATAAAACATTGTCTATATAAAAATTAGACGAACACTTCAATTTTAATATTTTCACTAAAATGCTATTATTTTTAAACTTAATATCTCATCACCAAAATTTGCTTCACCATTAAAACATATTATGTATAAATTAAAACTATGTTATCATAAAATAGAAAAATAATTCTATACAAACATTTTAAATTTAACTTTTATTCATCCAAAGTTAATTTCTTAACACAAAAATAAATATAAAATTTAAGCTGAATGTAATTATCTAAAAACTCTAACCATTACTACTTAGAAATAATTTTTGACTATAGTCTACCACATCTTGTTTATATATCAAAGATTTTATCTACAATAAATAATGTGCAGTACCCTTCTTGAAAAGCTGGTTGACACTGCTTGCAATTGTGAAGCAAATACACAACAGCTTTTTTATTTAGCACCAGAGTATTCTGCCTCTATTTGAAGTAATTAAGCATCTGGTTGTGCATTAAAATATTACTATGAGAAATGTTATTAGAAACCACAAGTTCATTGTTGTGCAGAATTTTCAATTTTTCATGTCTTCCCTTTTCTTAATATCAAAAGACAAGTTACTTCCCAAAACTGAAGGAAAAATTAAAATCAGATCCTCCTTTAACTCAATATAGTTTTATAATTTATGATGTCTCAGATCATTATCTCCTGGCTGGATGTTTAATCAATAAATCCTTAAAACAGCTATTATGATAGCACATTACCAGGTATGGAATGAATAATCTCAAATTAAATTAGACATGTCAACAAAATGTGGCCATCTACTGAGTTAAATACAATTAAACAAATATGCTATCATTGAATATATAAAGTTGTGCCTATTTATTAAGCACATAGGAAGTATGTAAATACTCTTTTTTTTTAGAGAAAGGCTTTAACTAATATCATATATGTCTTAAACATTTTTTTTATATAATAGTCAGACAATGTCTTTTTTTATAAAGAGATCTCATAAATCTCAACACAAGATAGCAACTTTATAAAGATAAGAATGGCTGTCTTATTTTTAATCTAAATTCCCACTTATATAAGCCAATATGAAGCATCTTGATTTGGGAGCATGAAGCTGTTAGTCGCTTCACTTTTTAAATCGAGTATTTCCTTTGCAAATTAATCTTCATGAACTTAAAAGTAAAAAATTAACAGCTTCTTGCTCCCAAATCAAGATGCTTCAGATTGGCCTATAAAGTGGGAATTTAGGTTACAGATAAGATGGCAATTCTTATCTTTATAAAGTGACTATCTTGTATCATATTTGAGAGGTTCCTCTATAGTCTAAAAAAGACATCACTTGACTATTATATAAAAAAAAAACATTCAAGGCTCACATGATAAAGGTAAAAGCCTTTTCCCAAAAAGTATTTACATACTTCCTATGTCCTTAATAGATAATCACAATTTTACATTAGTTTATCATAATATTAATTTGTTGTAAATCCCAAGATTTTGTGAAGATTAATTTGTAAAGGAAATAGTGGATTTCATGTTTCCAAATCAAGATGCTTCAGATTGGCCTTTATAAGTGGGAATTTAGGTTAAAGATAAGATTACTGTTCTTATCTTTCTGAAGTCATTATTTTGTGTCAAGGTTTGAGAGGTCCCTCTATAGTCAAAAAAGGACACTGTTTGACTATTATAAAAAAAAACATTCAAAGTGTGATAAAAGTTAAAGTCTTTCTCTAAAAAAGTATTATCACTGAACATGTATATAAGTATAAAATTTAAACAGAAATAATTCATAATATCAATACATCAACAAATCTTTAAAAAACCCAAAGTGATACATTTTTATCAACATCTTAATATTAAATGAGATGACAGCATTTTGTAAATATAATCATAAATACCCATAGATTAATGTATATGAATTGTGAATGGAAGTGATCAAAAATCTCATGAAGCTATGCATAATCAACACTCATATTCCAGCAAATTCAAAAAATAAAGTGATACCACCCTCCTTGAACTCTGATAACCATTTATTTTTTGATTGATTGATTGATGAGTATTATTTATGTATGCCTTCAGAGAATTTGATCCTTTCATTTAAACTTCACATATATTAAGCAATGTATATTTATACATAAATATAATTACATATTTATAAAACCCTTCCCCTAGCTTAAAACCTTACTAAAATAATAATAATAATAATAATAATAATAATAATAATAATAATAATAATAATAATAATAATAATAATAATAATAATAATAATAATAATAATAATAATAATAATAATAATAATAATAATAATAATAATAATAATAATAATAATAATAATAATAATAATAATAATAATAATAATAATAATAATAATAATAATAATAATAATAATAATAATAATAATAATAATAATAATAATAGCTTCAATTCTCAAAGTAATCACATTGTAATGAAAATTACCTGATGGCGATGCTTTTAGAAGCAATAAAACATTGAACTATTAGATCTTTTGCTCTTATTCTCTTTTCTACTTCACATGTGAATTTAAGATTTTTTTTTTCATATGTCATAGCATCGACCATGATGCGAACCCACAACTGTCTGCAACCAACTTCTTGCTTGCAAGGCGGCTGCAATGATCTCTCGGCTAACAACACTTTTTGGAATATTTTCCTTATCAAATTAATACATCTATGTTTTTCACATTAACTAAAGAATTCTGTCTATTTTATACAAACCATAATTAGCTTCTAGTTTCCTGTTTATATTTTTGCAATATTATTACTAATTTTTTTTTAATTACAAAGTTCTATACAACTTATAATAAACAACAGTGAAGTCTACTACAATAAAACTTTAAAGAGCAAGTAAACTTTTCCCCCCACTAAATTTGTACACCAAATGCAAATACATACAGTGAACACTGAAGTGGGAAAATGTCTTAATCATTTAAAGCTTAATTATCTATTTAATTTACTTGTTTCTATTTCTGGAAGTGAAATTGTTATATATCTATACATAATATTCTCCTAGGGGTGTATACTATAATATTATTAGCAATGAGCCACAGCAGAATTTGAAGCTGGTTAATGTTGACATCAAAAAGAAATGATTTTAAAATTGTGGTTAAAATTGGTGGAAATCTTAGTGCTAACATAAAATGGTTAAATCAAAGAATTTCAATGGCTGAAATAGTGAAAGTCACAGCAAATGCTATTGGCTAATATAGTAATTGTGTGTGTTAGCCTTTTTTGGAATGTTTATTTTAAATAAAATGTCATAAATCTGTCAAATTTTATAATCTTATTAGTGTTTAGTTTTTTTTCTACAATTTGTTAATTTTTATTAGTCTTTTTATAAAATTATCTTTGAATTTGTAATAATTTTAACCATGAGCCAAAAAAAATAGGATCAAAAAATTGATTACTCTTCAAATGTAAAAAGAAATTATTTCTAAAAGAGAAAATGGCAAAATGATTGGCAATATAAGTTCTGAATACAGTATGAATAAATTAATTATTTGCACTATTTTATTATTTAAAAACTGCACATATAGTATAAGGAATTTCAAGATTGAGTAGTTTATAATGTAATATAAAGGAGCAAATATGGGTCAATTAGAAAAAAGTGGCAATTGATAGCATTAATGAGATGATCATTTATGAAAAAAACCAAGCAATTGTCTGAGGATAAGTTTTTTAGCCTTTTTATTTTATGCTTTTAAAACTTTCATTTTAGTTTTTATTCAAGGTGAGCAGTACAGTATGTACAGAATTAATTTGACATCCTATTTATACATTTATATTGTTGATTTTGTTTTTTATTTTTCTTGCTTAAATGTTTGTTTTGGATAAAAAAAAGTTGCTTTAGGATGTGGGCTTAAAATGAATTATCCATAAATACAAAGGTTTCTATGAAAGCTACATCAAATGAATGATATAATAAATGACTTTAGACCCTACTTTATTTTGTTTCAATGAATACAATTTTTATTAATCATTTATATGTAATAAATTAAAGATTGATGTCTGTATTGAATGTTATCAAAATAAATGTAAAGTAAAAGAGGCTATATTAATTTCAAGAAGTCATCAAATGTTAATGAATCGTCAATCATGGGATTTATAAAATGATGTCTCATTTTGGTTATTTAATGTTGTATAGTTGACAAAGACTAAAAGAAATACATAAATTAAGTTTGATGTCTGTATTGAATGTTGCCGCAATAAACGTAAAGTAGAAGAGGCTATATTAATTTCAAAAAATTACCAAATGTTAATGAATCGTTGATCATGGGAGTTATGAAATAATGTCTCATTTTGATTATTCAATGTTATATAATTTAGATTGCGCTTTACACAAAAAAGTGAAGCTTGTCTCAATCTTATTAAAAAATTTTATGGCTTAGTCCTTTCAGAGACCTTGAGTCTCCATAATCATAGCCTACTTTTAACTGAAGTTTAGCTGTTGTTTATGTAAATTTTATGCAAATAAAATATAACGACCATTTTTTGAAGATTGCAAAGCATGATTCTTTCCGGTTTATTGCACAATTGTCATTTGCAATAAAGCATGCCTCTTTAATTTTTCATTTCATATCATTGCGCTCAGTGCATAGTGCCCTTGCCATAGTGGGTTCAAACACATGGCCTGTTGTTTTTTTGGTGCTCGAAACATATGAATCTGTTTTCATCATTATTTATAGCTTTCCTGTACAAATAATGATGTTGAGATGTTCTTGTTGTAATGTTGGCATGGGTCTCTCCATAATATGCCGCTCTACATCCATTGGTTGGGCATAAAATTTTATAAATTGCTTGGGCTATTTGATCAGAAGGTATTTGGTCTTTGGTACTGTTTATCATTCTGTTGATGGTGGGGTGTGGAATCCTAGTTCGAAGGACTCAGCAAATATTTTATAATATTTCCTAGCAATTGATGGTATGTACGGTAGCATTATTCTGGGTTTATTGTTTTTGACCGTGTCAGTTTGTAATTTAGTTTGAAATTGCCTGATCTTTTTATAGATAATGTTGTGTGAAAATCCAACCTTTTCTAGATCTTTAATATAATTTGTGAGGTTCATTTTTCAGTCAGCTTCAAATTTACATAGTCTATGATTTATGTGCAGGAAGAAAGAGAGTCCAGCCAATTTATGTGAGTTGGGTGAGTTCGAGTTTGGATGTATAAATCCTCGAATTTCTAGTGGCTTAACTGTCATAGCATATGTAAGTTGGTGTGGATCTCTATGAACTTGAATATCTAGATAATTAACATTGTGCTGAAAGTTTTCATGTATACAGTTAATTGTTAAAGAGATTTGTGTTTGGAGCTCTTTTTGAATATCCATTATTATTTGTTCTGTGCAATAAACCAGAAAGAATCGTGCTTTGCAATTTCCAGAAAATGGTCATTATAAAATTTGCATAAAATTTACATAAACAACAGCTAAACTTCAGTTAAAAGTAGGCTATGATTATGGAGACTCAAGGTCTCTGAAAGTGCTAAGCCATAAAATTTTTTAATAAGATCGAGACAAGCTTCATTTTTTTGTGTAAAGCACAATCTAAATTACTTACTAATCAAAGGTGACATAGAAAACTAGTATTTTATTTCAATGTTATATAGTTGACAAAGACTAAAAGGAATATAGTCAAAAGTACTTCTAATAAAATAAGTTAAATTATATGAATATTGCTGTATTTAATATACATATAAATTTGAATATTACATATATATTAAGTATTATCTTACCCACATATCAATAAAATGATCTAGTGTAACTATAATTTTTATTTATAATTGCTTAGCAGTGTCTAGACAATGATAATATAATATATTTAGAGGAACAACCTTTTCTGATTGTTGCTAAGCAATTATAAATAAGATAGTCAAAGGATTGTTTTATCAATATGTGGATGAGGTAGTTCTTTGTATATTTTATCGTTAGTATTATATGATATATATATAAACATATATTTGCCACTTTAGTACGTAACACAACCAGATCAAACTATAAACCAGATAGGTGATATTTCTAGAGACTCAATGAATCTTACCAAAAGGTTCAAAACTATCCATAATCACAAGTATCTTTAGAAATGGAATTTAACAGGCTCTGAATTATGTGATTCTAGAAAACAATAAACTAAATAATGATTGTTTAATCTATGCATACTGTTATAGAGTTATGTTCAGGAATGGTTTGCTAGGAATTGTAGTTCATGGTCTAGTATAAATTCTCTGTGGAAGATTATGAATTTGACAAACATCAAATTTGAAAATAATTATTATTGTAAAAAGTTATATAACATTTTTTGCATATGTGGAAAAGAAAGAGATGCATAAACAATGAATCAATTCAATGGACTTTAGCAGAGCAGTAAATTTCTTTGAAAACAAGCATAGGTTAATAATTATAATAACTGTATTTGCCACACATAATTTTATGAGTTGAATTCACTCCTTAACTCAACATATTGATTAGCATAGATGATAATTTACTCAAATAAATATGTATTAGTACAAACTATAGTTATATCTAATTATAGTGAAATAGCTCTTAGGATTATATAAAATAAAATAGGGTTGAAATACTCTGAATTTTCTACTTAGCCCTGTTTTTTACATCTATCAAACCCATTTTCAGCAAAAGACAAGATACAAACTATAGTTATATCTAGTTATAGTGAAATAGCTCTTAGGATTATATAAAATAAAGTAGGGTTGAGATACTATGAATTTTCTACTTAGCCCTGTTTTTTACATCTATCAAACCCATTTTCAGCAAAAGACAAGAGGTACCAATATGTGATTATTTTCATATATACTTTTGGCTTCTATTGGTTCTTTGGAGACAAAGATTATGATCTGGGCTTATTCTCAGTATGATAATTTCCAAGAAATTTACAATTTCTTTATACTATATATATATATGGTTTAACTTATCCTTCTTCAATGCAAACACTTCAAAATAACTATTTATGCATTTATTTGCCTTCTTTATTTCGTAATTGCAATTTTATATTATTTAAATACAGTTTTTCTAATACACATATATATCTCTTTCCATTCACATTTTATGCATGTTTATTTATCCAATATTTGCAGGTACTATATATGTATATGTAAATAGCACACATAACGACCACCACATACATGAATATTAGTACAAACATTTTTTTCGTGTATTTACATGCATTTAATATGCATTTATACAAATACCTTATACTCTATTACACGGTTGATTGAACCACATGTACATATCAATTAAAAACATATAAATATATCTATACGGATATTGCAAACAGAAATGAAAGACTTAATAAAACCACAAAGGAATTTATTTTCTGATTAGAATTTCTTGGATTTTTTAATAAGATTTGCGATATTTAGTTATCTAAAAAAAATTCCGTGTCTTAAATTTAATAATAACTTCATAATTAATTTTACAAACAACAATAATAAAAAATTCTTTGTTTAGAATTATTGTAAATTACCATAGACATTTTAAATATGTATGGAGAATTATAATTTTAAATATGTATTCATTCAAATTTAAAAGAAAACCAAATTAATATGAAACAAAGATCTTATTTCAGGCACCATGATGTAGAATTCTTTTCTCTTTTATAATAAAATTTGAATCCAGAAAGTAAGTAAAACTTCAATTTTTAAAAAACATATTGTTTAAATTGACTAATTTTGAATATATTATAAGTCAATATTTCCACATAGGTATTTTATATTTTATTTATTTTTTAAAAAAGTTTATATACAATAAATAATAATAATAATAATAATAATAATAATAATAATAATAATAATAATAATAATAATAATAATAATAATAATAATAATAATAATAATAATAATATTATTATTATTATTATTATTATTATAGAAACATATTATACATTATAGGTTTGCATTAGATAAAGACATTAATAATAAATTATCATATATGTGTAGTTTAATACAACAGTAATAAGAATTAACACATGCAAACATATACATTTAGTCTGCACACCAATTATGCCATTTTATTTTTAAAAATGCTCATTTTCATTAAATTTATAATCAAATCATATGCGATTGTTGCTAAAGTAGAAATGTTCCTACATATAAATTCATGTTCACAATATGTCTTTGCAGATGTAATTCCACTTTTTATTCAAGTACTGTCCACAGGCTGTTGGTAGAAGAACTTAGTTATTGTCTGTCTGTATATATATAAAGTGATTTATAAATATTATATATATATATAATTGTATTCAGTACTCAGAGAAAGAAGTGAAAAAAATAGTTATCTTCACCATTTCTTGGTCAGTAGTTAATATGGAAATAATCAGATAAATAGATCTACTTTTTTCAAGTTTGAGTTATGAAACCATAATTCACTAAATTTTTCAATAACTGACAAAGACAAAAAAATCTGGAATTTGTCAATGAGTAGAAACGAATTGTAGAGCTCTTTGATATAGTTTTTATTAGTAGTCCAAGAATGCACCAATAAAGGAGATGTACTTATTTTTAAAAATATTTCTATTCCTTAGTAGCCAAATAAATCAGATGTTTAGTTGAAAGTTTATTGTGATGGTATTGTAGTTTTAATTATATGTTGAAATATTTACATTGTCTAATATTAATTGTTAAATATCTTTAGAAAAATTCAAATTTTAAATGTGGTAATATGTTGGACTATTTCCATCATTTATCAGTAAATGTAGAATGTATAGAATATTTTAAACTTTATTTAACAAGTTGTTTGTATTTGAAAAGTTTAAATAAAGTTTAAAATTTTCTATATATAACATTTACTGATTGATGATGAAAATAGTCCAACATATATCTAATATACCATCATTACAAACTTTCAGGTGAATTCAAACTTTAAACTTTTTAAATAGTCAACTCACTTAATAATAGTGCACAGATCAATATATAACACAATGTTTTAAATAATATTGTTCTTTCTTCTTTGAGTATTGCTGGCCAGGCCAGTAATAGTATTAGCATAGGAAATGAAGCTGCTAGTTGGTTAAAGTGTCACCTTAAATTAATTATTTGTGAATTAATAAATCAAGGACCAATTCCCATGTAAGTACTGTTTCTCATCTCTAGCAATATCTGAGGAAAAGAATATCATTCAATTCTAACTTAATTGGTTAGGGTGTCCATTTAAATTCCAGTTTTGGTACAACTATTACTAGTCAACAAACATCTGAAGAAGTATTGGAGAATAATAATATTCAAAACATTCTATTATATACTAATCTGTGTGCTGTTACTAATAGCTTAATGTATTTAAAATGTTTAAAGGTTGAATTTTCCAAAAGACATTTAACATTTAGTATTAGATAATGGAAATAGTTCCAAGATGTAAATACTATTAAATAAATAAGATGCTAGATTTTCTCTTAACTTATTTTTATCTTTTATTTTAAACAAGTATTTACAAAATGATTTGGCTGAGTTTTTTTGTTGGAGGAAGTATCTGCAAGATAGTTGGCCTGGAGGTCAGAGGTCTTAACTCGCTTTTGCATGTTTATGCTATAAGACACTGGTTTAACTCTGTCTCCTCACCCATTTTGTTTATTGGAGAGACCAAGTTTCAATAACTTTAGCAGCAACATTATAACTATTTTTAATCAGCTTGGCTATACTCACTTTTCGCTAAATCAATCAGCTGCTGGTAAAGTAGGCATTCTAATAAACCACAAGCTACCCCCCCCCAACAATTTCAAAATTATATATTCTCTCTATCAGCCTATCATATGATAGCAATTCAATTATTGCTTTATATGTTTATAGACAAAAGAATCCAGCATGCTACCTGCACATTATCAATACAATAAACATGGTTACAGCCAGTAATAATGACCCATCAATAATCATTGGAGATTTCAACACTAACTATGAAGTCTTCAATCACAAATATATTCATCTGCTCAACAGATGCTTTATTAATGGCAGAAGTTTTTTTTCATCAAACGCCTTCTCCTTTTATACGAGAAATTGCCAATCTCTGATTAACCTGTTATTTTATACATCAGAGCTTCACTACAGCCTAGAAGCCACCTTACAGCCTGTAGCATTCTCAGATCATCATGCCTTGATTGCATGCCTTCAGATGAATAACTGTGGTCCAATTAAGCTCAATAGGTCTATTAGGATGATTACCAAGGCCACAATGACTGAAGTTATCCCTTTGGAGGCATATATCTTTTTCATAAAATTAATATCTTGTCCATGCCTCTGGAGGAAGCATGGTTTGCCTTTATTCACATCTTGCAATCTCTGATAAGCTTTCACACTCTAAGATTAAAAGGCCCAAGCTCACTGAAGAGTGATCTGGAGAATATTAATAATGAAATTAAAAAGTTCTCCCAACAAGTTGTACTGGCTGAATATATTGCAGCAAAGAGGACAAAAATATATCATGCTGCTCAGAACTGCTGGACCAGAGGATATCTAAGATGGGCACTGGGAGCTAAGAGAATACAAAAAGTACCTTCAGTACTATAGCTCAATGGTACAAAAGTTTCTGGCCAACAGATGGTATTACATATTGCTTCCTATTTTGGACAACTGTTTCAGAAGAATTTACCAGTTGATCATTGTGATTGGGATGGGTCAGGTGGCTGGCAGGGGCATGACATCATGACAACTGACATCAAAGACAGGCATTCACACCTGCCAGTCAGTGTGCATCCAGGCATGCATGCCATTCCAAATTTCCTACTGGCTCATCTGAGTAACTTTACTGTTCCAATCACAGTGAATATGATCAACCACTTTGCAAAACAGCAGAGTGTCATCCATGAACTTTACATTATTGCCTTGGTCACTTTTCTTAAAAAGAACAGGGATCCAACAGATATTAAGAGCATAAGGTCAATCTCTATGTCATCAATTCTAATTAAAATATTAGAAAGTGTCATTAAAGAGAAGATCCAAAGTAAAATTCTAGACAATAGAGCCATACCCAATATGCCAGAAAGGGTTCATCAGTCCTGACAGCGAATGATGAAGTCAAGATGCTGTTGAATTACATTTGCATTAAGAGACTTTCCAAGCCGATTGCAGTCAAACTAGACATATCTCAAGTGTTTGATACTGTCAATATTAATATTTTATTAAGCCAGCTAATAGACCTCAATATATCAACAGAGATTGTACAAATCCTGTATAAGTAATCAGCAAATCTATATTTCTCTGAAATGGATCTTACACAGATAGTTTTAATCCAAACATTTCCATACCACAAGGTTCTCTCAGTGTTCTTTTGTTTATAACATATATAAACCCTCTGTTCATAGATATTAATAATAGGATCCTAGGTGTCTTTGTGCCTCAAAAGTTCCAATAGCTCAATAGCCTACATGGATGATGTGCTGGTCATCTTGCCTTCCAAAAAGTACTTTAAATACATTACATCAAATAGTTAACAACTTCATTAACACACTTCAACTTCTAATTAATGCATCCAAATCCTCTACATGGAAAATTTGCTCTGGAATTAAAATCACATTTTTCTTGTTGAGCCACAGAGATTCCTGGACTTCTCCATCCATAAATTGCAACATGCAATGTCTAAGGAAATTCAGCAATCAATTATACAATCTATTTGCCAGATCATCAAAACCCTCTCCAAGGTATATCTTTCACTTCAAGGAAAGGTTGATTTGCTTAATATGAAGGTAATGACAAGAATCTCCTATTATCTACCAGTCATAGCAGTTTATAAATCTTTATTAAGAAGATTAATACATTGTGTGCAAGGCTTTTCTGGAATGGCTGACTGGTTTCCATTAGCATTGCTAAAATGCAATGGCATCAGAAGCTAAACAGGATGTAGTTCCACTCTATTCCAGCCATTAGCTTTCAAAAAGCACATATGCTTGTATTCAACCTGGTATAGAAGTATGAGCACATGCAAATTGCTGACATAGTTCCACCTACAGACTGGCCTCCACCTGTGATGACTTGCTGGCTTGATATCCTGCTCTTTGATATTAATAAACATTATAACAAATCACATAATGCCTTCAAGTCCAAACTTACTCTGTGGGAAGCCAATCAGCTTATTAACCCACAAATAAGCACTATAAGGCCGAAGCTTGGGATTACCAATCAGAAGCTTATTATTCTGTTTAAATTCTGGGCTTTCAACCGAAATTCTTAGACTATGTAGTCAAAATAAATTTTCAAGCTATGCCTACTAATTGATTCCTGAAATACAGGAGACAGTTTGGTGCTATTGATCTGCTGTGTATGAACTGCTGCCATCAGGATGAGACATTTTATCACATCACTCTCTCTTGTATTGGTCTCAGAAAAATCAAAATGACCATTTATCAGAACTGTAAAGTTGACTTTTATAAAATTATGTCTATCAGGGATTGCGTGGTTTCTAGAGACATTCCAATCATCAGAATGGCTACCTTCTTGACATATTCTGTAGGGTTGACCAGGTGTAAGAAACTGTTCACTCTGCCACAGCCAGATGTGGACTCTTTCTTTTTACAAACTTTAAAAAACCTTAAGACCAGAGACAGTACTATGTCTTCTAAATTTATGTTCGATCAGACTTGGATGCTTTTTCAGTTTCCTTAAGAAGTCCCTACTTCTTTAATCTTTATGTATTATATGTCTGGAGTTTGTTATATGTATTCATATTCTATATCAAGTTTTAAATTAACTATAGACTGTATCTATAGTTCTCATGTAACCAATTATTTTTATTTTTATTTTTTTATTTTTGTAATTTCTTTACCCTAGAGTCATTTGTATTACTTATGTACATTTATTTTTCACTTTAATAAAGTTGTTATATATATATATATATAAATGTTGTTATATATATATATATATAAATGACTGCATAAATCTCCTATGTGTCAAAAAGTCTTTTCAGCAGTATCATGTTTAAATGAAGAGAAAAAGTTCTTAAATTCTATTATAAAAAAAATAATATTTGTATATTCCAGTGAAAAATGAATTTAATGCCCAAAGCAATCCAGTCATTTGAATTGACATTTTTTCAAAGAATTTAATGAAGACTCCAGGTCAAAACCACAACACATTCCCAATAATAAAAAAGGGGTATGTTTCATCACTTGCAATTTTATAAATTGTACATAGGTAACTGAAATCCTACTTTATCAAAGTGATGGTATACTAACTTATCAAACTTAGTTTTTTTAAATCAGATAAAACATTGTTATAGAGGAATACTGGATATCTTTAAAATCATGCAATAGTGATGAATTGAACAAAGAGTATAAGCTGTACCAAGCTGATTTCCCTTTCCAGAGATCTTTAATTTTGTCATTACCAATAGTCTGAAAATAATGACTAGAAATAGAGATTTTTATAATTATTAATATCTCTATGATTATATTAAATAAAATGTACCATTGTACATAGAATGACTTTTTCATACGAATGGAATTTTATTATTTTTATTTTTAATCGTATTATGGAATTTTATTATTTTAATTTTAAAATTATACTCAGGATATTAAATTTTGATAGTATGGGAAATAACCTTTACTAATAGAATAATATGGCAATGCAGTGATAATTTATTAGCATGATGTGTCTTTAATATGGATTTTGAGTTTAAAATGTGTGAATCTTGAAAATTTTGTTAAAACACAAACAAGCTCAGAATTTATTTCATGTAACTGTTCTCTAATGACATATCTTGCTATATAATAGCAATTGGTGAATAAGCATTAAGTTATTGTTAGTTATTGAGTATAAATTTCACATTAATCTGAATTGGTTTATTTTTAATCCACTGACTGTAAAAAAAAAAAAATAATAATGATAAGACAAAGATGTGGTCTTCACTCTTGATGGAAAGATGGGGTACTCTAACAGGTGGTGATCCTATGCTTTCTTTACTGATACAAACCAAGATAATAGCTTGTATTTATTTTTAAAAATTCACAGACATTTATCTCTGTAATTTAAAGTTTATTTATTTGTATCAAATCCATACTTTAAACAGCATAATATGAAATTAGCATGCCAACAAATATCTGCAACACAACAACTTTAACTATGTAAATAGCAAATATCTCAAATCATAACTCTTTGGTACCTATTCATTATCAAAAAGACACGAGGTCTCTGTTGAATTAATAAATGATTTTTTTTTGTGATTTATATAAAAGTTTCTTCTCCTTGTGTCAGAATACTAGAATATTAAATATTTCAGAAGAATTCATAATTTTATAAATAATTGGATAAATGAAAGCAAAGTTACCTTATCTCTTAACATATAACAGATTAATCATATTTTTCAAATTAATATTAGAATGCAAAAATTGTTCTGCATAGGATACTGCTTGTATTATTTTATAAGAGGAAGATCATCATCATCACACCATTATCAATCCACTACATCCATCCATCTCACATGCGATCTCTTTCTGGGTCTTTTACAATCTCTTGGAATCCAGTTTATGATTTCTATTGTCCATCTATTATCTTCTCGTTTAGCAATATGTCCAACCCAACTCCACTTCAGTCTTTTAATTTTTTCAGTGAGATCAGTAACACCTATTTGTTCTCTTACCCATATATTGCGTTTTCGATCTCTTCTTGTTACTCCTAATATGCATCTCTCCATATTTCTTTGAGTGGTCTGAAATACTCGTATATAAATACATAAAATAGTGTGCACTAAATTTTAAGAATTCAAAACTGAAGTGCTGTGAAGGTAGTAATAACCAGTTTACTAGTATAGTAGTTGCAATCTATTACGTATTTAATATTTTAAATAGCAATTAATTTAATGTTGTATTTTGGCCTGTCATTTTTGAGAATTGAACAATATGTTTAATACGTTGTAAACAAAAATGTTTACATTATTTATGACATTTAGTGATTGTTTAGATTTTTTTTTTTTTTTAAATAAATGAGTTGATTTTTAACAAAGAATTATATTTTTAAAAGTATTCTAATTGAAAAATAGGAGATTCACATCAAATGTTAAAATTAATTTTAAGTTTGCTTAGTTAGATTTTTGGAAAGAATATTAAAAATTATAAGGCAACGCTCTAACCAACTGAACTATTCTGTCAGAGGCAGCTCATCTGGTTAGAGTGTTGCCTTAAAATTCGATATTAGAGAATCTAAAGATATTAAACATTATATATGTATGTCCAATTCAGACACCATTTAAAATAAATTAGTCTGAACTTATAGGCTTTTCACCCACGTACTATAATAGATATATAAAATAAAGGAGAAAAAAGTAATGGAATTAATTCATATTATGTAAAAGATAAATGGGATCAATGCATAAAATAAAGGAGAAAAAAGTAATGGAATTAATTCATATTATGTAAAAGATAAATGGGATCAATGCAGTTAGTTAGTGTATTAATTGATAATTCCCAATGCACTTAGCCGTAGTTATTAAAACTGACTAGGAAAAAAGCAAAATTATATAATTAATATGTTTTAAAAGTAAATTGGATGAGAAATTTCTATCCCATGTTTAATCATAAAGTCTTTTAAAGGTCCAAGTTATAAACAGATTTATCTGAGTCGATTTTTTTTTTTTAATTGTAAAAGTCGCAAGTCTCTTTGTTTCTTTCATTTTTCATTCATGTCGGTAAAGTATTTTTTTAAGAAAAAAAATTAATATACTTTGCTGATTAAAAAAGAAAATACATAATGTATCTGCTTAGATAAGTTAATGAAAATTTATTTTTTAAAATCTAGTAATAATTAAAAATTTTCTTGTAAATCTTCGTGTTTATAAAACAAAAAAGATTTGGAAAAGTGTTAATCAATTAAATTAAAAATAAAAATAATATTTTTATATTTTTTATTTTTCTTTATAGAGACAAAGAAATGTTATTTTTAGTATGAAAAAAAAAGTTAATTAATTTAAAAACTGATTAATTTGCGACAGTAAATAAAGACATTCGGATTTGTTGAGTTTGATTATGAATAGAGTTGGGATATAAAGCAATATTAGATCCCAAAGGTGGAGTGTTTTGTTTGAGTTGAAACTTTTCTGATATCAGGAGAATAATTACAGTGACTCATTCATATTTCTCGCTCATCTTCATCGTCAACCACTGCAGGCTAAAGGTCTCTCCAAGTTCAATCCATCTTCTCCGATCTGTAGCCTCTCTTCTCCACATCACCCCTGCACACTTTTTTATTTTATCCATCCATCTCACATGTGGTCTTTTTCTGGGTCTTTACATTCTCTTGAAATTCAGTTTCAAGATTTCAATTATTCATTTATTATCATCTGTTCTAGCAATATGTCCAGCTCAACTACACTTCAAACTTTTAATTTTTTTAACAATTTCAGTAACACATGTTTGTTCTCTCATCGAAGTATTGCTTTTTCAATCACTTCTTGTTACTCCTAACATGCATCTTTCCATATTTCTTTGAGTGGGCTGAAGTCTCTATATTGCTCTGCTATTAAGTGTCAAGTATCAAATTCATAAGTAAGAACTGGTAAAGTACATTTATTAAAAACCTTTCCAAACACAGGCATATTTCCTTTTAATATTAAGTTATTTCTATCAAAAGCACTCTGGCCAAGTTTAATTCTATGATTAATTTCATACATTTTGTTTCCAACTGTAGTAATAATCTGACCAAGGTATTTTTAGTTGTTAACTTCTTATTCATCATAATCAATCTTTATTTATATTTTTTGAAAAAATTCATTGAACATTACTTTAATCTTTTTAACATTTACCTTTAGTCATACTTTCTTACTTTCATTTGATAAATATTTCCTGACCACTGTGAAACATTATTTGAAAAAACAACTACATCATCTTCAAAATCTAAATGACTTAAATAGTCTTCATTTACTTATAATCCTTTAGCTTTCCATTCTAATCCACAAAATATTTTTGCAATACTGCTGTAAAAAGTTTTGGAGATATGGAGTCACTCTCTCTTACATCCTTCTCAATGTTAACCTTCATAGTATCATTATGTAATCTAATAGTTGCTGTTGAATTTTTATAAATATTTTTCAGAATATGACAATAACCTGGGCCTATACCTTGGTGATCCAATACTTTAATGATTGAAGAAGTGCTTATAGAATTAAATTTATTTTCATAATCTACAGACCCAAAGCATAATCACAACTCACATTCATTGATCCTTTCTATAATTTCTCTCAATACCTGGATATGATCTACTGTACTAAAACCACTTTTAAATCCAGCTTGTTCTTTTGATTAGTTGAATTCCAATGTTTCCTGTAGATGAATTGTAATTATCTTGATAAAAATTTTGTATAAAACTGATAAAAGACTGATAAGTCTATAATTTATAATATATTTTTAACACCTTTTTTAAATATTAATACTGCATTTGTCCAAACATCTGGTACATCTTTATCATTTAGACATTTGGTATATAAATTTGCCATTTTTTTTTCTATTTCTTCACCTGTTTCTCTTAATATATAGATTATAATTCCATAATTACCTGGAGCTTTTCCCCTTCTTCATAAATTTAATTGCACATCTCACTTCTTCATTTAAAATCCTGGACAATTCATAAGATATAATAGATGTAGATGGTACTTGTTCTTTATTACTATATAATTCTTGATAGAACACGTCTACACATTTCATAATGTCATCTTTTTTTTTAGTAACAGTTTCATGTTTTTTTTCTTATTGCAGATATAAATTTCATACCAATATCAAAATGTTTTTACATTCTTGAGACTTTTATTCTCTTCTACAACTTTCATTGCTAGTTTACAATTATACTTTCTTATATCATTATCAACTCTTTTTTGCACAACTTTACAAAATGTGAGATATTTAATCCTTCTCAAAGCATCATATTTCTTCTTTTTTTCGTAAATTCTCTAGTCTCAGTAGAAATTTGATCGGTCAATTGCAGTTTTTTTCTACCAGCTATCTTTGTTTCTGTTTTTAAAAGTGTATCAGTTTTAACCAGTTAAAAATTTGTTTTTTTAAACAACATTGTAGGAAGTTAAGCTGGTTAGAAGGCATTTCTAGTTATTTAAGAAGCTGCTTACTTGTGAACTATTAATCCAGATAACATTTCTAGTTATTTAAGAAGCTGCTTACACTGGTTGATTAAATCCAGAGCTACCTAATCTCCTGCTGATGCCAATTTCAAAGTGTATCATTCCCGCCTGCACCAACAACTGATGAACTAGAACAAGCAATATCTGTCATCTTTCACCCAATTTTTTTGTCAGCCTATCCTTGAGGAATGCATAATCCATCAGTACCATCATTCTACCTGGAGAAAAACACAAGAAAGTACATCAAAACATGCCTTGAACTTGATTAATAGTGACTGTCCCTTAGATATTTCAAAAAGTTTTGAACTTATTTTATTTTTTTTAGTCGACTAAAGGAAACAAAGGAATTCTGATCATACTATATAATCTATTTGATTTATAATGATATACCTTTAAACTAATTATAATAAAATCATAAAATTGATCGCAATTTTCCATTAATATTTCATATTTTTCAAACATATTTAAATTTTTCTTAAGATTTGAAAATTTTATCAAACAGAATTTATAATTTATTTATTGTTGATGATTAATAATTAACAATGATTATAACTTGTATATTTATATTTATTGACTGATTTATTATGTTTTCTTAGAATTATGTAAACATATTAGTGCTTATAAATAAGTTAAATTCAATCTACTTAAATGACTTTTCTCTGATATGGACACATCCCCAATTACATATGTATTATGTGTTTAATTAATACAAAATAATACTATAATAATTGTAGATATGAAAATTTTTTTTATTCTTATTATTTATAAAATTTAGTCATATGGTTTCTCTCTCTCGTTCCAAACCAAGTTAAGTGTGGATTAGCAGAAAGACTAACATCTAAAAATTCTAGGCAGGGATTTGAATTTGACCTATATATGTTTTTATTATAGAAATGGTGCTCTAATATGCAGTATAGCAAATATATTATAAATAAGTAATATCTATTATAACAAGGAATAGACACTGTCTTTATTTGGACATGATTTATGGGAGTGCTGGTCAGGAACCCAGTCTGACTATCATAGTTAACTAAGGTATTCTGTCCAAAGATAGTCGATATGGTTATTTCTAACACCCCTCATGCATTCTAATGTAGAAATGTAAAGATATAAAAAAAGAGAAAATACATATATCCCATTACAGTATGTAACATTATTTTTAATCATTTGGTTTGCTACAAATTATTGATTAAAGATAGCAAATTATTGAAATACATAATAATGCTATTAAAGTGATCTCTGATGGTAATAAAGGGATAACTTCACAAACTACAGAGGTAAAAATTCTGGTTCTCAAAATAAAAAAATGACTACATGATGTTGGTAACCAGTGATCTTATATTTATCTAGCAAATGCAATAAAATTATTTCAATTTAACATTAAGAATATATTAAAATCAAAAATGGAAACCTGCAAATTAATAATACAATGTATTATTTATGTAATACAAGAGACTCATCATTTTTTAAATAATGTACATTTTAAAATTCTTTGATTTACCTTAATTAATGATAAAATGCGCTCCAAACTTGATGGTGCTATTTTTGTTTCAAATCATCTTATAAAGTAAATGATTTTGCAGTCATCATTCAAACAGATAATTTATATGCAACATTTACAAATCTCTCAATATAAAACAACTTTGCCATCCTCTTCTAAATCTTCCTATGCTTTTTATATTTGTATATTTTTAATTGTCATAATAGGGTATGGAGATGTGTAAATGTGAATCAGATAGGTCATCAATTTTTAAAATGGAATGGACATACACTTTATGATATCAAACAAAGAGAACATTCAATTTAGATATGTGGAGAACAGAAACAATCTCTGATATATGCTTTGTATCAACAAAATTTGTTCATCATTACCTGATGATCTATTAACATTAGATTATTTTGCCATAATAAACATAAACCAAGTCTAATAATTTCTTGGAATCCACATTACTATAGTTGAAAGTTATCTTAGTATAAGATTTAATTTAAGAATAGCTTTCTGAAGTTGATATCCTTACTGTGATAGGTTTAACAACTCAAAATAACAGCTGACAAAATATATTCCTTATGGATATCAAAACAATTCATTCCAGGTTGAGGAAAAATCAATAATGCTATTTAAAGTCAATATTTGGCTGCCAAAAATCCAAAAGGGTGTTAACAAACTTGTAAAATCATAGTAAAGCATAGCTTTATAAGATCTACTCATATCATTTGATTATTTTTATATAATTTTGATGGATGTAAAAATACCTCTAAAAAACTATTGACACTACTAGCAGATTGCCAATATTATATAATTAGATTTCCATCCAAAGATTAAAAGAATGAAAAAATACATCATCAGATCAGATTTACAAGTGTCTCTTTAACTATGTTCTTTTTATAAATCTGTTAAACCCAGTAGATTTGAATGATTTTAAACATGCTTGGATTATCTCAAACCAGGAAACACCCTGGAGATAGCATACTTCCAGAGTTTTAAAAAAAACATTTAGAACCTAAAAACAAAGCATAGGTGTCAAAATTACTCAATATTTATTCAGAAATTCCAAAAATATGGCATAAAGGCAAAGTTATAGAAATCTTTTAGTCTTGAACTAAATAAACTCAGCAATGATCAAAAAAATATCACTCATTATTATTATTATTGTGTTCTCTATGAGCTTTTTGAATGAATTACATTAACAAGAATGTTGCCAATAATTGAGAACCATTTATCTACCCAGCAAACTGAGTTTAGACCAAGAAAAAATATATTACGAACAAGTTTTACTTTAAACACTCACACTGAAATAGGCTTTCAAAATAAATTAAAAACTGGTGATACTTATATCGATCTAACTTCAGCTTATAATTCTGTTCGAGAGAATAGCTTTCTAAAGGTTTCTAAAATTCTTAAATACAGGAAATCTATTTACTTAGTTGAGTCTTTAATAGAAAATAATCATAATACACTTTTACAGAATAATCTATCTCAGGGTTCAGTTTCTTAATCTATTTTATTTAATATATTTATCAGAGATATTTCAGAAAAAGGATGCAGAATATTTATATATGCTGTTGATATTGCTTTGATTTCTTAAAGTAGATCTTTTCCTAAAACAGAAAACTTTCGTAATAAGATTTGAAAAGATTGCAAATCTTTTTCAAACAATAGGATTTTATTCATAATCCAATGAAGACAATATGTTCAATTTTTCATTTAAGCACAAGAGAAATATCTTATACTCTGAATATCATCTCTTGCAATAATACAATGAAATACAATCTTACCTCATTCTAATTGAGAGTAATCTTAGATTGTAACCTAACTTATTTCCCCCAACTATTTAACGTTAAATCAAAAGTGATTTTTAAAAATAATCAGTTTGGAAAGTTGGCTGGCACTACTTAGAATTATGAAACAAGTGTTCTATACTGCTTCCTTAGCATGAGCATATTTCGCTGAAGAATATTGTTCCTCTATTTGGGAAGAAAGTATCTATACTAAACTTGGATATTCAAATCAATAGTTTTATGAGAAATATTATTAACACATTCAATTCTACTATTTTGAAGTGTATTCCTGTTCTTTCTTATATTGCTTTTCCAGATATCATAAAAGAAGTTGCCTCTCAAGAACATCAATAACTCAGGATATACTTTCACTGCCTAAGACAATCTCAAAATGAGATATTTTTGGTTGTTCAATCAATAATCTAACAATTAAAGAATTATAGTATAAATAATGAAATTCTTATGAGGTTTTACACAAATTTATTTTTCCAAATCCAACAATAAAGGTATCTAGTTAGATATAATTTTCCTAGATCCAATTGGAATCTAATCAACATATTCAGAACAAGTCACGATCACACTTATCTGCATCATAAATGGAACTTAACATCCAATGAGACACAAACCATAATCCTCATAGTTATTGATTGTTGAAGCTATAATTTGCAATGGGAGAATTGGTCTTGATAAACCATTGCCTGACTGGAATCTCTACAGGTTCATTTGGAATATATTGTTAATAGTTAAGCTATTAAAAAAAATCATAAGTTAAATTAATAATAGCTATTGCAAGATGAAAGTTTTTAAAGATCTTTTCTACTACTTCCAATGCAAAACTTCTTTTCTATACATAATTCCTAACAAAATTTATTATCCATTTATCTCATTTGTAGTCTTTTTATAAGTCTATTAAAAATTTTTAAGAACAACATGATTAAAAATATAAAATTGTTGAAAATCTTTATATATTGAGAAAATTTAAATGCAGAAAATTATTATATTTTGAGGTTTTCTTTTTTTTAAAAAATACATGTATTAGGGATTGTAGAAAGTAAAGAATATAAGTTGATAATATAAAAATTAATGGACAAGCTTCTAAGAAATTTGAAATTTAGAGTAAGAGACAAGATTTGGATTGAATGGTCTGGGTTAATGTAAAAAACTTGCCTTTGGAGATAACTAATGATGATGATTTTTACACTATAATTCCCTGATTATATAAGTTTGATTGAATATCTAAAAAGATCTTCATTTGAATTTAGATGTTAAAAAAGATTTTGGTTGTCATCGAATAGCCACCATATCCCACTTGACGACGCCGTTTTCATGCTAAAACTATAAAATATGATAATTTCTGGGCCGTTAATTATAATCATTTTGATGTGTTTTTTGTAGTGCGAAAATAAAAACAAAAGAAAATCGTCTTTTTTAAATATTATTTAATTTTAAATATTATTTTTTATTAATGTATACAAATTAAATGATAATAATAAATGTAAAATAAAATAAACAAATTACAATTTGATTCGTGTTTTTTAGTTTGCTTTATTAGAAAAATCAATTTTCTATCAGTGATTTTTTTACTGGGGTTACGGCTTTTTTTTGTTGTTGTCTAAAAACTCGTAATCGGAATAAAAAGTAAAACTTCTTAGTTTTCCTTTTACATTTTATTTCTACAGAGAAACAGATATTATTGTGTTATCGCTATTTTTTACTTTTTTAGTCTTTGTTTTAATTTTTTTTTTTTTTTTACAGACAAACAGATATTACCGCTATTTTTTATTTAAAATAGAATGACAACTAAAAGTAAAATTTGTTACAGTTTACGGTTAGTTTTAGGGTTAGGTTTAGGGTTAGGTTTAGGGTTAGTGTTCTGTTGTTTGTAATGCTAAAATAAAAAATATCAAAATCATATTTTTGTAAATATTTTTTTTAGTAACATCTATCAAATAAATGATAACAATAAACGTAAACTATATTCAACAAAGTATAACAGTAGTGGGAGAAAAGAAAGAAACTAAAACTTTTTTAAACAATAACAAATATATATATAAAATGTCTTCTTTAATTATTAACCATGTTTATATTATATGCTTTTTATGACATTTAAAAAACAGTGTACTATTGTACTTTTCTTACTGGATATTTTTGTGTTAATGCTCTTTTTTATTTCAATATACACATGGTAGAATCTTCTTTGTCTCGTGGAATGTTACAAACAGTACGTTACTTGACGCGTTACCTAATTCCAACTCACTTTACACATATATCTCGTCAACATTTACCACTTAAAACTTCAATACACTACGGTGTAAAAAGTCTGTTAATTATTAGTTTACAAAATCTGAACATTTCAATATTTTAAAATAAAAAAAATCCAATGACAACAACATTTCCATCCAATTCAAAAAAATACACCCTCTCACCAAGCCGTAACCATTTTATAAACTGTGCGAATTCAGAAAATTTATTTGCTGTGATGCGACATACATGCTGTACTGCGACACGACATAGTGGCCTGCAATCTGTAGCACAACAAAAAAGTTGTATTATAGAAAATGCAGGTTCAAACGTGTCGGCCACGGAAACAGCATTTTTATGTGTTTTAGTGTGAACACGGTACCATCGAGTGGGATATGGTGGTTATTCATCGACTAGCAAGATTTTCATTTGAGTCTTAGATGGCAAACTATATCTTAAATTATTGGTAAATCCAATATGCTTAACACAAAACACAATAATCAAAATACTCTAGTATATATTCTATAAAATTCAATATGCACAATGAATTATCTTAATTGTAAAATAAATTATGTAACAAAGTAATTTATAATAATTGATACAATAGGCAAATCAAAATATCTAAGTTAATAATAATAATAATAATAATAATAATAATAATAATAATAATAATAATAATAATAATAATAATAATAATAATAATAATAATAATAATAATAATAATAATAATAATAATAATAATAATAATAATAATAATAACAAGAACAACAACAACAATAACAATAATATAACAATAATAATAATTTATTGAGATAATCATTAACTCATTGAGGTAGGTAAAATAAAGATTATAATTCTAATTTACTAACTGCAATCTACCTACCTTCCTCTTTTTTTTTATAATTGCAATTGAATGGTATGACAAAACTCTAATATTCTTACTTTTTTTAAAAAAAAATTATATTTCTCATATCATTTAAATGATAGCAAATGCCAAGTATGTTATACTAATGGAAATTATTAATAAAAACAAAACTTTAATAAATATTTATCATTAAAAATGTCATTATACCTTTTTCTTTTTTTAACTACTTTTTTAAATAAATGAAACTTATCTGACTGTGTTAAGGTTTTTATGAACATCTGTTATCACAGTTTTTCATATATATGACTTCAGCTGATAATCTATTATTTGATATTTCCTTTGGTATCTTTTGTATCTTTTTGCTAGCAAAAACACAAACATAGGGATTCATAAGCAACTTGAATCATTGATGATATCCAATTATTATTCCTTTTTATATTACAATTCAAGGCAAAATTGATTATTTTAACTTTATGGTGGTCAGCATAAGGTTTGTGATATTCATTTCATTTTAATCATAAAGATATCAAATGAAGGGGAGGAAACTCATGTTCTATCTCTCTAACTTGTTTTACAGTTCATATTTTTTTGCTATATGTTCCAAATATTTTTATAAAAGTAAGATAAACTAAAACACAAAATTTTAAGCAAAAGAAAATCTTGGCAAAAAAATTATTTCTGTAGCTATGGTGACATACATAAAAACAGTCTTTTTCTTTTTTAAATACTGGCTTTTGATCATGTGACTATTTCTTCTAATTCTAATAGGGCATTATTGTTGCACAATAATAATTTAAACAGAAATATTTCATCTTAAAATTTAATAAATAAACTTCACTTATTCAAAACAATAAATATTTTTTAATTAACCAGATGACCTTTAATTGTTTTCTTTATTTATCTTTTTATACATTAAAAAGAAATTATAGATGGCAACATGTGTACATCACAATATATATATTGAAATAATTTATCTTCTGATATTTTGTGAAAAGGTCTGAGAAAGAACAGTAAGTCATTGCAAAGGAGTAGACTTAATTACATCAATAGTATTTCTCATAGTAATATTTAATTGTTCATAAATTTAGTGGTGGAAGTTTTTCTCCATATGGAGACATAATATTCACTATCAGAGTATCTAGCATGAAGGAAGCTACTTATAAAGTATTTGCATTATAACCTCAAGTATTGCCAGCTAATTTTTTTAGGATGTTATTCCTAGAAATTAATTTTGATTTAAACGTAGTAAATGAAAAAATATACTGCAATCTAAGTTTACTCTAAGTAGCATGGAATAGGATTGAGTTTCAGTTTGTTATTGTGAAAAATTATATAAAGATTATGAGATAATTCACTGTTGTTAAGATAAAAGTAAATCTAGTAGAATGGAATTCTTATGATGTTCCAAACAATTTTTTTCTAGCTCAAACAGTAAAGCCTATAGTAAAGCCTACTGGATTAGATTTCCCTAGATGCAACTTAAGTCCTATTACCAGTTTCAAGACAACCTCAATAATCACATTCATCTGCTTTATAAATAAATTTTATCAATTACAAATCTATGTAAAAATGGGCATATACAAATTATAAACTAGCTATAGATTTCTATAAATGTGGGTAAAATGTGTACAGTTTTATAAAAAATAAGTATGCTGATATATAAATATATATTATATTAGTAAAGTAAATAAACTTTATTATCAAAAATAATTATTACAAAATAAATAATTATTCACTCTAGCAAAATTTACAAAAAATTAGCATGAACTGAATTTAAATTAGTTATGCAAATTAACTATATATACATATAAATTATGTCCCAAAAAGACAGCATTAGATGAAGAAAGTATGTGTGCAAAAATTTGGACAATCAAATGTTGATTTTCTTATTTTCAAGTACTATAAATATATAAGTAATATATAGACTACAAAAGATGTTTAGGATGGAAATGGTTTCTATTAAAGATTTATATTTAGTTCACCTACTTATATATATTTATTTATTTATTATGAATATAATGTACTCATGTTTATTTTTATGCTGTGTTTATTAAAATGTGGCCAATTGGTAAGCATATATTCCCAGGGTATTTAAATGTGGCCTAACTGGTATGCATATATTCCCAGGGTATACAGTAGAGTGACACAGATGACAAGAGATCTGAAGTACAGTAGAATGACTTCAGTTGACAGAAGAATCTGTGTAAATGACCAAAGTACCATGAACAGTTAGGGTGTCAATATTGTAATTAAAAGAACTGCATTGTTTGTATATAAATTGAACAAATAAACTGATAATGCCATTTCCAATAATATTAAGGAATTTGATGTTAGTGATGCATCAAATTGATGTTTGTATGTGGAGCTCATAGAGAAATGTATGCTCATTAAGAAAATCACAATCTAAAGATAGTAATACTGATGTTGGTTATGCTTAAAGATGTTCTGTAAATAGAAAAAAGACTTTACAAACCAAAGTGTCCAGAAGAAGTAGTATATCTCCAACTTAAATAAAGTAAAAGTTAAGAACATATTTTGAACTATCTACATTTAAATGATTCAATCTATGTTTTAGAAATGGGGAGCAAGCACTGAATGAAAAGTATCAACACTATAATATAGCACTGGAAATTAATAAAATACTGTGAATTTAATGTTGAATAAAATGGCATGCTTCTTGGTCAGTGGCTATAGGGGATGACATAATAAGTTATGTAAAAATTTTCTTGGTGAAGTAGTTTTGACATATAAGCATGTGGTGAATAAAAGTATAACAAGTATTACTCAGGTAAGATATCACAGAATTTCACAATAGAGATGTAGCAATGTATAAAATGATTGTAAGTAAAGTTTTTCTTCAGATTAAGAGCTGTTGAAACCCTTCAAAATCTTTGTCTGCTGCTGTTATGGTGTACATTTAAAAAAGGCCTATAAATTTGCAGGAAAACTGGTCATTTATAATGTATTTGTTGCACAAAAGATAAAGTTAGAAAAGGAGAGTTAAAAGCAGATTCAAATTGTGGAGAGGATGAGGATTCAAGAGTAAAATTAAAATAAAAACAATAAACAGTGTAGATAATAACCACATTTGTTTAACATATGAATTCTTGGACCAAAAACAATAAGAAAATTGACAGCAGCATTAGGTTGTGACAAGGCATGAAAAAACATCATTATGGAAAAAGCTGAGATTGTAGCAACAGTTATTAATAGAAATAGGATTGATATATGAAATAAAGTAATAGTATTACTTAAACTTAAAAACAAAATAACATTATTGCCATTGTATATTTTGAAAAGAGATATCACTTCAATTTTAGGAAGAAGCTGGCTTCAGCCATTAGGAATTGAAGTAAAAAGAAAAAATGCAATTTACAGTGGTATTGCAAATCAATGGAAGGAGTCTTTGCCAATAAAATAGACAGCAACAACAAGAGTTGAACAGCCAGATTGTATATATTGTCAAGTGTTGTAATGGCTGTCCATCTAATGCTATGATGTCTTCTAAGAAGTTAGAGCTTTGGATTATAATAAGTAAACCATGGGATGGACTCTATACAGACAATGCTAGTCTATTTGATGGAAATATATTCCTGATACTGGCTGACTCTTATTAAAAATGGGCATAATGCAAAAGAGTTAAGAGTGTGAGTTTAAAAAATACCATGAAAGCTTTAAATAAAGTTTTCATACATCATGGCTACCCCAAAATTATTGTTTCAAGCAATGGAACTGTTTTCATGTCTGTTTTTTTTTTTTAAAAAAAAAAAACACCATTTAATCACCCAATGTCTAATGTTCTGGCAGAGAAGACAGCACAGAATTTGAAAAGTTTCTAAAGGAAACTTTATATATGTAATCATATTAACATAGCTTTCAGCAACACTATGCTTCATCAACATTTCATTCCATGTACATTGACTAAAAAATCACCAGATAAGATGTTTATTGTATCACAAATGCTGAACTCACCTGTCTATATTATTGCTTAATAATAGTGCATCAAGGCATACTATCTGGATACAAAACATGTTAAAGAAAATAATTTCTGGAATAATAAATAGCATTGTTTCAAAATAGTTAAGAGAAGTGCAAACTATAAATGGTAGAAGATTGAGAAGACACAGATTTGAGAATTCACTATTTGGACTCATTAGAAAAATCAAATGTTAGTGCTAATGATAAATGTTATTTTTTCACTAAAAGAAGAAGGAACTACTGTTACAGCTCAAGAGTTGTCGGACTTATTTTGAAAATAAAAAGAATCACTTAACTGAGAAAAATGATTCATTGAATGAATTAGAAATTTTTCCAAAAGTAGATTTATCTCCTTTATAACAGCCTTCACTGGCCACCCGAGTTCAGCATAAACCTCTTAGTCTGCAGGTTTATTTTTTATGGAAAAAATTATTTTTTTAAGGTGAGGGGAGGTATAGAAATGTGTATGGTATTATAAATAATAAATTATTTACATTAATAATATAATATATACATAAAGTTTATTGTGGAAAATAATTACCACATAACACTTAAATAATTATTCATATTAGCTTGCAAATTATATATATATACATGTTGAACTCACACACTAGCAGATGCGGTAAGAGTGTATGCAAAAAAATTGGCAAATTAGATATAGATTTTTTTATTCTCAAGTAATGTATACAAAAGTAAGCTATACACTACAAAAGATGTTTATGATACTGTTTCAATTAGAGATTTATAATTAATTTGCATACTTATATGTATTTATTATGATTATTTACATAGTAAAAACCACTACATGAACTTTCTTTAAACAAATAGTAATATATGTTATATCTATATGTATGCACAGATAAAGGTGAAGCTAAATGAGATTGAAGTAAAGCCTTATTTATTTCAAGAACTATAATATTAAGGTGGCTTAGCACTTTCAAAGAATTTCTATATCATCAGAATTGTATTAAAATTATCTGGAAAAAGGTGGAATATTTAAGTGACATATATTTAAAAATATGCAAATTGTGAATTAAAGAATCCATTTCTTGGAAAGGGGAAATCGTGATTCATTTCAGGTTATAGCATGTATGTTATTAGTTATATGCCAGACCAGAAGGATCTTACATTTGATATCATGTGATTCTATACATGCAATAGAAGCCAAGGAAGGTTCAAAGTTATGAATGGACTTCTACTGCTCAAGAAAAATAGTAACTATGTTCAGGCTAATCAAAAGCACTTCGATATAGATAATGAGGGTGAGCGATTTGTGTGGAAAAGACAGCATGAGATTCACGGTAGTATAAGATTTGACAACCAGTTTGAGGGCATAGGATTTTGTATATGATATTAGAAGTCTGATTAGAGTCTAGTTTTTCTTTGGAGTTATTAATCAATCTATTGATTTAAGGAGGGGGTATGAAAGCTTAGCTGAAATGATGGGGAAAAGGTTTTAATAAAATTTTTGGTTAACAACAAATTGTGTGAAAGAAAAAATCAGGGTCTTTAAAATTGTTTTCCCTTCTTGTGAGGTTATTATACTTAAATCCTACCAAAAGCATCATATTTACATAAGTATTGGTTTTGGAAGAATGCAGACCTGCAAATTTATGAAAGCATGGTGAGATTAATTTGGGATGTGTAAAGTCTCAAATTTCAAGAGGTGTAATTTAAATGAAACATATGTAATTTAAATGAAACATATCTCTTTGAAAAGGATATCTAAATATTTTAGGTCTCTCTGTGAATCTTCCCACACAATAGTCAACAGCAAAGGGAATGTGCCTGAAGATTAGTGTTGTTGATAACTGATTCAGGACCAGCAATAAAGACATCATCAATGTAGTGGGTGTAGATGATAGTTAGGGGTAATATGAAAGTATTTAGGAAAGAACTTGTCCTCAAAATGATTTAAATATATACTGGACAGAATTCTTCTGAGAGGTAACTTTGCAGGCTAACCACAGTCATGTTATAATGGTATTCCTTAAATGTGACAATGATGATATCATCCATCCAGATAAGGAAATCAAAAATGATTAATTCTGTCTGAAAATAATTGCTTTTTTGAGAGTTCAGCTTTAATAATATTAATACAAAGTCTTGGATTAATAGTCATATAATTTTATGATATCTACAAAGCAATTTTATATTTGCAATCTAACTTTGAGCTTTTAATACGGTTGATAAAATTGAAGGATGGCTTAATGGTGTAAAGCTCATAGCCATGTTAGTCCATTAGCCATTGGTTGATCATTTTGACAGTACTGAAGTAGTGAACAGCTCCAAAGCCAACATAAGTCTGAGTTGGAGTATTTGGCTTACATAGCTTGGTGTTATCAAACATTCTTGAGGGAGTAGACATGGAGGGATATATTTTGTAATATTTTGTTTTGGTAAATACTTTCTTGCAATATTTGCAAAGCAAGCTAGAGATAAACTTATCTTTATTAAGCTTTATATTATAGTTAGGGACTGCATTAAATTTCAGTTTATTTATTTAAAAATTCATTTTATTAATAAATTTATCTTTGTTCATAAAACGAATCTGTTGGCTTTATCTTCCCTGTGGCAAGTTATAGAATTTCTCAAAAAGGAAATGCTTAGTAGGAAATGTTTAGTAGCATTAATATTTACCCTTCAATTAATATTAGCAGCATTAATAGGTTTATGATGGATAATTTTGATAATATGAGTAATTGCTTTATCCATGTTGGGTTTATCTATGAGATCTGCCTCAGGGTTGGCAGTACCATCATTGGTTAATTCCATTTACCACCAACAAATCTTATTCTGAATTCAAGCACAGTTGGAATTTATTGGTAAGTTTATTTACAACAGTTTTTTTCATTGATGAAATGTCAAGTCCCTGTTTTTGAGTGGGAAATGAATTTGTTGAAGAACTTTAGCTGCAGTTTTGCAGATAAATTGTTGCATTTAATAGTGATACATTTGGAGAGATTCTATTAAAATGCTTTTTATTTTTCTTGAGGGTGCCTTTACATCCCTTAATAATCATGTTGAGCATGCATGATTGTAACTGCATAGTGATTTTCTTGTGGTTATAAACAATCAAGTGGATTTTGATTCCACAACAGTTAGGGATGATATGGAATTGTGCACATGTTGTAGAAATTTGAGACTTTAAGAATGCAGGTTGAAAGGCCAAGAGTAAAATTTGTTTATAATGGAAATTGTTGTTCATAATATCTTATAATAATAATAAATACATAAACTTATGCAGCTGACATACAATTAAAGGTGCAGTTGTAGAAATTTGAGACTTTAAGAGTGCAGGTTGAAAGGCCAAGATGTAAAATTTGTTTATAATGGAAATTGTTGTTCATAATATCTTGTAATAATAATAAATACATAAACTTATGCAGCTGACATACAATTAAAGGTGCAGTTAAAATGAGAACTATAATACTAAAGTAGCTCAGCACTTTCAAGGAATTTCTATATCATAATCATAGCCAAAGAGTTATCTGGGAAATGCCTTGAAAATATAAATGAAAGATATTCAAAAATATGCAAATTGTGAATTAAAGAGTTCATTTCTTGGAGAGCAGAAAGCATGATTTATTTTAGTTTATAGCATGAGTGCTATTAGCTATATGGTACGCTTTCTTGATCTTACATTTGGCATCATATCATTCTATACATGCAATAGTATTCAAGGAAAGTTCAAAATTATTGTCAGTGGCTTTCTGGTACTCAAGAAAAATAAAACTATGTTTGAGCTTATCAAAAGCTTTGCGTATAGATAATGATGTTGAGAGATTCATGTAGAGAGGGATGCATGAGATTCAATGTAGTATAAGCTTACCAGATAGATTGAGGGCATAGTTTTTGGTACACAGTAGTAGGTGTCTAATCAGATTCTAGTCTTTGTTTGGAGCTATTTGAATCAATCTATTGGTTGAAACGGGGAAGGATGTATGAAAGCTTAGCCAAAATGATGGAGAAAAGGTTTCAATAAAATTTTTGATTAGTGACAGAATGAATGTAAAGGGTAAAACAATTTTACCATAAATTAAATTTCAATACACCCAAAGATGACAGACCCTGACTTCTTCCACACATTTCATTACTAACCAAAAATTTTATTAAAATATTTTCTTGATCAATTTTGGTTAAGATTTCATACCACTCCCCCTTCCAACAATAAACTGATTAATAACTCCAAAGAAATACTAGACTCTGATCAGATTCCTAACACTATATACAAAATTCTCTGCCCTCACACTGGCTGTCAATCCTTATACTATCACAAATTTTGTGCATCCTTCTCTATGCGAATCTCTCTCAACATCATTATCTATACAGAAGAGCTTTTGATAAACCCGAACAGTTCTATTTTTCTTGAGCACTAGAAGTCCACTGGCCATAAATTTGAACCATCTTTGGCTACTATTGCATGTATAGAATGACATGATGACAAATTTAAGTTCAAGGAGGCATGGCATATAGCTAATAACACCCACACTATCAACTAAAAGGAATTGTATTCCCCTTTCTAAGAAATGAACTATTTAATTCATAGTTTGCATATTTTTGAATATCTGTCACTTATATATTCCATCTTTTCCCAGATAACCCTTTGGCTATGATTATGGAGGTATAGAAATTTTTCAAAAGCATTAAGCTACCTTAATATTATAATTCTCACTTTAGCTTCTCCTTCAATTGCATGACAAAGCATATAGATATATTATGAGTACTTAATGATAACATTGTCTGTTTATTTAACTGTGACACAGTTGGTATGCATATACCCATGGTATACACAAAATATGAACCACATAATGACTACTGCATCCAAGGCTCCAGTGAAAAATTGAAAGTCACTGATAAATTTATCTCCTAGTCAGTTGATAATAGTTAAGCAGACAAATAAAAATCCATACACTAATTAAATTGAAAAAAATAATTAATAAAAATTGTATAATACAATTTCACTTAAAAATATTTTTATAATATTTCTATAGCTTTATTTTCAATTTTGAATTCTCCATTGACTGAATATCGTCTTTCAGAGACTTCTGAATTAAATTCATATTTTTCTAAATATTCATGTGTCTAGTAAATAGATATTCAAAACATAGATCCATCTATTCAATTTTGTTATTGTGAGCTATTCCTGTTTACCTTTTAAAAAATGAATTCATCATTTGATTTTAATAAGAAGAAAATGGCTACCCTTGGATAATCTATATAAACAAACAAACCAATGGAAATAATGATTGAATTAACATATTTTCCTTGGTGGCCCATTCTTTTTTTGGAGAGAAATAAGCTATCTCTTGGTCTTTTTTACCTGTAGATGCAGCTGTTTAGAAGCTTAACAATCGGTGCACAGTTTAGAAAGAAAAACATCATCTTCTGGACTTATATATGTTATGGACAAACTCCATAATTATTATGTGACATTATTCATCATTCATATATGTTATCATGCATAATAAAATATGTAAAGCATTAATTTGGAGTTTCCTTCACTGTATATAATTAATTGGTGATATGAGTGTCTGGATGTATTAGTAGCTGAATGCCAGTGAAGTGAAATAGCGAATACATATCAAAACAATTTCTTGGATTTTTTTTAAAAAATAATAGTTCAAATGGGGTATCTTGAAGAATTTGATCCAACTTATCCAAAATTCTGGCTGACATTTTTGGTCATACTGAATATTTACGATTACGCTAATAATGACGTTGCCCAACCCCACTAAGGTCTGACTCATGTTATATCAGTATTGCTACACCCTTATAAAATAATGTTTGATAAAGCATAGTACTAATAAATTTCTATTTTGTGCCAAAGTCACAGATAATAATGCAAATAGATAAATTCCACCTACCCACTCAGGAAGCTGATGAAAAGGTAATTAACTATGCATCTGAATTGCAAAGAAGGCATTGGTCTGCAATTTTTGAACATTCCTCAATGAGGCACTGAGAAATGGGTTTATATGTGGTGTGAAAAATCACACATTAAGAGTCAGATTGTTGATCAAGTCCAATATCACATTTGATATTAAAGTATTCCAGACCACCTTAAAGGAAAAAATTATTTGTCTGCACCTTTGCTCAGAACAAGTGCATGTATAAAAATGTCAAGGCAAAATCAGGGTCAAAGGCCTATAGACAGCACAATAATTACTTCAGTAAACAAAACACTAAGCAATTGCTAAAAAAAAAAAAAAATTGTTACTACTTGCAAAAAATCATTCATTGTCAATAATGTTAGTTGTCATTTTTTGACAAATATATTGGACATATCAAAGCTAAAAAAGTGTGAATAGAAATAATGGTTCATTTTATAACAAACTGTCAATCAAGTCACAAAAAAAATCTTAACATCCTTAATGAGGAAAGTAAACTCCCAGCTTTTAAAAAACTAATTATCACTAGTGGTACTTCAGCCATCTCCAAAATCTCAAGTAAATATTGGGAAAGAATAATTAGAAATCAATATCTAGTAAGGACATACCCAAATTAATCTATGACTATAAAGACAAGCATATTAAACATCTGGGAGATGCTTAGTTCAATATCTAGAAAGGCCATAAAAATATATACAATTGCCATTACTTAATTCACAAGACAGCATAGTAACTTAATGGTCAAATACTTGATAATCAAAGTGAATCAAGTAAGCTGTGAGATATTAGATTTTAAAAAGACTATATGCTAATGTTTTGATCCTGGTTTGGATTGTTTATCAAGAAAACCCATTTAATTATTTATAGAACACCTGCCATTATCAGGCAATCCTATTTTCTTTAAGAATTAAAAAGTTCCTGAGGATAGGTAGACTGCAATCTGAAGGAGTAGTTCAACAAATATCTCATTACGAATGGGCTAGTCCAATAGTACCATTATTAAAAACACCTAAGAGATATGAATCTCTTAAATTATCGCAATTCATTAATTTTAAACAATTAATAAAGATTCATTAAATAAGTTCAGACTTTTCAATAATTATGTCCCTCTATCAGTTAAACGGATACTTTCTATTTTAGTTGGAGATAGAGTATTTTCTAGAATAGACCATTGTCATGTTTATGATCAACTATCAATAGAAGTTGGAAACTCCAGAGTACTAGAAATTATAACTCATAAGAGACTTTATAAAGTTAATCAATTTCCATTTGGTATTTTAGTGGCTACATTCATATTCTAGTAAGCAGTTTGATCAATTAGTGGCTGGAATTCTTGAAACTATTCCATATTTTGATGATTTCTTGTTAGTGGACTGAAATAAAAAATCACTTTTGAAGTCCACTAGAAAGCTTGGTACTTTGGTATTAGTCCTGCTATGATGTATTACTCTGATAACATATTACTCTAAGTTTGCAATCTTTAAGATAATGACTCCAAGTAATGGGCCAACAAACTTAATCGATAAAAATTTATCCGCAGATAGTATGATATTATTTTAAACATATCTCAAACTTAGAATAATACATCACCAGATGTAATAAGTCATAGCATGCATAATATGAAAAAAAATATTAGGTTATGGAAAAAAGGCAAAAATGAATTATGGGACAACACTGCATGTCATCGAAACATCCTTCACCCTACCTGCATACTGCAGTGCTTTGTGCCATCATAAATCACATGTTCAATGTAAAAAAATAAATAAATGACAAACTGTGATTTTAAGGTAGTAAAGTATAACTTTAAGGTAATATTTTAAAAATTATTTTCAAAAGAAAAACATATTTCTGTAAAAAACAACAACTTACAAATGAGGGGAATTTTTGTGGCAGACTGAACTGTGCAATGTATTCTATTTGCCTCCACATGAATTCAGTCAAATATGAAACCAGATATTGATGTGCTGTTCCTCTCTGTTTTTCTTTTTGCCATTTGACTGAATACTATAGTCTTTCAATATTTTGTGTGTGAACACCAGTTGAGAAGATTGACAAAGTTATATGTGAGATTAACTACAAAGTGTTCATAACTGGCATTTTGTAATTTCTCTGTTTTGTAGGCTTTCCAGCAATGTGTATAAATTGTAGATGACTACACATTTTCTTTGATGGCTTGCATAAAAGTAATCACAGTTCTGTTTATAATTTTAATTATAAAAAATGTCTCCATCTTCCTACAAATTCCACCAAGTATCCATTGTTTTAGAAGTACTCTGCTGATTTGGTTTTTATATTTCATAAAGAGGCTTTTGTCAATCTCAACTACTGTCTCTGGACATCCAATTTTCCATCCCTCTGTGCATAACAACCTCCACATATATATTTCACATAGCTAGTTGTGCCAATCAACTATGGTTTTGGTGGTCATTTCCAGCTGATCACAACATTCAATGAATGTCAATTGGCTCGAAATGATATATATGAAGTGTAACACAGTTATGAACTTAATTCTTGAGCCCTCAAACCAAGTTCTCTTACAAATGGCTACTTTTTGGGGACAATTTGTAGACTATTACCACTATTGTTTTTCAGAAGTATGGATATATATATTCATATTATGGCCATTGTCACACTTTTTTTTGCTAGAAAAAGTCCATATTTCTGAAAGAAATTGATTGCATCCTCTTCTGAAAGATTTAATTCCCACATTTTTATACTGGACTGAAGTTACAAAAATGCTAAAATCACAAATGAAAAGGTTTTAAAAAATCACAGAAAAAAATATCTGAAAAAATCTGTGAAACAATCACAGTGTTAGCACAAACGTATAGGACAAAAGACAGTGATGATATTGCACAAAATCTCACAGGCAGCACATTTTTTAATCTCACAAGTCACCATATCTTGAACATTGACATGGATTAATCAAACTCATATTTTGGTTGCCAGATATCAGTAACTTAAACTTTGAATAAATATTACGGATGAAAACATCATCGGAGTAATATGTCATAGCAGGACTAATACCAAAGTACCAAAAGGTTTTAAATAGATTCATGGAAATAGAAATTAAGTTAAATATTGAAAATATGTGTTTGAAACAGAGGATTTCTTAGATTCAAAATTATAACTCAAGATATTTAAGAACAAAATAAAGTATATTCTGAATATGTCAACCCGCATTAGCAAAAGGGAGCTTTAGGTATCTCGTGGAATCATCAGTTATTATGAGAACTTTATTTTGCACAAAACAGAAACTGTTGAATTTTTACATTGACTGCCAGACAAAAAGACTAAAGGAATGTGGGCTATTCAATAAATTCAAGCTCTTGATAAGCTAAAGGGTTAAACCCCTTTAGCATGTGCAATGGGACATATGTATCACTCTTTCAGCCTTAATTATGCTAATCATCTCTACACATAGTAATAAAATTTTTAATACTTACTAGCAAGACTAAGGGCTATATCTTTGAGAGTAATTGTTTTTAACTCAATCAGTGTGCAAAAATTGAAGGCAATAAGTATGGCATCCCATTTCTGTGACAGTGGGATAAGACTACTTCAATGCCAACTGGTGAAGTGTTACATGTTAGAATTAATTTCATATTTGGATCATAATTATTTAGTTTGTTTGCATTAGTTATTTAACTTGCTAAGCACATAGTTTTAAACTTCATTATGTGGAGAAAAATCCTACACAGTAATGTACTCTCAGTAGATTACCAGATAAATGCAAAAAAAAAGCACAAGTTAAATGCAAGTAGTAACCATAAATAAATATGATTGTTTTAGAGAATAGATACCAGATAATCAGTGAAGTAATAGCTCACTAGACACAAAATGACAAATGGTATCAACTTCTGAGTTAATGGATATACTGAAGTGACCACAAATAATAAACCACAATATGTAGTATATAAAGCTTTTTGGGCATTGAGAATGATATACAACTATAATTCACCAAATTTGTATAATTCTAACATAGGTTTAGACATAAGCATACTATATAAGAAAATATGGAGAGATTTTTGGAGTAACAAGGAGGTATCGGAAGTGAAATAATCAGGAATCATCAATATCATTGAAAAAATGAAGAAACTGAAATGAGGCTGGACTGGATATATTACTAGAAGAGATAATTATATACAAACCATTGAAATCACAAACGGGATCTCAAAAGATTGTAAAAGACCTAGAAAATGAGCACATATATATGGATCAATGAGATAAAAACGTTTGCTGGAGTGATGTAAAGAGGAAAAGCTAGATCAAAAAAACTGGATTAAACTTGACATCTTTCTGCAATGAATCAATAACGATTGAAAATAATGTTAATATGGAGAAGATGCAAAGCTCAAATACAGTATTACATGAATATTTTAAATCTAATATAGTATATATATATTCAATAATACAATCTGCGATAAATAAATAAACATATTAAATTAGCTTTCATTCTATTATATCGTAATCATACTTTATATATACAGTATATAATCTGTGCTTTTTTTTTTTTAAATAAACATTTATGGAAATTAAAATTTGCATTCCAATATAGCTATTTAAAATTGACAATTTAATTAACTAAACAAAAGTAATTTATAAAATAATCTAAAAAAATTTTTTCCCCTTTTAATTTATTAATGAATCTTTCATTTGTTTTGAATATCTTTGTGAGTTTATTTTAATTACAGTACTGCATATAGAATTTAATTACTTAATTGCTTTATTTTCTCATAGATGTCAGTCAAAAATATACATATAAACACTCCTCACATTCAAGACAGAAATGTTCAATCTTTGAACTTTTTTTTTCATAATTGTCTACAGAATATTTTTGCTATTTTTTTTTTAAAAAAAAGGAAATCTTTTTTAAAGAGTGAGGTTTTACTTCTAATCTACAGTCAGGGTGCTCAACTTTTTATCTAACAACAGAAAAATATATCAATCCGAATATATTATAGTCTTCTGTAACAATGGAATGCAATAGAATCATACATTATGCTTCTTAATTAATAATATTGTTGAATCGTAACTTAGTTTCCTTATCTTTCAATGATTAGTATTATTTGTGGTTGTGATTCATATACTTTATACGTACTTCTTAGCATTAGTATACTTTACTGGTGAATATTGTGGTCCTGTTTTGTTTTTTTTAAAGTGTCATTAAACTTCTGAATATGCATTTAAATATTAGCATGATTAATATTATTGGTACACTCAAGTTTATTCTCATGCAGTAGTATTAGTATAAATATTTTGCATATTAAATAACAGATATTGTATTTTATGACGTGACTAGAAATCAATTTAAAATAAGTATTGCTTGAGAATTCAAAAAGTTTAAGCACTGAACATGATATGTCTTGGTCGCAAATCATGGACATTGAGCATCAGTCTTTTATTCTATCATTGCAGCAGAACCGTGCAGACCATTAAAAATCAATAATAATAAGAAAATAGTAACTTTTTTGAAAAGAATTTATTATTGATTATTTGAGATATCATTTTTCTAGAAAGTAACTTCTCTTAATATATATTTGTGTTATCATGACACAAAATTGCATTTTTTATAGTCTTTAAATAATGATTTAATACGTAAATTTTTTTAACGATAATAAGAATAAAGAGATCTTTAGTATTCTCATTAATTAAAATAAATTTATTCGATAACTTCAATAAAGATTAAAAAAGTAAATAATAATAATTATTATTATTATAATAAAATATTTGTGCAGTCTAATCACTTAAAAAATATTGTTCTATATTGTAATTTAAAATTTAACTTGTACCATATAACAAAATATTTAAGAAAAGTTAGTTTATCTATTTAAAAAATGTGAGAAAAAAAGTGGATCATGATTATCAAGTAAACATTATCCATGCAAACATTTATTTTTATCTGCAGTTTATTGTGACAAAATTTCAGCATCAGTATTGTATATATATTTTCAAACAATAGTTGGGTAAATTGAATTTCATATAATTTTTTTTTTTTATCAAAACGCATAAAAGCTACTCACGATGGTGTAAATTGCCATAAGCTGGTTATAACTAATTTTCAATTATTTATTTTATATAGGCATATTGAATTTTATAGAGTTTATTCTAGAGCATTTTAATTAAGCTATTTTTAAAATTCCAAGTTTATTATTAATTATGTTTTTAAATGCAAAGAATATAGCTAAGAATAAAATTTAATATAATTTTCTGCACCAGTGTAGATTAAATAAGAGTGTTTTAACTGGGGAAAAAAGTGTAAATGCCAAAGCTTGAATAAAAATGAAATCATTCAATTACATTAATAACTGAAACACCCAGGCTTATTATATACCTATGTCTATTTATGTAATATATGGGGTATATGAGCATAGACTTTCTCACGACCCACCACTCTTCATTCTATTACATTAAGCCAAGTAATATATATTTTGTTGCTTTGCTTTACTAAAATAGCTGTCTACTTACTGCTATTTTTGTAAATTCCATTGCAATGAAAATCTTTTTATAAAACTGATATAAGGTTTCTTCACTATAATCTTTCATTAGAGGGATTTGAACTCAGGATTTTTTCAGTCTATTGACAGAAAGATCTAAATGGGTATGACTACAATATCAAATTCAATAAGGGCTTTGTGTGTTTCATCATTGTTTTTTCAATGAAATGGATAGTTGAAAAGTTGGAAGAGTGAGATTGAAGCCTGCTAATTAAAGTTTGAGGAATTGCTGTCTTAATATAAACTGAGCATTGATTTTATATATGGAAAGGAATTATGATCAGGTCCAATTGATGAATGCTGATTCTGCATGAAATTCATATGTTGGGGGTCCTGTATCTTTTTCACATATTTGTGGTCATATGTATTTGTTGCTTGAAATGGTATGGAGGATAAATAGACTGAAAAATTCTAAGTTCAAATTCCTCTAATTTTATATAAGCAAATTACACACTGCTTTAGAATTACATTATAATCATTAAATTAACTTTCCACGAGTCATTATATTAATTGTAGTTAAATTTGAAAGGAAAATATACATTTTATTTTTAATATTTCTTATGTTTAATTATGATTTTGTGTATATATTAATTTTTAATGAGAGAGCTTTTAAAGGATTTTATGCCTTAGAAAAAATGTTTGGATTTATTATTAATTTTTGGATTTATTATTCTTCCACTAAAAATTTTATATTGTGATAATCAAAGGAATAACATTGTGCAGTTTAGAGATATTTCAAAATAATTTGAGATATATGGAATACAAATGAAAAATTGAAATAAAATGAGTAAACAAATATACAATATTAAAAATAAGATCAGTATAAAATAAAAATAGATAAAGAAATATCTAATATTTATATAGTTCCATATCATTTTGGTATAAGATGGAAAGATCATTTGTCTTGTCTATATTCAAATATTAGTGTTAAAAGGCCTAGCTTTGGTGAGTTATGGGTGAAGAATTCTATTAGCTCTTAATTGTTGTTTCTAATAGTCTATTTAAGGAGTGTTTGAGGTGCTGTTTAAGCCAGTTGTAGGTTCCCAGGTTAGTATAGTTAGGTATGGGTCTGCCTCTTCTCTTGTCTGTTTCTTGAATGTTTTTAATTTAGTCGAAGAAGCAGTTATTAAGTTCATCGAACGGTAGCTTTTAAAAAAATTGCTTTGCAACTGGTTAACCAGATATCAAAGTTTATGAATATGGCAAGTCTGATTTCTGAGAATATGCCTCTTTTTATAACCTCTTGAAGTGACATTAAATCTGGACCATTATTTTTAATGTGTTTGTGGAAGTTGTGTTTTAGATGTTGCTAGATTGGGCAAAAGTTAAGGATATGATCAGTATCTTAAAGGCTGGAAAGAAAGAGGCAAAAAACAGGATCTATGTTGAAGCCTCTTTTGAAAAGGAATGTAGCAGTGGAGAGGCTTTCTAGGTTAATTTTTAGTAGGAAATCTGTGTGTTTAGGTGCCAGTTTCAATCTACGAGCTAGTTTACACAATTTATTTATGTCGATGGGGAGGTAGGTTTGTTCCTTCAGAGTGTTTGGGTTAGATAGGTTGAAGGCCTCCCAATAAGTAATTTTTGTACTTAACACAGTCACAGAAGGTATGATGTTTACAAAACGGTCTGGGATCTGTGTTTGAAGCCAGATGGGACTGCACTTCGGAGGGGGTGGTCTATCAGTGGGAAGAGCTTGTTCTTTGGGGAGTGAACATTGGAAGGTCCTGAAGTCAGAGTATAGTTTAAAGATTAGATTATAAGTTCTCTGTATTGCAAATACTTTTATTGAGTGCAGTCCCAGTCCATTCACTTGTTTTGTAATTAGTTGATTTTTCAAATTAGAATTTCTTTGTTTATATCGCTCTGTAATCTTTAACTTGCGATTTTCCATTGCATTATTTGTATTCGCTCTTAGATCAAATAAAATTATCTAGAAAGAGAATATATAATACTTAAATGTAAATATGAAATAAAATCGATGACTGAATATCTGTTGCTGAATATATGATCGGTAATAAAATTGAAGAAATAGGTGTGAAGTTTAAATGCCTAGACTAAAATAAATATTAAAAAGAATAATTATTTAAGTTAAATTTATGGTGGAAAAGAATCATCCTAAAATTAGATGTGAAACAGAAGTTATAGAATAAAAGATAAATGCTAAGCTTATAAACTACCTAATTCGTAAATCATTTGTTTTTATCAGTGCATCTGAACTTTTACTATCCCACTCTCAGGGGAGATAGGGACACATTTTGAGCTAAAGGTAATGTTGTATTGATAAAATCAAAACTTACAAACTACTTTATTTTTTTAATAACAATTATTAATAGTTTAAGGTAGTTAGTTATCTTTATTATATTAATACATCTTCATTTGCAACTATTTTTTGTCTATATACTATATTTTAATAAATTATATTTTGACTTCCTTAATAATTATTTAAATTATGTTTTTAAATATAGATTCATATATTGATTTTAATTAATTTAGATTCGTTATGCATAGATTGAACTTTTTTTAAAAAAAAAACGTAATAAACTTTGCAAGTCTTGATAGACAATTGAAGTGAACAATTTTTTCTTAGCCTTCTTTACCATGCCTTTTTCATCACTATATATATGTTTGAAATTAAGACTCTTAACACTGTATTATAAATATTTAAAATACTCTTTAACCTAGCTAGGCAATAATTAATAAAAATAAAGCAGCTATTTATTCTTATGCAGCATTTATTAATATAGAGGATTGCTTAAAAAATTGTGGTTAAAAAAATAAATATTTAAATCAATCATGCAATGTATCTAAATATGTTTCAAAGTGATTTCTTATAATAGTTGGCAAGCTTGGGAGAATTTGTCAATTTAAACCTTGTCAACAATTCAAACAAATACCTTCAATACTTTAATATATATATAAAGGGACTTGAACTCAGACTTTCAAGCTCCTTACAATTATCCACTCCATTCCACACAACCAATACTCATGAGCATATACATGCGAAAAAAATAAATGTGTGTGGTCATGTGCATTGGTTGTGTAGTATGGAGTGGATAGGTTGTAGGGAGCTTGAAGACCTGAGTTCAAATCCCTTCTAATTACATTAAGTTCAGTATAGGCATTATACATATATTTATATATAACATTCAAGATTAAGACTCTTTAACATTGTACAATGAATATTGAAAATATTTTCTAACCTAACATAAGGCAATAATTAACAAGAATAATGCAGCCTTATATTTCCATGCCTCATTTTGCCTTATGCTAATTTAGAGAGTATTTTAAATATTTATTGTAGTGTTATGAATTTTAATCTTGTATATATATACACACACTCACACATGCTAATATTTATATATGGTAACAGTATGAGTGAAGGAATATAGCAGGAGTGATGCAAATCATTAACAATACAAACATAAATAGTTATAAACAAAATCATCACTGTTTATTGAATAGAGAAAATGATCAAAGAATCAGCATTAGAATCCACTATATGTAATAATAAATGATAAATATGATCTACTGGCAATTATCATCAAAAATCAAGAGTCATCTCTTATGATTGACTTTAAAAGTAACAAAATATAAAATTTGAGGTTAATCATAATAAATCCAGTGCCAAACATGAGATATATTATAAAAGTAGTCATCAATATTTTATTTATTTGCATATATTTGTGTTAAAGTAATTACAATAATAAAGATATCAAAAAATACTGAGATCATTATATCAATTCTCTTGGCTATCTAGTTACCATGAGTATATTGGCCATCAATAAAATAGTAATCATAAAATCTACAAAGTGGATGGACTATATAAAACCTTTACTATCTTAAAACATCCAAATAATTCCATGGAAAACCATCTGGATATCCATACACAAATATATCACTAATACCATTATGCCCAACCTAGTTTTAGGATTGCAAGGATCCTGGTAATTGTGACTGCAAACAAGAGAAAATATACATGCCCCCTTGTAATAATATTTTCCTATGTTCAGATCTAATTTCATATTAAAGCATGACTATAGGATGAAATCAATCACACACACTGATAATTTGCAAAATGGAAAAATAAAAATATGTAAAAAAAATAATTTGAGAAATTTTTTACTCTTTTTTTTAAATTTATTTTTAAAAAATTAACTGATGAGAGTAAAAAAGATTTAGAAAATTGTAATGCGACAAACCCAATGTTATATACATAATTCCATACAATACATATGATTTCATATAACAATTATATTTTTTCCGATTCTTTTTAATTAATTAACACAATTTAAATGAATTATTCCCTTACAAAAATTAAACCCTATAAAAATATTTCATCATAAAGAAAAGTAATTTTAGCTTAAACCTTCCTCCATTTTTTCTTTTGAAAATGAGGATCTCTTCACATAAATTTAACCAAGTAAAATATTTTCAACTCAGATACTAAAAAATTATTCAGTATTTTCAATTATTCATTCCCCTATAAAGTAACATTTATAAATGTAGATGTGAACACCACATCTTACATTACCATGGACTTTTTAAGTTATCTTTTTGTAGTTGCTTAGTTTAGTGTCACTTTTTGTAAATCTTGCAAGTAATAGTTTAATCATTCTCTTGGCTCCAGTTGTTTTTGGTATAGTTATTTTCATCCATTTGTTTTTTTCAAAAAAAGAAACTCCATCTTTCCAGTTCAACAATTATTTTTTCAGGTTAACATAAATTGAAACAACCAATATTTTGGATAGATTAATACATAAGGCTAACTGAAAGTTATTCTCCATCTACAGTTTTTTTAGTGAGATTAGGTACATGTTTGGGTCAGTAATGATAAGTTTTTAGTAAGAGCTTAGAACATGGTTTTTATCAACTCCATATTTTCAAAAATCTTTTTTTTAAAAGACCAGTTTAACATCAGACTTCTGATTAATGTACTCACCACTACTAAAGTCTATCCTAACAGTCTACACAATTCTTTTGGGTTTTTTTAAAACCTGATAATCTTCCAGTCAATCACATGATTACATCAAAAATTACTGCATTAAGCCTTGAATTTTTTCTTTACAAAAAAGATTAACTTTTTTTACATATTCTATTTATACACCATTGACAACTTTTTAAGTAACCTAATAAACTTTTTTAAGTCACCTATCATTTCTCTAGAAATAAAGATCTTAAGCCTTCTTGGTTTTTTTCTTCAAAAATATTCTATTGTTAAACAACTGTTAACATAATTTCTTTAGTGATAAAAATCTTAATCCTTTCCTGTTTTTTAAGTAAAATATATAAAGTAAAATGAACTACACAAGAAAAAAATAATCTACACACTTATACTATCCCTATTTCTCTTTTTATTTTACTGCTATACTCCATATACATTAAACATATTATTATTAAGACATTTTAAATATTGTCATATATATATCTTTTAATAAATTTAAACTAGCTAAATTATTAAACAACTAAGTTAGGCTGCAGTTAACATAAGAAGTAATTCTTTTCAGTATGACAAGCAATGATATATGTTTGGAACATTTTTATCCTTTATTATTAGTTAATATGTCACAGCTGTTGAAAAAGATGCATTAATATATAGAAACCATACATTCACCCACATCCAATTAGCACTGAAATCTTTGATCTAGATGCATAGAGACAAAACTTTATCCATATGACTAACAAAACTCACAAATAAGCAAGTTATTTATGTGACAAAATAATTTTACAAGTTTTCTAGGATTAATGAATAATAAAAGTATAATCATAAGAAAATGTCATCAAGATAAATGTTATTAAATGAAAATAGGCTGACTATGGGATTATAATGAAGATTTCCACAAAATCAAATCACAATCTCCATAAATTAAATCTGAGATTCCTTATCCATAGTTAGTAGTACGAGTATTTAAACATGCATAGTGTTGTACATCTTAGCAGTCACTGTTGCAACGGTCAAGTTTTGTATATTCGCGTAACAGAATCTAGAATCTAGACAAAGAGACCCAAGTGGACCAGACTAGGATTGTGACATCCCGAATCCGACCACACTTCAACTCCTTTGTCAGTACTCCACGATTGAGACCCTACGAATGACCCCACTTGAAGTTACATGTACTATACCCATCTTTCGCGGCCGGTATAGGGCAGGGAGAAACAGGAGACTCGGGAATTTAAATATATATATTAACTAATTTAATTGCTACCAGCACGAAATTAAAGATAACTTTCATAAATGGTAATTAATGCATATATCGTTATATCACATATATAATTAACTAAGACTGAATTGGATTGAAATAGGAACGAGAAATAACATGAAACCAGAATAAATTTAACATATATTTATTAATCAAACAGAACAAGTTAATACGGGAAAAGCACGCAGGTCTTATAACATGACGATTTAGCATGTCTCCTCATTAAATCTTTAATTATTAATATGAAGATACATTTAAAGAATCACTAAGCGGTGCCTAAATAAGATTCTGCCAATTCCTATTTAAAGTGGTAGCTATTATTATAAAAATGCTGTACCATTCTTAGGCAAAATATTTACTATCTTTTTCTTTTAAATATTTTATTTAAACATTTCAATAAATATTTTAGGCAAAATATTTATTGCGACATTATTACTAAGTATGAGCGTATAATTCAGCTCAGAGTAGAGATTGAACCCAGAAACCAAAGATATAAATTTCAGTTTAATACTGAATAATTAATTAAATTATGGTACTCAGAATTGGCTATAACGAGATCACCAACACGCTACAGCACTGGCAAATTACAATAACAGAGCACGCGGATAGATTAGAGTCAAGGGTTTTCGTGACCAACACCGGCACACTGGAACCGAACGTCATGCTGCTAAAAAGATCAGGATGGCTAACACGACTGCCTGGAATTATACATCAGGTCTTACTAGTGTGTGCCCCGAAAGAAGGTAAGCTGGGATGGCCCTTTCCGAGGTCCAATCTTAAACATTGAACGCGAATTTAATGTATCTAATCCGCAAAACGAAAGTATGACATTAATTACTACAAAAATATGGGGCAATAGCCCGGTCAGTATTACTATCATGAGCCAATTCTCACAACGTTATATAAAATCAAGCGACATTAAGGGAATACATCAAATATAATAAAACTCTGGTTTATAAGTTTTAATCTATACATAGAAATTATTAAGAGGGAAGGGAAAGAATATTTGATCGACTGGCCAAATAATTACTGAATATACTTTCATATTACTAAGACTAGCACATTACTTCAATCTCAATATGACGGAAATTTAATAGTAAGCCACAATACATTATTAAATTAAATAAAATTATAGGAATTCGAACCAGCGAGCATGGAGAAAGTCATTAAGAAACAGTTATAGGAAGATATTGGCAATTATATCTCCGAATATTTATTACGTTTAAATGCTCGCTGCTTCGAAGCATTGGCATATAAATAATAACAGTAAAGAAATATTATAGGCACAACCGCAGTGATAGATAAAGAAATTAGCGTAGGTTACATTTAGTTTAATTAAGATATTTGTAGAGATATAGATAAGTTATACAAATGAAATATTTACTTTAACGAGAATTTATAATAAAAACATTTATAGGATTTTTAAAAAATTTACATTATTTTATAGTTTGCTGGCTTTAAACTTTGAAGTAGAAAATTTGAATTTAGAAATAGTACGTTAACACAGAGCTCTGAGGTTATAGATTGGCGTTACCGATTGGTTGCTGGACTGGATAAGGTTTTGTCTTTCAGGTATCGTGGTCTTTTGGGGCGGGCGTAGCTGGACGGTTTCTTGTGGCAGCTCTGGAGATTGAAGCATCGGCTAGCAGTGATAGCACCATTCTTTCAGTGGGTTTAGAAGCAGCCGTCGCCTTTCTCCAGTCAGATATTTCAAAGATCGATCTGACATTAATTTAGCATGGTGACATCCTTCTAAAATTAATGACTCCTCCCCTCAAGCTTAAAATGTACCCTATTTATACTTTTACTAGAAAAGAACTGTTTCGCCTGGAAACCCATTAACTCTATCTAAAATATCACACTAAATTGTAAGATTTCTCAATTTGATCAAAAATACTTTTATTTAGGCTTTCATGCCACCGCAAATCCTCTTCCAGGTATCAAAACAGTTTTGCTACAGCGATTTTAATGACTATTTTTGCTATAAACAAATTTGAATACACCAATTATCAACTTTCTAACTTTGATTTTACCGTGCGGTGGACTTAAATGCAAATCTGTTTACGGCTAACTTTTTATTTTTACTTAATTTAACTAAAAACTTTTTTCTCTTTTACAAAATAAAATCATGCCATTCTCTATATATTATTATATAAGTTGAATCATATTTCCACATACGAATTTATGTTTACTAAATGTAATAAATTGACAATTCTACTATTTAAAATTATAACGTAAATCATTATTTTATAAAATATAAAATTTAAACCATTATATTCTCTGTAACATCTACTAGCCTATGTATGTACAGCATTTATTCATATGTACATATATAATGCTGCGCATCCAGCCATGATAAAAAGGTTTATATATATATTTTAAGTGTCATAGCATCGGCAGGGACGCGAACCTGCAACCCGGGTAACTGCCTGCAAGTGCAAGGCAATCGCGCTGACCTCTCGACCACCAATGCAAGACAAGGTTTATATATTTACTTATCAAAATATTCATTTTAATAGGGTTTGAACCCAGCACAGATAGGTTTGGTGGTTAAGCTAAAACGTGCAACGAGAAGGGCTTGAACCTGACCGTTGCACTGTTAACCTCTTCTTGCATAACATTTAATATTATTACATAAAAATATTGCCATTATATTATTTTTTCTCAGGTGCCAGCAAGTAGAAAAATATAAATAATGATAATTCCAATTTTTACTAATGAACAATCTAATCTAGCCTTGATTCATTCATTTGGTAAGCTATATAAGATAATGGTGTTAACAAGATACAGTTTGAATCTAAAATTAATTATTGTTTTGCTATTTGAACTGTGAGATCTTGAAAATCAGTCTAATGACATGAGAACACATTAAAATGTGTGATCAGATTTTAATTACTTTTCAAACAGAAGTTTTTAAATAGACAATTAATTAAAGTTTCAAGTAAAACAAAAAAAAAATGATGAAAATAATCACATAGTTACAATTTACAATATGTTATTTATATAGTAAATAAACTTAGTGTTAACAGTAATGATAATGATCTGAGATAAAATACTTTACTTCTTCTTTAGCATGAATACATAAAATAAATAACTTATAATTTAGAAAAAAATATGAGTTAATAATATTCAAGTCTCAAATACACATATGTATATCCTAATATTTAATTATTGCATACCTATTTTTCTTTTTTTTTTATAAGAAAAATATAAAACAGAAATATCAGTAATATTTTTCTTTGTTTTGTTGATACTATTATAATAATGTAAATGTAACCATAATTACAAAACTAATTATAGACTTATATAAGAAAGTAAAATAAAAGAAACTAATTTTTATTAAATATTGTAATGTAATGCTAGTAGTTTTAATATTGCTTCTTTTTCAACCATTATCTTTTAAAATGCCCATTGGACACCTAGGATTTTAGTGCAGGTATCTACCATTAAAATACTTCAATAATTTCAAATCTTCGTTTTTGTATTAAGATTGAAACATCGTTTGAATTATTTCACTGGAAACTTGTCTAAGCATTTTTTAATATTCTATTATTGAGATACGATAATGATGCATGTATATATATATATTAGCAAAAAAAATCAAGTCATACATCACGTGATTTAATTTAATAAGCTCGTATTGCAAAGGTAATATAATGAGCATACTAATAACTCTAAAAAAGCTTTTCCAATAAATGCCACAAAAGAAAACATTTAAAACTCTCTATCTAGAATTATCTCTATGCCCAAACTGATTTCAAGCTACTGGCTATTCTCAGTGAGGCATTAGGATATTCAGACACTAGATCCAAAATACTAGCTTAAGCTCAGCATTTATCTAATACTTAACTATGAAGTAGAAACTCTAAAATTTTCAGACATCTATATGTCTTCAAATCCATCTATCTAACTTAAATAGCTATATGGCCCTGAGCAAACTTTAGCTACACCATATTGAAGCTATAAATATCATCTCATCCATTTACATTTCATCTAGTGCTAATGTTAGTAGCATGAGTATGGGTTTGAACCTAGTATTATATATTAATTGATACCTGTCTTGCTTGAGATGGTAGCATATGTATAATTTATCATCAATATTTATAATCAGTATGTGTAAGCTATAACATTTGACTATTTGTGTTATTATTACTAGTTATGTATAAAATAAATGGGCAATAAGTGTAAACATAATCTCAGCTGTGTATAAAGTGTGACAAATGTTTTAAGATTTATTTTTTTCCATTAAAGTTTGTTTTTTATTTAGTCAGGTTATAATATTTTGTATTTTATTTTAATAAAATATACCCAAATAATATGTAAAAACAAACAATTCAGTATTTATAAGGCAGACTTTGTAATTTTGTCATACTTTATAAATTTATTATTTTATTAAATGTAAGTGTTAAGAGCTATCTTATTATAAAATTTCTTATTTATAGAATATAACAAATTCCTCAAATTTTTGTGAGTAAAGTTCTTTTTTATATATTTTATTTAATTTTCATTACAAATCTCAAATTCAATAGGCTTTGTCTAATACAATGGTTGTGAAATTTAATTAGGATGAAAATCGGATTTGTGTCATTTTTTTTTTTTCAATTAGCAAATGAACCCTTGGGGTATGTTTTAATGCAGGATTGTAGATTTTCCATCCATGCAGATGCTGACCTCAGAGAAAGTCACCAGAAAACGTCATGCACATTGGATCCTGATAGATAAATCGGAATCATATAAATAGCTAAATTTTGCTAAAAGGATCAGTTAGAGTCTTGTTCACAGAGTGAATATAATTCAAGCCAGTTTAAGTTTCATCTAAATAATGTCAGGGTAAAAGAAGACTATTCATCTCCAGTACTCTGTCTCCACCTGCTCAATGCCACTCCAGTGCTGTCAACATCTAGCCTGTGATGCTGAATAAATTAAGAAAGCCTGCCTTCATAAGCCTGTCTCCAGCTATGTTTTGAGGTAACCCTGTTTGCCGCAAGCCCCTGATCTTTTAACAATATTGGTTTTAAATTAATATTAATCTATGATTAGTTTATACTCATTTATTCATTCTAAAATATTTGTATGTAATGGCCATACAATTTTTTTAAATACAAACTCCATATTATTTTGATACAGCAATTTATTTATTTTAATGTTGACTTACAAATTAAGTACAAAATTTAAAAAGCATATTACAACCCTAGTTTAATATTTTCTCCAGTCAAAATTATTGCAGGAGATGTAGATTTTCCATTAAGTACTTATTAGATCAAACTCATTTAGTTTTGTATGTTTGTTATTTTGGAAATGATTTAAAAGATAGGAATAGTCTTAAAATGTTAAGTTTCCTATTATTCACTAATTAATCTTTACACGTAATCATTTCTCATAAGAAAATGCAATTTATTAAATTATTTAAGCAAAATCCATCACATTTTCCTAAAATAAACTTAGCTCTTTAGGTAAAATCTATTATAGAGATTTTTAAATTAATTTTTATCAGTATTTACATTGAATATTTCATTTGCATTTGATCTTTAGAGCCTACATATTAATTATCATGCAGAATTTTGTAAAATCTCATCAGAAATGAATTTGTTTTTTATGTATAGGGTTTATTTTAATATTTTGTTATATAAATATCGTTTGTCTATAAAGTCTAAGCCATAAGAGATTTTAAAGTTTGAATATGTGGGGAAACCATCTACTCCTTTAAATTTGGTTTTAATTCTCACTGTTTCTTTTATATTATACTTTCTTAAAATTCATTTATTGCCCTAAGTTTTGTGGACACTCTATTACACTAGAGAGCTATTTAAATCAGGATTGAATTCACATTTATTTGCACCATATATATATATATGGTATTATATACTTTATAGTTACAATTATTCACTTGTTATTATTATTGTTCGTGCTTTATTACTTAACTCTCAGGACCTGTGGAAATTTAAATATGACTAATCCAATAATATTAGTCTCCCGTAAAAGTAATGTACTTTCTACTAGGAATTTCCCTTTTCCAAATATGGCCATTAAAATATGCATGGACACACATAGATAAACCATTCCAGCACATCAGCTTTTATTGTTATGCAGAGATATGTTTTGATCATCGGACGAGCATGTCCTCATTCATCGACTTCTCCTAGCAAAGCCTTTTTGAGGATCATAAATGATCTCCTGTGTTCTTTTATTGTAGCCATAATGTCTTACCACATTTAGCATTCTTTATTTATTATTTATTTATGAACCTGAAATGTTCTCTCTACCATGATGGCATGTCTCTCATTAGACAATCCAGTTAATTAATTAATCACATATAATATAGAATTGGGTTCTCAAGTTATAGTTAAAGACGCCATTCGATGGCGCCATTTTCACGCTAAAACTATAAAATATGAACATTCATGGACCACTGATTTCAATTATTTTGATGTGTTTTTTTGTAATGCGAAAATAAAAACAAAACAAAATCATCTTTTTTAAATATTATTTTTTATTAACGTATGCAAATTAAATGATAATAATAAATGTAAAATAAAATAAACAAATTACAATTTGATTTGTGTTTTTTATTTTGCTTTATTAGAAAAATCAATTTTCTATCGGATATTTTTTTACTGGGGTTACGGCTTTTTTTTTTTTGGTTGTTGTTTAAAAACTTTTTTAGTCTTCGTTTTACCTTTTCTTTTTTTTAACACACAAACAGATATTACCGCTATTTTTTACTTCAAATAGAATGACAACAAAAATTAAAAGTTGTTCGGGTTAGGTTTAGTTTTAGGGTTAGTGTTCTGTTGTTTGTAATGCTAAAATAAAAAATATCAAAATCGTAACCGTAGTCTGAGAAAAGAAAGAAAGAAAAACTTTTTTAAACAACAACAAACACATATAAATGTCTTCTTTAACTTATTAACCATGTTTATAATATTTGCTTTTTATGAAATTTACAAAAAATCGTGCAGAATTGAACTTTTCTTACTGGATATTTTTGTGTTACCGCTCTTTTTTACTTTAAAAATATACACCCAGTAGAATCTTGTTTGTCTCATGGAATGTTACGAACAGTATGTTACTTGACGCGTTACCTAATTGCAACTCACTTTACACATATATCTTGTCAACATTTTCCCAATTAAAACTTCAATATAGTATGTTGTAAAAAGTCTGATAATTATTACTTTACAAAATCTGAACATTTCAATATGTTAAAATAAAAAAAAATCCAATGAAAACAACATTTCCATCCAATTCAAATACACACACCCTCTCACCAAGCCGTAACAATTTTATAAACAACGCGAATTCGGAAAATGTATTTGCTGTGATGCGACATACATGCTGGACTGCAACACAACATAGCAGCCTGCAATCTGTAGCACAACAAAAAAGTTGTATTATAAAAAATGCGGGTTCGAACGTGTCAACCGCGGAAACGGCATTTTTATGTGTTTTAGCGCAAAAACGGCGCCATAGAGCGGCGTCTTTAGCTATAAGATGAGTACCTAGAATTGTTATTTATGTAAGATAAACACTTGTTGTCCCATATTCATAACTTACAACCTATTATAATGATCTAATGCAACTTAATGAGGGCTAAAATGCAGGATTATTGCTGATTTATACTTGGCAGACTGCTTAACCAAATGTTTTCAATCCAAGCTCATTCATCTATATAGTTATATAGATCTGAATCCAGTTCTGCACCTATACATTTTGGTGTTATTGGTTTATCAAAAACAACAGTCAACATCATCCCATAGGCAGTAATAATATAAACCCATTAAAACATCACATGATCACAAATTTCATATGCTTATGCAAGTTGTTATTAGCAGTAGCAAGGTCTCCATGAAGTAGTGCCACCCAGTGTAAGTCTTAGTAATTAATGGATGCTACAAGCTAGAAAATAGTCTGGGGATATTAGATAAGTAGGCACTACATTCCTGCATTCATTGATTATTAAAGCTTGGACTAGGTGGCACTACTGCATGGAGAATTGCCTACTGCTAATAATAACTAAGTGGTGAAATGGGGATCATGTCAGGTTTTGATGGTTTTATACCATTCTTGTCTATGGAAAGATGGTGACTGTGGTTTTTGATAAACCAAGAATACTAAAATCTATAGATGCTGAACTGGGTTCAGATCTATATAATTATACAAATGAAAGAGCTTGGATTAAAAGCAATGCGTTTTCAGTTGAGCTCCTAACTTTATAGTCAAATAAATAGATAAAAGGTGGCTGCTAGAGGGTTGCATTAGATTCTTAGATTTAGATGCAGAGCTCTCAGATCCAAAGCTCCTCACTGATGAAAGTCAAAAGCTAGAAACTAGTCTGGAGATATTGGATGAGTAGACACTAGATGGGGATTTTATTCACAAACCTTCCTGCATCCATTGATTACTAAGAGTTGCACTTGGTGGTATTATTGCATGAAGATTTTAATTCTTTAATAATTCTGCACTGTTATCACAAATTGATCATATAATGCTTATTATATAATAAAAAATGATCTTTATAATTTAGAAATTAATATAATCCTGATTTACATTTAAAAAAATGATACTGATAAACTGGTAATGTTTTTTTTTTTAAAAAAAAAAAAAAATTACAACATTATTTCATTACTTATAAAAAAAATTGGTGAAAAATTATCTACTTCACAAAGATGATGTTTATAAAACTCCACGCTAATTTTGTTCTTTTTCTATATTGGACAAACAAATTATAAAATTTATATAAAAAATAGGAAAAAATCTAGTTAATCAGATGTATTAAATTAATAAAATATATTTAGTTTTAATAAAGTACATATTCTGACAAATATTGAATTATGTGATGAGAGATTATTAAGAGACCTTATTGAAAATTTTAAAAAGTCTGGGAACATAAATGAAAGTGTAAATAAAATAAAATAAATGCAGTCTGGAAAAATCTAGTGGAGGAAACATCCTTTTATTACTCTTCAATCAATGACTTTTGAAAGTAGAGAGAAAAAAGAATTCAAACAACTAACATATTCTTATAACTAAAAAAAAGAAATCTTTAAAGAAAAATTTTTGCATTTGCATTAAAATGTTAGCTATATTTTCAATTATTTTTTTCTACAAAACCATTCTTATGTTTAAAACCATATATTTTGATAGAAAAGCTTTTGTCAGACTCGAGCATCATCATGAAAAAATAAAACTGATTTTTTTTCAAGTTTTAGTTAAGTAATCAAAATATTTGCATATGAAATACCGGATTTCTTACCAAGAAAATTATCTTTCATTCTTAAAAACATTCATATATATATTTATTATTTCCAGGAGCTTTCATGTAATAAAAATATAATAGCAAAATGGCCGACATTTCAGTACAATAACAAGTACTTTCCTCAGAGTTTCTTCTTTCTCAAATCATAAGATAATTGGATATGGATAGTGAACTGAAAGTTCTTTAAAAAGGTTTTAATTTTGCTATTTCATCATCAAAATTACCATTTGAGGATATTATTTGTAACATGGAAAGTACTTTATCAAAAATACCTTGCGAGGCAGACATAATGAGAGAAAAAATATAAAAATTTTTAAATAAAACAAAATCACCTAAAAGTTATTTACCTGTTGATGAAAAAAAAGCTCTGTTTAAAATATAAAATGATAAATCAATTGTTATTCTTCCAGCAGATAAGAGTAATACTACAGTAATTTTGAATACTAGAGATTATTACAAAAAAAAATACATTATTAAATGATAACATTTATAAAAAAAATTTATAGAGATCCTATGTACCTGAAAAGAAAACAAAAGCATTAATTTATGCTACAGATTTAGATTTAAAAACTAAGATCTTTCTTACACCTACAGAAAAATCTTTTTATCCAAAGTTATACAATGTGCCAAAAATCCACAAACCAGATATTCCATTGAGACCGATTATAAATGCAGTTGGTTCACTAACACATACACTAGCTCATTTCCTACCTTCTTTTCTACAGCCACATTTAACAGCAATGTCATCTTATGTTAAGAATGCAAATCATTTTTTTGAGCTTATCCAAGATATTAAATTAACTAAAAATAATATTTTGGTAAGTTTTGATATTGTTTCATTTTTAACAACTGTACCTATAAGGGAAGCTATTGAAGTTTTAAAAAATATCTAATTGCCTAATTTTGTTGTGAGTTTGATTGAACATTGCTTATTAAATACATTTTTTGTTTTTAATGGTTAGATGTGTAAAAGAACTTCGGGTTTAACTTTAGGTTCATCAATATCATCAGCATTGGCTTCTATTTTTATGGAAAACTTGGAAAAGAAATTTTGATATCAGCAATTAAAAAACCATCTGTATGTTAGAGGTGTGTTGATAATACCTTTGTCATTTGGCCTCATGATCAGCATGCTCTTGATGAATTTTTAATTTTCTTAAATTCTTTTCATAACATCAAATTTACTATGGAATAAGAAATTAATTACCATCCAATTCTTAGATGTTTTAATTGAAAGAAAGAAGGATGGTTCCTTATCTCATGGTGTATATAGAAAGCAAACATACACTGGGAGATAACTACATTTTTCTTCTCATCACCACCAGCACAATTATTTTCAATGGCAAAGTCATTATTATATAGATCTAAGACTTTCTGATGACAACCATTTTCACCAAAAATATTTATGCTATTAAAAAAATAATGCTTCTTCATAATGGTTTTGATCACAGGATTATTAATTGGCTTTTTTATATAATAAGAAAAAGTATTTTGATACTTCAATAATTAACTATTCTGCCATATATAAAAGGAATAATTGATCAAATTAGGTAATGTTTTAAAGAAAAATAATATCCACACAATTTATACTACATTAAAAAAAAATAAATAATGAAATATTTCCAAATCCTAAATATAAAATTCCTTTAGAGTGTCGTGATGTATTTAAAATTCCATGTGGAGTTTGTTTACATTCATACATTGGATAGACCAATCATAGAATAAACATAAGAAAGGAAGAGCACATTTTGGCAGTTAAAGAAAAATCTAATTCATCAGCCATTTATTTACACATTAAATTAATTAACCATGACATCAATTTTAATAAAACATATTCTGGCAAAAATTGAACAACATGACCAGAGACTGCTAAAGAGGTTTTTAAAAGGTCTAAGAGCATAAATGAAAAGTGTGAATTAAAGAAAATTAACAATATTTGGAAAAAGCTATTTGAGGACAAAATATTTTTTAAAACTTCTCAATCAATAGAATTTGAGAATGAGGAGAAAATAACAAAAAAATAAATAAAGATTTTAAATCTCACCACATACATTCTTATGATTTGAGAAAGAAAAACTCTGAGGAAAGTACTTCTTATTGTACTGAAATGTCAGTTATTTTAGCTATTATATCTTTATTACACAGAAGCTCCCTAAAATAATACTATGAATTCATCATTTATCTGTGATATACTGTATTTATTATTCAATTTAGAAAAAAGTGAAATTTCTTGCTTCTAATACATAATAGGTTGCAGTACTTTATTATCCTTCACTCTCATTTACTTTTACATATAGATAAAGAAGTAAAATTAGTTTTTCAGATAAAATTTGAAGGAAATTTTCACTTTTAAAAACATTTCCTAATTCATGATATTTTTAAACAGAATTCTGCATATATTCACTGTATTCTAAAGATATTTTTATAATTACATTTATTGAATTATGAAGATTCAACATAATAAAAAGTATATATATATTAGATATTAGTTAGTTAATATTATGTATACAGGCCACAATATATAGTGATAAAATAAACAACTATACTTAAGTGCTATAGCAAACTTGATTAATCACAGTTATCAGATGGAAGTGTATTTAAATCATCATCTCCAGAATGACTTCTGGCTTTTTCCTTTATCAATGAACTACAAATTTATTAGTAAATTATCTTTAATTCTATTAAAAAATTCACTCAAAGTCTAAAATTCAAACATTCTAAAGTTTGAATCCAAGCCAATCTGCTTGAACAATTGCATAAGTTTGACCCTTAAGCAGTAATTATATATTTTGGTAATCTCAGTTTTGTATCCTAATTGTAAAAAAAAAAAAAATCAAGTCATACATCACATGCTCACTGAGGATAGCCATTAGCTTGAAACCAGTTTGGGGGTAGGGATAATTCTAGATAGAGATTTTTAAATGCTTTCTCTTGTGGTATTTATCAGAAAAGCTTGTTTAGAGCTATTAGCATGCTCGTTATATTTCCTAACTTTTCTGACTAAAAATATTAATATAAACAAATGATTTGTTTCTTTGGGTTGCATAAAATGCAATAAAACAAGAACATGATAATTTTGAATTCAGTGTTTTTGCCTTCAATAGTAAAATAATTTGAAATAGTTGCTTATTTATGCATTGAATCCCAAGTTCTCATTAATAAAGACAAAAGGCAGAATCAATCTGAGATGAAGATTTCAATGCACAATCATCTGATTTTCATTGATTACCCAATCTTATTATAAATGACACTATAATAGTTATTTATTAGTACAATTGCTAGATACTTATAAATGTTGTGTAAATAGAGGGATATATCAAGGGAAAAAAAGAAGGCATTTGCTGCAATTCTTAGATTCAAACATTAATTGCATTTATTGAAAAATACAAGTGCACACAATTTAAAAATAATACCATTATAACAGAAAACTATTTAGAAGAAACTATTATCATATATTATTGTATATGTTAAGTATGAATAGTTTTCATTTTTATCACCAAGTTATAATCATAGTTCATGTTTGTATATTAGTTTATTTGTTACTTAAGTGTTCTTATCAAACATTAAATACAGTGAAGTAAACATAATGACATTGTTCAGTCTAATAAAATAAATTCTGATACTTTGCAGATATAACTAAATAATTATTATACAGATAAATTTAAAAAATTTTTAAAAAAAAATCATCAGCATTTAAATTAATTTCAATAAATAATTAAATTTTATAAAGTAATTAAAATATTTTAGGTCTCTTATAATTTCAAGTAAAAATGTTGAATATTATTTATTTAATTCAAATTATATATATGATGTTCGTTATCTCATCTGATATATGAATCTATACAATTCTCTAATTCATTTGCAGAGGCGTGTGTCAGAGATGAAGGAAAGTACCCAGTGTCTTTGTACTTCTCTGCCAGTGAATTAATATTTAGTTAATCAATTAGATTAGCCTGTTTAAGAATAAAATTTGTACTAAAAAAAAATATATTTGATATAGTTAAACTATCCCAAATAGTTTTCAACATTCATCATAGCTAGAAAATTTATCAGAATATTAATAAATCTTTTCTTTAAGATTACACCAATTCTATTTAACTTGCAATATCCATTACAAGATGCTGGAAAAACGTTTTTTCTTTTACACATGCTAATCTAATTAATAGCTTCTTAGCAGGTATTTTTTATACAAATACAAAAAAAAAAAAAAGATTATTTATATTATATTCTATTAATAAAATTTATTACAGATTTAAAATTTTTTGTATTCCCAATCTATATTAAAATATGTATTTAACTTCCTTTAAAGTAGTGTTCTTACTAAAAAATAATTGCACAAGCCTTATGTAAAGACTATTCAGAAGATATATTATAGGCATGCACATATATTGTCCAACTTAGATTGTCATATTTCCATGGAATGCCTATGTCATTTTTCATATTCACAAAGCAATATGGATAAATCTTCCTCTTCTTACTTGGTTATAAAAAATATGAGTTTAATTAAAAGGATTTGAACCCAGATTTTAAAGCTTAAAAGTCTGGGTTCAAATCCTATTTAATTACATCTAGGTTAATTATATACACTATATTTGTATTACAATATAAGTTTAAATAAAATAGATGGATTAATACACACTTACATACATTCTTAAACTTTCACCCTGAAAAATCAGTTAGAACATGACAATTTGACATTTTTACTAGTGCAATTTTTAAAGCTGAATGTATTACAATCTTCCCTTTGTTTTTTATTAACTTTGTATAATGGTTTCTGTTTACTTAAATTTGTGTATTTATACTTGATGTATATCATCAGCTATGCTGATGCTAACCATCTCAAGGATTAATTCCCTAAGTGCAAAAAAATTTTATAATGTATTTTTAAATATATAAAAAATTAGAATAAGAAAAAAAAAAATTTGCATGACTATGAAGTTGAAGTCTCAAATTCTAATCACTCTGAATCTAATTTTTAAATATAATTTTTTGAGGGTATGATATCAATTGAAAAGAGATTTAAACAAATTGAACATCATACTGATATTTTCCTTGATAACTATGATAAAGTACTTTATGGACTTAGATATAATTCTAAATGATAATGATATCTTAAGGAATAATAAAAATCATGATATGAAATTGAAATAATAGATATGAAGAAAATAAAATGTGCTCTTATATAGATTACAATAATTTATATTTTGCAATCTTTCTACAATATTTGTAATTTTTTTCAAATTTATGTATAGTTATAAAAATCTTGTTAACAATTCTCATTTTTATCATTTCAATAGAAAGAAATTTTTCTAAATAATTAAAATCTGTCATAAAAATCTAGATTTGAAAATTTTCATTTTCGCTGAAACAATGGTATGAAAATGAAATTTTATAGAATACATAATACTTTATTATGTATGCAATTTTTATTTTTACATTAATTATTTTTAATATTTTATTGAATTTAATATTTTATTAATTTTAGTTACATAAACACATTTGTAAATGTAAGATAATCCATGTGACGAATATCATATTTTGCTCATCCTGCAACATTTTTTTAAAATTTTTATATATTGAAAAGGCCCTGGGATTTGATGAAGGCCTCTAGTTAATTTTTGTATCATGCCCCACAAAAGCTAGAGGTGGTACTGCAGCAAAGTATAGTATTCATGTCTAATTGAACTGTAGCACTGAATAAAGTCAATGAAACTAATAATAAGATATATATATATTTAATTAATTTAGTAAGTGTAATGTTTTTATATTATCTTTTTCTTTATTTTTGCTTTTTAAAGGTTTGTATGAAATGAATTAAAAACCAGTAATTATTATTAGCCAAATTTTTGACTGAGTAGGGGAACTATATTTCTTTTTGTTGTTTTTCTGAAGGTTTGTGATGATGGTGTTCTAGCCGTATTTTTTTTTTTCTGAAGGTTTACTGCTATATTTCTTTTTGTTTATAAATATATATAATAAATAATATTTAAATGGAGCTTTTTTTCAGCAAATTAACATGAGTATTAATAATTGTGATGATAGTCAAGTACAAAAAATAGTAAATAAATCATTTATGGAGAATAATTTTTTGTTGTTGATGATTACATTTGCTTTAGATAGCCTAGTTTTCCAACCAAAAAACAAAAACAAATTTATAAACAGATAATTAGAATTGATTTAGAAAGAAAGAAAAAAATATTAACATATAAAATAAATATTATATTTAGTATTAGTTGAATGTCATTAATTTTATAATGGAGATAAGAAAATAGTATTGTAACTAGCATACTGATTCATTCCAGTATTATATCTTACAATGCTCATAAAAAATTGGCATGCATTATTTTTTTATTACAAAAGATAAATATTAATAGTAATAATTTTTACCATTACAGTTATAATGTAAGAATTTATCAAAAATTATAACTAAACTTGAAGTGCTTTGATTTTGTTCTTTTTTCTACTAATTTAGTTTTTATGATGTTTCTTGCCATGCTGTAACACATTGCGATCTTAAGCTGGCTATGTCTATACTAGATGCTAATTATAGCACTGTATCTAGATGATATAAGTTAAACATGTTGATTATGAAGTATTAATGGAACAAGGGTTGTACACAAAATATCTTTGAATGATATTTAATAACTAATACTTCAATAGTAGAACAGTAAAATAGACAAACAATAAACATTAATTATTAACAAGGATAATAACATATAGAATTGGGAGGTACACTGACATTAATAAGGCAATAGAGATTGATGTACGAGAAGGGATTCAAAAATAATCAGAATCGTTCTCTGGTATGCACACCTGTTGTATATACTGTACCAACATTGTGTTGGCACAATAATTTTGTTTAAAAAAAATTATTAAAATAAAAATCTTTCCTAAAAAAAAATGTAAAAGTAAAAGAGTTTTGAAATAAAAGGTAGTTATTTAATTAAAAGGGGGGGGAGGGAGGTTTGCTTTAGAAGCATCAAGTTAAAGTTTCATAAAAGTAGTAGAGTTTTGTTTCTTCTGATTATTAATTGAAATATAAGTTAAAAGTTTAAAAACAAATCTCTTTTATTTAAGTTAAAGAAAAGAAAAAAAGTTCATCTTAAAACTAAATAGTGAATAGATCTCAAATTATATATGTGTGTGCGACTGTAAATATAATGTATGCGTATTAAATATTAAAAAATAAATGAAAGTTAAAAAATTAAAAAACACTCAGCGGTGGCTACTAATTAAAAATATAAAAACAACACGTTTGCATGGCTACTAATTAAACAATCTCCAAAAAACACATAATTAAAAGATTATCAAAGGAATTTCGACAACAGATATAGCTGGAGGATATCAAAATGACAACACGTCGTATGTATAAATAGTCAATTTTTTATCGGACAGTTAGTCGAGTTTGAGTTGAGTTAGTTGTGTTTGAGATAACAGTTCAGTACAACCCATCAGTGAGTTATATCAGTCAGCTTATTATCCAGAATCAAGAATGGAGTATTAAAACCTCGGAAAACATACAACTTTCACCAGCCTGAAGTTCAATGAAAACAGCCAACCTACCCGATAAAAGTGATGCCTGCGTAACAACCTGAAGCCGCTCATTATCTAATTGTCTTAAAGAAAATGCCTCGGAATAATCAGCATCAAATCTCCACAAGAAGACTTCAAATCTAACCGGTTAGAAATACTTCATTAGAAGCAGCAAACAGCAAGATGTATCCACGTTCAAAATCCTAGGTAGTAACATTTTTCTTATTTCTAAAGTAGCCATCACTTTTGTAAAGCCTCAAGAGTTATGTTTAAGAACTCTATAGCATACATAGATGAACTATTAATGAATTATTTAATTTTAATTTGTTTCTTTATTGCATTGCCTTAATTAATTAATCAATCCTTTCTTATAAAATCTTTAATTTTTTTTTTTTTTTTTTTTTATACAATGCATTGTATAAAAAAAAAATGAACTATTAATATGTGTGTTTAAAATGTTGTGTGTTCAAGCGTTAGTATATAGTGATTTCATTGTATTTTGTATTTCAAATATTATTTTATGCTTTCTTCTAAGATATTATAGTGTGTAAATTATAAATGCGCATGTTATATTAGTTAAATAAGATATTTAAAATTAGTTTAATAATATAATTAAAATAAATTGTCTTTAAACTTAAAACTTTATTTGTCGGTCAATTCTTTTCAACACTAATTGAATTAAAAAAAAAGCTGAGCTAGTTAAGGGATTTTTCGAGCGCTGTATTATGGGCCTACTGTCTGAACATGTTAGTTTTAGACTAGCTGGCACCTGGGGTTTACTCCAAAACAAACAAAGTGTTTGGATAGTAGGGGTTTGAATCTAGCAGCTGAGGTGGGCCACAATCTGGAAATGTGATCGTGTTATGCGTTGCAAAGCTCGATCTGATCGTGGGTATTATTGACAGTTCTGCTATCAATAATATTTTCCACTTTGCTTGAACGTGCCGGTTCGTTGACATAATATTTATAATTAAATAAGATTATAAATTTATTAGAAATAAGGTTGAAACCCAGCTAAACCAATTTGCAGACTAAGTGTGATCTTCAACAGATCAAACCCGGTACAATACTTTTGCTGTTATATACTTCTTACAGGAATCTTTCTGCACTGCCAAATGACATCATTGTGTGAAATCATGGGTTATAGTAGCACATTTTTTCTAAAATACATTTTGCATATTTGTCAATTTTTTTTATAATGTCTGAAATGTTGAATTAATTCTTTTTTTCTTATGCAAAAGGCATTTTTCTCTCAGATTTAGTCCGTAATGGTCAGACATTTTATTTGCCAGTTCTGACACATTAACGTGATGTGATAATACTTTAAACATCCTGTTTTGTGCAAAGAAAAGAGTGCAAATTTCACCCGAACAGCATCATCTCTCAAAGCCTTGAGTATAAAAGTTACTAATTAAATTCAGCATGACCCAGGTTATCTATCAACATATTTGCTCAATCTCACTTCGTGCAACTTTTTTTAAATCTCTTGAATGCAAAAATGTCTTATTTTTTTATTTTTATACAGACTTAGAATGGGGGGGGGGGTAAGTAGTTAGATTGGTGCATTGCATTAAATAGACTATACTTTTTAAAGCAATTCAATTTGTAATACTTAAAAATAAATATACAATTTTTCATTATAAAATGTGGTTATTTTTGGGTCACCCCTATGTATACAAAGGGTTAGATATGCCATAGACATTAATGTTTTTCAGTATGTTATATTATATAAACTTTATAAATTTATTCATATGTTGCCATTATATGGCTTTAAGGTTTATTAAAAATAAAATTGGTATGACCAATTAATTAATTAATCCCTACATTACTTTTGAATGTACATAGGAAAATTGCTCCAAGTTCTAGTCTCATCTGCTTCCTGCACCATTTCTTTTGCTGCTTTTTGACTTTTGCTTTGTTACTATTTCAGTTCCTTTTTTATATTTCTTAACTTTTGCTCTTTGTGGGGAGAAAATCTTATATAAAAATTACTTCTGAGAAGTAACTTTCTTTAATTCTTGCATTCCTACCTAATTGCAATTGGCTATCTTATTTTAACCTATATGGCATAATTGCTTTTCTGAAGCAATAATAGCAATTAACATTCAATACAAGTATTTAGTGACATTTTAATATGTTATTTAAATTTCTCATAATATATAGTATCAGTAATATATATCTGTCCATAATTACAATTGAATTCAGGTGATTAACATTTTACATATTTATTATATATATATATTATCTGACTAAACAATCTGCTTAAAACTATTACAATCACTTATGTATATAACAAATACTATAATGAAAGATCTCTAGAATTTTAACTTCGTATCAACATATTGTCATGTATTACTCTTCCATTTCTGCAGTGTATGTGTTATTTTAAAAATATAATGTTCTGAGATTACTATAAAACTATTTACATTTTGCTATAAAAATAGTAATATAATACAATCTCAAAATACTTTCAAGATAATTGACTTTTAAGCTAATCTAACTTAACATAGGGCTTATTTATCTCCATGCAATTTCTTTTTATTTGCTCATCAATAATATTATTATTAAATGCCATAATACTGAAATCAATTCATAATAATATGAATAGCATTCTACTTATTTGTAAAATTTTTAATATAATATGTGAGAATAGTTTATGATTACTTTCTTGCACAGTTTGAAATGTCTTTCTATTGAAAGGATTATGATCAATTGTTGAAAACTTCATTCAATATCATTGTTGTCCAATATAAATATTAGTAATACAACATTAAAAAAACAAACAAAAAATAAATAAATAAAAACAAATAAGCAATATGAAGTGAAGAAAGACAGTAAAGATATGTATAAGTATGATTCTCCTTATGAAGAATGGTTAGAGGTAATTATAAATAGAAACAATTTTAAACTAAACACATCTTTGTTAGTTGTTGGTCAGTTAATATCATTCTTTAATTGTACATTTATTTACATGTTTATATGAATAAATAGCCTTAGGTGATTTAGTGCAATTGTAGTGTCAGATTCTGAAATGTAAAGTTCTCAGATCAATTTTAGTTCTCTAACTTCTAGTAAATCCTTCTATATGCATTGACAAAATTATATGCTAAACTATTTGCATATTCACATACATGTATATATCTTATAGATCTGAAGAAGATTGCTGGTTAATCGAAACTGTAAGTTAATTAATTTTAATAAAATAAGCATTGTAACAGTAATAAGAACGGATCTGTTTAATTTTTTAACTTTCAGTACTCAGACTTATTATGAATTCCTGAAAAATAAAGCCATTCAATTATTTATCAATATTTGACAAATTGAACAACTTGTTTTAAAATATAATTTATTAATATGATTTTATTTAAAACAGGCAAAACTCACTATATATATTGCCACACACAGCAAGCTAGAGTAATCAATGGATGCCAGAAGGCTTGTGCATAAAATCCCCATCTAGTGCCTACTCATCCAATATCCCCAGACTCTAGCTTGCTGTGTGTGGCAATATATATAGTGAGTTTTGCCTGCTTTAACAATAGTTATCCACAAGCATGAGGTGGTGGTCATGTGATGTTTAATGATTTTATTTAAATAATCATTATCTATCAAAACACAATATCATTATTCTAAAAATCATGTTTAATAATATCATATAAATCTACACAACAAAATGTTCTTGGATGTTTGACAATATTCCATTATCTTTTTCGATAGAAAAAAAATTAAAAATTATATTTAAGCAAATATAAACGTACACACATAAACATTTATAAATTCATAAAGGAACATTCCATTTATCAATAACCACCATTAAATATAAATCTTAAAATAGAATACCTAAGTACTCTTTATAAAAAAACATTTGAATAAATTTTCATATCAAAAAACTTTCATTTAAATACAAAAGCTATCTTTTAATTAATATTTAAAAATTTACTACAAATATTTAATTCTCTATATTATCTAAAGAAATAATTGCTGTTCATTATTTAATAACCTATTTAATTTTGGTTTAACTTATATTTAAGAGAAAAATGAAATTTCGAGGGCAAATTTATGGTACAATTAAAACTGCTATGAACATTTAAACGCATTCATAAAAAAAAAATTATATCAGATAAGTACAGTATGTCGAAAATTTTAAGGGCAATAATAATTTGCGTTTAAACAAAAATGTTATAATTTTTGAGAAATGTTTTTTTAATAATAGAAAAAGATTTAATAAGTCTAAAGGATAGAAACGTATTTATCTAAAAAATATAATCATTGTTTTCTTACAGAAACAAAATGATGAAGGAGGAAATATCATTTAGATTTTTAATGATGCTTTCGAAGCTGCATTTTACATTTTCAAGGAACATTCTTTGATATGATTTTTTAATAACCAAAGTTATTCTTCATGAAGACGAAGTATTATCATCTGGTTTTAGAATTTAGCGTGCATAATATATATTGCTTTACTTAAAAGTATTAGTTAAAATTTCTTTTGTCAAAACTACTTTTTAAGAATGTACGTGATTTAACGATATAGTGAGCAATATATATTTTTAATAGCTGAAATATTTTCATTACTATAATCCTATTTAAACTATTTTATTTTAGTATTCTATTTTGACAATATATTGAAATTATTTAATGAATGTTTTCCCTTTTGCCTTCATTTTTTCTTTTCCCGGGATCTTATTAGTTTCTTAACACATACTTTTCCCTCGTTCCACAACGTGTGATCACGAAAGCGAGGCTTGATAAAATAAAATGGCTACTGGTTGCAATTAAGGGTTTCTTTGATTGAACATCATGGATGAAAATTCTATAAATACCAATTCTGCCGGTACTCCTAGACCTGCATTATGTGATTTATGTAGAGCCAGTTACAAAGATAAGGAGCCAAAATTATTACCATGCTTACATACTTTTTGTAAAGGATGTATACAAACGGAAAAAAGTGATAGTAAGTCTTTTGTTATTATGGTAAAGCCTATATCTAACGTTTGTTTTCTCGAAAAGATTTGCTTTACCGCTGTATTTAATTTGTAGAATTTATTTTAACAATATGTATATTTGATTGCAGTAATACAACACAGTCATTTATAGGCAAAATCAAAGTTTTTAGTTTAGCCGTTATAAGAGTAAAACTATATCCAATAATTTTTAATTGGTGGCTCATAGCTATTTACAATTACCGTAAATATATATTTGTCATTTGTAAAAAAATGTAATCTATGCGCCCATGTATTTGGATGCAAAGATTAATTAAAAGTAGTTACAAAAGTATGCATAACTGACTCGCACATAAAATATATTTATATGATTAATTTCTGAATAGGAAATTTTCACCAGCTATTTGTAGACCTATTTACGCCCGTGGATTCATTCAAATGTAAATAAATAAAAAGGATTTATTTGCTTGATCATACTTGCATAAATTAGTGAAATTACAATAATTTTGATTAAAAGCTTAGATTAGGTAATCTCTTCATTGTATATAAAAGAATTAAAGTTTATTTACCTAATTTCAGTGATTCATTATAAACTAGGTAACAAGATATTGAAACATCTTTTTAGTTTTAATCACTCCAGCATCTAATTTGTTTTATTAAAATATTGTCAAAAAAAAAAAAAATAGCGTTATCACCGAAAAGATTTTAATATCGTATGTAAAGAATCGTGAAGGATTGCAGAAGCACCGGATACGTACATCATTTAACAAATATTAAATACAATTTGCAGGATTTAATTGCGTATGCATTACACACACATATATACAAGCATCTATGCCATATACTGTATATATAATCTAAATTTATAATTTACCAGATAATTCTATAAGGCTAAAACCTTAGTACATGCACCTTGAGTGCTTAATTTTAGCAAGAGAGACCTCTACAAATCATAACGCAAGATTCGACTTTATAAAGATAAGAAGGACCCCCTCTCAGCTCTAACCTATTTTTTTTAATTATATAGGCAAATCTAAAACATTTTGATTTGCATGAAGCTAATAAATTCTTCACTGATTAAGTCCACTATTTCTATGGAAATATGAAATTTATCTTCCATCTGCTTGTCTTAAGATTATAAATACACTAATACTGAAGCATTATAACGATGAGAATATTACAGTGGCAAAGTTGACTTATATATGTAATAGTAATGAATATCATTAATTTAAATTACACCATCTATAAAAGTAAATATTTCAAATTTTAATATCAAATTTAATGTTGCATTGATATTTGGAGATTGTGTTGCTATGTTTGGTTAAATGTCAACTGGTTTCTATTCTACTGATGATGTTACATATCTAGCAGAGATTGATTGATTTTTTTTCATTAAACATTTCTGTTTGAAATATCTTAAAAAAATTTCGATAGATATCATACACACACATATATAAGTAGAAATATATGCATGTACATTTTTTAGTATCTAATAGTAAAAACTATCTTTAATTAATCAATTCCATGTATATTTATGTGATTTCTTATGAAGTATTAATTAGAAACTGTAAAACTTTTAGACATATACACACACATATATAACAGGTTTTCCATTTGCTAAATAACAACAAAAAATTTCTGTTTTCGAGAAAATAAAAATGTTTTGTAAATAATTTATTAACTAAATTATGATAATCGTCAACTTTCACATCAAAAACCCTCTTTCAGAGTGCTTTCTGCTAGATGTAAAACATTGCTTTTGATTCAAACATTGAGGTACAAAAAGTATATCTGAATTGTAACATTTATTATATACTTGTTGATACTGGAATTGATATGGACTTTAATTACATGGACAGTAATTTTTATTCCATTTTTTTCCTTCTTTGTTTTTTTAACTTTTTATTCTTAGTCTTTCTATTTAAGTTTTTTTTTCTTTTGGAGTTACAATGGTCTTAATTGTTTGTGGTATACTATTAATGCTTGGACATAACAGCTTGATATTTAATTTTATCTGATAATGAAATACATTATTTTGAGAAAACTTTTTAGATTGTCCCCAAAAATCAGATACTATGTCTATATATAAATGTACTTGACAATATATTTTTTCTAGTTAATGCTAATCACTGACAGCAATTTAGTTTGATTGAAATTCTTTGATGATCATCAGATTCTGTAGCAATAAGACACATCAGATTAATTCATTAAATGATTGGGAATTATTATTTAGCAAGATTTAGATTCTAAATATCCAAATCTCAATTCTGACTATACCATAATTGATTACCTTGATATGAAAAATTGAAGTAAAGATAGGGATTGGGATTATTAACATTAAACAGAATTGTCATAAGTTTTCATTGTTATTGCTTAATAGAATTATTTATTTATGATGTATTTTTATAATAATTATTATGGTATTAATTTGTGATCATTAACTTACTAATTTTAAATCAGGATAGCATTATCACTTTACATTTTTGACAGCTTTTTGGAAATCGTAGATTATTTACTTTCTTTTTTGATAAATAGTGGTTATGTAATAATGATAAAAATGAGTTTTAGCTACATAATAAGTACTACTGTACAGTATTTAATTGCATTAAAAGATGCTTTCTTAAAGAATGGTGTTTTACCTTCTGATATGATCAAATTTCCAAATGTTAGCAACTGTTTAATTTTTTTAATCTCTTTTGTCTTTTATTTAGATAATGAAATAATACAATATAAACGATGAATAAATTGTTTTAATGATCTTTTTTTTATTGCTAGTTTTTTTTTTTTTTAAATTTTTTGATCAATTTTTACATTATGATTAGCAGCAGTCACTCACAAATGATTATGGCCATTCCAAGAAAAAAGACAGAACAAAATAATAATAATATTATACTTTTAATGTGTGTTTGTGATGACTGTACAAACTACTTCGTGAACAACAAATGCATCCACATGTTGAACATGGTGATTCATTTTACTGTTTATATTTTGCGATATTATTTTACTTCTATAGAAAATTTTTTTCCCTGAAATACTTCAAACTATGTCTAATTGTAGTTTTCTAATGTCTTTTATTCTTTGCCATATCTTCTAAATGAAAACAGACAGGTTGCATTTCTTTAGAAAGTCTTTGAAATAATCCTTGTAATGTAAATGGAACCTACCTTTCTCATAAAAAACATAACTTAAGTTCATCATGAAACTTCTTTTTAGCAAGTCTTATATTATTCATTCTTTTCATTTGTCCAATCTAACAAAGGTATGGTTTTATATCATATCTAGCAAGTTGAATAAATGGATTAGTCTTAGAATCTTGCCATTGCATTTTTAAAAATGTTATAAAGTATCCAAATTTCATTTCCATATAATAAAATAAGTAAAACAACAGCTCTATATACAGTTAATTTAGTTGCAGTAATTATTTCCTTGTGATGAAATACTTTGTCTTTTAATTTTTAAAAGCAGTATCAACCCATTGGAGTCTGTACTATACATCAACATCTAAATCCATTTTTCTATTTACAAAACTATCAAAATATTTAAATTGGTTTATGTTGTCAAGTTGATAAATGTATAAGCCAAAAGTTGCAAATGATTTTTCTTTCCTTGCTGACTAATAAAGAACTTCAGTTGTTTGGGCTGTTACATTTAAAACATTAAGTACATTTTCTAGATCAGCTTTTGAATGGGTAAAATAGCACAATCATAAACACACTGTAAATTAAGAATCCAAAAAAAGTTATTGTTTTCATTTTTAATTGTTTCAGATTAAAAATTCTACCATCAAACATGATTTGCATCATGAGTTCTGATTCTTTATATCATTTATAAATAATTTCAAAGACTATTATTGTAAAAAATTGAAAACACTGTTGGAACGAATATATATTCTTGTTTAACATCAGATTTTATTTAGAGTACTTTAGATTTTGCATCTATAATAATAGCATATTCTCTTATTTCATCATCTATAGAAATTGTATGATAGGAATACATTTTTGTTGATAACCAATTAATTTCAAATAATGCCATAGACTTATTTAATTAATTGAATCAAATGCCTGGACCAAATCAATAAAAGCAATATATAAATTGCTCTTTTGTTCTGATCTTTTCCTTACATTTGCATGACAATAAAATCCATGTGCTGCTTGATCTCTAAAACTATACTGATTCTCTGATAACTGTTTATCTGATTTCTGATAATACATTATAGCTTCATTGTGCTAAAATAGACCTTTCTGTCAACATTAAAATTTAATATCATTATGGACATTATTGAATAACTAAATCATTATCTAAAAAACTGAGAGAATTCTTTTTTTAAAACTGATGATTAAGAAAATGTTGCCTAGCAAAATAATTTCTAATAATCTCAAACAATCAAATGTAAACTTAGTAAATATAAATATGGTCAATTTATATACTAATTTTTCCTTAACAAAAAAAACAAAAAAACATTTTTGGATAATAAATTGCAATATTATCAATGCAATACTTTTTAAAGCAAATTCTTATTTTCTTCATCAGTGCTGAAAGTGGCATCATTTTTTTATTTTAAGATCAATACTATTGATATTTATCCATAAAAAGAAAAGGAAATTGAAAAGTTTAAGGTAGTATTAAGTAAGTTTACATTTTATGAAAAGACTTATTTAAATACAAACAATAACTCAACATCTATTCTTTCAGTTTTTTAATATATTTTATGTGATTCTCATAAAGCTAGCACATTTTGCAGAAAATAAATTTATCCACATTAAAAGAAGAATTTTGAAAAACTTTTGTTAATAAAGTAGAGATCTCAAGTATATGCTCTAGGAATGATACCAAGTGATGAGCCATAATATTTTCACATATTATGAACCATCATATATCATTCTTTTAGAAAATAGTAGGAATATCCAAAAGAGTAACAAAATACACTTAAGGAGATATGATAAAAAATAATATTCAAAAAAACTCAAATATACAAAAATAACATTCTCTACAAGTAGAAATTTCAAAGCTGATATAAGGATTTTTTTTTGTTTTAAATAAATTAGTTTTTGCCATTACCATTAGAATTTATTAATCAACAGATGTTTTCAATTTTGTAATTATGGTTAAATATTCCAGAGGAAAAGAGGTACATATTAAGACCAAATCTTATAATTTAATATATTCTGCAAAAGATTCATAACTTATCACAACCATTGACTAGTGTGTTCTTTCATCTAAAGATGATTTACTTTAAGTACAAAAATATAAATTCCAGCCCTGTGCTGTTTGTGAGCTAAAAATTTCTGAATTGATTTTTATCTAAATTATAAAAAAAACCCAGGTTGGTTAATTGAATGAAACACCACCTGCACTTGGATACGTAAACACCATTATTTCTCATGATTATTTTATAAATTCATAATATAATAGATTATTATTATTAACCTATTTACAAATTTATCTTTGATTTATCTTACATTGTAATAAATTACTAATATTATTTAGCTTCTGGATAGTCAATTTGTAATTAGTTTCATGGCAACATCAAAAGATAAAAGTTATCTGTTTACATGGATATAATCTCTAATTTTTATTACTTATTAAATTAAAAATCCGTGAAAATATCTAATTTAACAATTAGTAATAATCAAGTTAACAATAAAATATAGAAAAAAATACAATATTTTCAAATTAATTTTAGTCTAGAGAATTTAAAGATAACTAATGAGTGACCATGTACATGGTGGAATGACTACATACAATTTATTTTTAATTGACAAGTCAGTAATAATCACAAGCAACGATCAAATTGAACCCACATAGAAACAAGTTTCCATACAGATTCAGTTACATTTCCTGATCATTATCTCTCCACCTAATACTTTATTCCATTAATGAAATAAATAATCAGCTTGGGTTCGGATAAATAATGACAATAAAATTATTAACAACAACAACGACTTTAATTAAAGAATAGAATTATATGATGATAATAATAATATTAATAAAAAATTTACGTATTTAAAATTAAAAAAATTGTATGGTGATCATAGATGAGAGGGAAAAAACTTTTTGTCGCATACAATAACTTTTTAAGAATAGCTATAGAAAATTCAGTTAATTACCTTAATGTCTTTGTAAGTTCACACATATATTTTGTATCCGTAAATGCGGTAATATGGCCAGTAATCATTTAATTTTAATGTCTGCTGGGAATATAATATTTTAGCCTCTTGATTCATTTCGTGGCAGTTTTCTTATGAGACTTTCCATTGCAATTTTTTTCTGAGCTTTTAATATTGGTAGATTTGCAGATTAATTTATAGAAGTACATTTCTGTGGGATAGTCACTTTAGATGAGTAGTTTTTCTTTTGCCATAAGTAATTATCAAATATTTCTACAGCAATGAATAGTGATAAATAGATTGGCAGAATCAAGGTTAATTTTTAAGGCATTTCTTTGCCCATAGCTCCATATTCAGCTACACTGCTGGAAAGATCAGGGAAAGCATTCTGAAGGGTTTTCTACTCCATAAAATGCATGATATAAACTTAAAAATCCTTATAAAATTTTATTGACTTCTATACAGTAAAAGACACAACATGAAGTAGTTATACTTTTTTCCATCTTTCTTGAAATGCAGACTATTTTAGAAAGCTTCTGTTGATTCCCAGGGCAATGTTTTTGTTTTAAAAAATATTCTTTATTTTTAAAAAAAATAAAATAATGACATTTTATCTTTACACTTATTTTTAATATTTTAAAAATAATTGAAAATTTATTCTATACACATGATTTTTAATAGTTTGTTATACATAGTAAATATAATAGGCACATATTAGATCTAATCAAAAAAAAAGGCAATCTTAAATATTAATACTGTAATTTAATTAGTTTAAATTAACAAATGAACGCAAATCACTATATAGGTTTCAAAAATGAAAGTATATAGATGTACAAATTGATTTCTATTTGTATGGATGTATGTATTTTATTGGAACCAGGATGAATTCATGAAATAATTAATTACCATTTTTTTCACACAATAAAAACTATCACACCATCTGCAAAATCTAGATGAGTTATATAATCTCCATTTATTTTTATTTTCTTAGATTCCCATGTTAAATCACAAATACTTCTTATAAAATTATTCTAAAAAAATTTGGTGATATGGAATCAGCTTGTCATACATCCTTGGTTTTAGTCTTTTTAGTATCATTATGTAATCTAATTACTGCTGCATTATAAATATTCATCCAAATATGACTATATCTTGAGTCTACATTTTGATAATCCAAAGCTTTAATCAATATGGAAATCTTTATTTAATCAAATGCCTTTTTATAATCTACAAATACAAATTCTAATGGCAACTCATATTCATTGAATCTTTCTATAATTTCTCTTGGAAGTGATAAAAGCATTTTTAAATTCAATATAAATTAAACAATTTGCATAAATTTATCATTATTTAAAATAAAAATCAGTTTACAGTTGTTAATTTTTTTTTCGTGATATAAATATTTTTCTCATAGTTCATGCGGATGTTGATTTAATAATATTCTAAAATATAAGTTCTTAACTGTTTTGAATTGATAGAATTTTTTTCTAGTTACATTGCAGTTGTTTAGTTATTTTCTTATTTAGTCAACATCTTTTAAACATTCTCTTTTCGGAAACACAGCAGTTTTTAAATATTTTGTTTTCCATTTTCAAGTAAAGGTATTTACATTTACAAATTTATTAAAATCTTTAATCATATAAATTGAATTGATAGTTACAAGTTTTAAAAACATATTTAAAATTTACATGTTGGCAATTTCAAATACAAAATTGGAATATAAAGTTGCTATATATTAATATATCACTTTATACTTTTGCTAATTTTTATCTCCTGGACTAATTAATATGTGTAATTGTTATTCTTTTATATCGATATTTGTTTGTTTTTTTGACTAATGCACAAAGAACTTGTGGATGAAAAATTCATTAGCACCTTATCTAATTATTACTTTTTTGTTTGTTTACCAAAATATCCTTTAAAATAGTATTCTTAATTTTGAAAATTTTGATTAAATTAAAATTCATTCTTTATACAAAATTTTGTATTTTATAATGATAATTGAATTATTATTATTATTATATATTCCATAACTACAGTAAAAGTTATTAAATGTGATTATTCTTCATTTATTTTCTAATATATTTATGTAATATTTATCTCTTTCAAATTATGTTTACACACTCGCATTCAATCATTTAATTAAAATTATTATTTACACTCACATTACACGGAGGCCAAACTCTCCATACAGTAGTACTACTCAGCAAACTAGAGTAATCAATGGATGCAGGAAGGTTCGTGCATAAAATCCATATCTATTGCCTCTTGATTCAATATCTCCAGACTAGTTTTTAGCTTGTGGTTTTCATCATTGAGAAGCCTTGAATCTGAGAGCATTGCACCTAGATCTTAAAATCTAATGCAATCCTCCAGCAGCCACCTTTACTTTTTTAGTTAACTATAAAGCTTTGAGTCCAAAATGAAAACACATTTTCAAGCTAAGCTCATCAGCTTGTATAGTTGTATAGATCTGAATTCATTATCCATACTTTTTGGTGTCTTTGATTCTTTAATAACCACAGCCACCATAATCCTATTGGGCAGGATTGGTATTAAATCAAACATGATGGTTTAATACCAGTCCTGCCCAATAGGATTATGAAAGACATCAAAAAGTATGGATGCTGAACTACATGGTGGTTTCATACCAATCCCGCCCAATAGGATTATGGTGGCTGTGGTCATTAAAGAATCAAAGACATCAAAAAGCATGGATACTGAACCGAGTTCAAATCTATACAACCTAATTGAGCTTAGCTTGAAAACATTATTGTGTTTTCATTTTGCACTCCTAGCTTTATAGTTAACTAAAAAAGTAAAAAGAGGCTGCTGGAGGGTTGCTTTAGATCCTGAGATCTAGATGCAATGCTCTCAGATCCAAGGATCCTCACTGATGAAAGCAACAAGCTAGAAACTAATCTGGGATATTGAATCAGTAGGCAATAGGTAAGGATTTTATGCATAAATCTTCCTGCATCCATTGATTACTCTAGCTTGCAGTGAGTGGCGCCACTGTATGAAGAGAGTGGCCTCTGTAAAAAGCAGCTTGGGTAAGCATAAAGAATGGTGATCATGTGATGTTTGATGGTTTAATACCCTCAACATTATATATAACCAATAAAAGTCATATACCGCATGACTTGTTTTAAGCTTGTATTACAGATACATAATATAGGGAGTGCACCAATAGCTCTAATAAAGGTTTTGTTGATAAGTACCACAAGAGAAAGCATTCAAAATCTCTATCTAGAATAATCATTATCCTCAGGCCAGTTTCGAGCTTTTGACTCACCTCAGTGATGCACTAGAACATTCAGTCACTAGATCTAAAATACCCAACTCAAAGCCAGCACTTATCTAATATGTAACTATTAAGTAGAAAATCTGAAATTTTCAAACATGTAAATGTCTTTAAATCTAGCTGTCTAACTTAGATAGCTATATAGGTCTGAAAGCCTCACCATATATTAATAGCCTTAGCAATATAACATTGCCAAAGTCTCAAGGGCAAAATTATAATAATCAATAAAGCAATTCATATATCGCATGATTTGTTTTAAGCTTGAATTACAGATATGCAATATAGGGAGGGTACCAATATCTAACAAGCTTTTATTGATAAGTGCCACAAGAGAAAGCATTCAAAATCTCTATCTAGAACAATCCCTATAGTGAGGCACTAGGACATTCAGATACTAGAACTAAAATACTGCCTATAGTGAGGCACTAGGACATTCAGATAATAGAACTAAAATACTCAACTCAAAGCCAGCACTTATTTAATATGTAACTATTAAATAGAAAATGTGAAATTTTCAGACAAAAACTTGAAACCAGTCTGAGGATAGAGATTATTCTAGATAGAGATTTTGAATGCTTTCTTTTGCGGCACTTATCAATAAAAGCTTGCTAGAACTATTGTCATACATATGTATATATTGTACACATTCCAATTTAGCCTGCGACTAAAATTGGAATAGTGTGTGCATAAAATAAAATTTAAAAAAAAATCATCACATTTTCTTTTTATAGGAGGGGGAAGATGTAGGGCATAGAGTTCAAAAACTCCATGACCAAGAAGTACCCAAAGCCTCAGACAAGGAGTGGGGGGAATATTTGTTTCTCTCTCTATTCCAATTTTGTATTAGTAAAAGAGGATAATGTATTCTTTGGATGGTTTAATAGTTGTATTTAAAAGTTAGAATTTTAAAGCACATATAAATAGTTGTCTGTAGACACAAACTCAATAAATCATTTTTCTGGGTTTGCTTATTAACCTTTTTTAAAGTTAATTTATATTTAATAGATTATAATATTCTTTCTTTAATAATGCTTTGATTTTAATACTTGTCTTACTGATTTATTTTACAAATTTTAATACTAATGATATTAACAATCTATAGCTTTCAGATCATTTAGATTGTTTTTGAGAAGCAGGTTTTATATATTTGAGTATGTGCATGTATGTGCAGACACAAACTTAAACTTTTACAGATATATTTAGAACAGAGTTTTAAGTAAATTTTATAGTTTCTGTATAAAGAAGTTATATTATTTAACATCAGTTTGTTTTATGTGAAAGGGGTTAATGAGAGAGATAAAAGGTCAAGGTTGACATAGTCCATGGGGGCCATGTGGGGAATAAGAACAAAGATTCATTAAATCAGTCAACATTTTGGACCATATTAAATAAATTTTTAAAAAAATTGTCAATTCAAAGAAAATACTTTATCCTGATACATTGGTATGAATGGCCATGTGTTTTAGTAACAAAAATATGTGTGATGCCACCAATAGGCCAGCATCTATATATAGTCTGAAAAATCAGACAGTAGGAGAGAATAAATCTGATTGCCTTTCAGAAATTGCACATTATTTTTTTTTTTATATTTGAGGGTTTCTACAGCCTGATTCCTATGACTTAAAGATTGAAATTCATCAGTGATGATCTTGACTAAACTAACTTCATAAGACAATGATTAACTCTTAAGAAATATATACGCCTCTTTTAATAAAATAAATTAAAATTTATTACTGATCAATCATTAATAATACAGATAGAAAATTTACATAATTCATAAAAAAAATTACATTTAAATAATAATAATAACAATAACCAAAGATCTTCCCCCTTCCATTAATGAAACATAAACTCAATGTTCATATCGTATAGCATGATGTGTGTACATTTTCTTTCTCTAGTGAGTGAATAAAAATCTTATATCCTAGAAACATTTTAATTTTAAAAAATAAACACCAGATGCACACACATACTTGCCTATTCCATATAACATACGTTTTATATTTATAAATTTAAATATAATATCAATCAAGAAATAAGTAGTGAAAGGTTAGTTCGGTCATAGAGATAAGAACATATAAAAAAATCAGCTTCAAATTACCTATCTCAATTTTCATCAATCTAGATTCACTAACTACTGATTTGTACATTCATACTCAAACAAATATACACGTAAGCGTCATGGTATTGTGTGTGTATATGTGACTTCCCATTATGAATAAAAATTGTATTTAACTCTACTTACTATATAAATCAACTTACTATATAAATCAACATATTTATATAATACTTGAATCAATACATAATGAAAAACATTTTATAAAAAAAAAAAATACATATATAAATGGTTACATGTGATAATCTTAATAACACACAATACATTATCAGGGGCAATATTTATTATTATCAAAAATCTTATCTAATAATTGATTCTCGTTTTAATATTCTAATTCTTCTGTTTTACTGCGATGATGATGATGTGAAATAAATTGCTTCTTTGGGGATTAATTTAGCACTGGAATGGTTTCTTCATTTCTTCCGCATATAATTACTTTTGATAGACAAATGAATATTTCTGTTTTTTATATATTTTAGCATTTTGCTTTGTGCTTTGATTCAAATTCAGCAAATGGCATAGGTGATATAATAGCATTAGGAAAAGTTGGTTTCTTATTCCAAGGAGAAAAAAAAGATAATAACAATACACTAAAGATGTGTTTTGTAATGACTACACCATTAATTTGTAAACTACAAATATGCCACATATAAAACTTGATGATCAATTATTATACTTATTTTATGGTGCATTTTCTTCCATAACACTTCAATATCTCTAATTGTAGTTCTAATATATTCTATCCTCCATCAAGCTTCTCAATGAAAGCAATCAGTATTGCACATTTTTATAGTATCTTTTAGATAATCTTTATAATATAAATTGAGTCTCATTCTCCCTTGAAAATTGTATTCAAGTTTCCATAAAGTACCTTTTTTTAGAAAATCTTGTGTTATACATTTATTTCATATGTGCAATCCAATGAAGATGTGATTTTACAATAGAATACTGTAATATCACATCCACCAAGCTAACAAACAGTGATTGGTCTTATAATCTTGCCATCATATTTTTAGAATTGTATGGAATATTTTGAATAAAATTTTTCTAATATGTTGATAGAGGTCTAAGTTCGCATTAGTTAAAATAACTATATCACTGTAATGAAATACCTTATCTTTATTTAACTTGTCAAAAGCAGCAGCAGCACATTGAAATTTGCTGCATCTCAGCATCTAGCCTATCTTTCTATTTAAAAATTTACCAAGGTATTTGCTTACATTCTTAAGATGATAATCATCCATACTAACCGAAGATATTTCATTTGTCGTTGTCTGTTACAGTATTTGAGTTTTGAATATTAATTATTAAATCAAAATCTTTACACATGTTGTACTCAAATGTTAAATATATTCTGACAATCATTCAGTCAAATCTGAATCACAGTTTCAAAAACATTAATTCAATGAAAAATATTTGAAATGCAGGCATTCTTCACATACCTGGAGCCTAATTATAAATAAAGGGGATTTGAACTCAACTTTTAAGTACCTGTCAACTATCTCATACCAGCGATACACATGACCACACACATGCAGAAAAGATAAATAATCACCAATATATGTATTTCATGCTAAACCAGCACTCATCAGTTGATCCAGATTATCATCTCCAACACATGTAAATAATCAGTGTTCAGTTTATATAAAGATAGCAAACCTTCATACTTTAATGGACAGGCTTCACTCTACTCACAACTCTTCAGCTATCCATACCACTGAAAATCTGATGATGAAATGCCCAAATCCCATGCTGATGCAAATATTATTGCCATGACCATGTTGACCCCAAGACACTGACCCCTCATGATTTGGCTGTTTCACTTTCAGATTTTCAGTGGTATGGATGGCTGAAGAGTTGGAGGTTGGAATAGATTGAAGCCTGTCCATTAAAGTATGAAGGTTTGCTATCCTAATATAAACTGAACACTGATTATATATACATATGTGGGAGATGATAATCTGGACCAACTGATGAGTGCTGGTTTAGCATGAAATATGTAGATTGGTGATTATTTATCTTTTCTGCATGTGTGTGGTCATGTGTATTGGTGGTAAGAGATAGTGTGGAAAGTTGACGGGTACTTGAAAGTCTGAATTCAAATCCTCTATAATTCTGTGAAATGTTGGAGCCAGTACAAATCCTGTTCTAAAACCACTTTTCATTTTAAATGCCTCAGATTTGTGTTCTGTAATATTTTTTTTTCTTATTATATCATGTTGAAGCTATGTAATACAAATAAACTTTAGTGAGCAACCAACTAATTTCAAACAGTGCCACCAAATCTGTTAGCTTAATAGAATCAAATCGGTTGTCAAATTATTAAAAGCAATAAATCACTTGTTTTTGACACTTTGCTTATATTTACCTAGCAACCAAATCCATGTATGTAGTACTTTTTGATTTTCTAAAACTAAATTGAGTCTGATAACCATTCATCTAGGAATGGAAAGAACAAACTCAGTAAAATTCTTAAAAGTACTTTTGCTGTAATCAGACAGTACAATTTCACAGTCAATATATTCCTAAAAAATTATAATACTTGAAAGCTAACATTTAATATTTTTAAAATTTCCTTATGAATCCCATCAAGAGCTGCAGCCTATTTTAAGATTATAAAGAACTATTGTATTTTTATTAAGCAGGATATTATGGCTGAAATCTAGATAGAAAGGATATATCATTAAAAGTCATCTCAAATCTTGCATCATTATTTAAAATGTGATCAAACTACCCCCTTCCCTCCATTAGAAATATATTCTCATCCCCTCCAAGCTACGATTTTTAAATCAGCGCATATATTTAGTAGTAGCATTTAGCTATTTACTACAATTTTAAGGCACTAATGAATCTAGATTACAAGTTAACAATATAAAATGAGATTATATTCATATCTTAACCCAAGAATAAAATAAATACACTAACATTAAATTTAATTTTAAATTGAGCAATGATTTAAACTGCATATAACAGTGAAGCCATGATCGCAAGAATACTTTTTATGTGATTTACAAGATTTTATGATGGAAGGAAGAGGCATTGAAAATGATCCTTGCAGGTGCAAAATACACATTTCATGTTGTAACTAGTGACTCTGTCTGTTAGCGCCATAAAATTTTTGTGGTGAATATCTAGACTATATTGCTATGTGAATCAGAAATAATGCTGCAAGCAGCTTGGAAAGAGAAACCGTCACTTATCACTGGGATACATTGTATATATATTTTCAAATAAAATCTCACGTTAATGGTTATTTCAATGTGATAACTAAATCAGATACTTTATTACCTCACTCATAGAACTAGCTCTGAATAAAGCTTATGTCTTGCCCATATTTTTAAAAAAAATTAAATAATTATTTTTATTACTATTATTACCCTCTTATTTTACCACTATTACTGATATTGCAATTATTTCTATTGCTTTAATGAGTAATTCACTAGGCATGATGACTACCTTGCTAGACTGTGAGAGACCATTTTAGGTCCTTTTACTTCTGAGGTAGGCAAAACAATCCCTAAATAGGGCTACATAAAAGTACAATCTTTGCAAATTGAAAATCATTTTATCTCAAATAAAGATATTGACTAAGGATTTTCAGTTAACTAAACCTATTCTTATCATTGTTTTCTTAATAACTAAAAAGGCTTGTGCTTAAAAAAATGCAAAGCGGCATTGATCTCAGAATTGCTATTTTGTATAGTTAAAGAATGAAAACGTGATTGCACATTCAATCTTGCTATCACAGTTTATATATGATTACAACCAATGGCATGAGCTCATGAAGGCTGGGCCCTATGCTAAATGACTGACGATAGTAATTAAAAGAGACAGATAATAAAGACTTGTTGAACCATTATCTTATAAATCAGCAAGAAATACTTTTGATCAGGCATTGTTTTTGGTTTTCACAACTCATATATATTCAGTTTTTCACAACTAACTCTCATATATATTCATTGCATTATACACTCCTAGATCCTGTCACATATCACTACTTTGAATACAACACTTAATAAATTTCATAAGAGCAAATAGTATATACACTATATGATTTTTAAGTAGTCTTACTATGAAACCATCAGTATTTATATGTTACAAAGAAATTATTCCCTGGGCAAGTTTTAAATAAAAAAAATTTCCTGAATAATGATAAATGTAGATAAATTAACTAATTAATGTTAATGTTTAGAACTTTTATATAAAAATTCTAAGAGTAATATTTTAATTCAAATCATGTTTGGAGAGACTAATCAATAGAATAGTGTAGTTTAGCTTTAGTTTTTAGAACTTTTTCAGGTTTAATTCTTTATTACCCAATAGGTTCTCCTTATTTGAATATTCAGTCTTTTATTTTATTTTTTAAAAGTTTCTATAACATTCCTTGATGTAATCCACCAAAATATGCTTTTATTTGTTTTTTTTTTGGTCCATTTGTTAGTCAAATGTTATAGCTCAACTTTGACCCAATTTCCAATCTAGTTGAAATTTTACGTACATATGTATTCCCCATTATATATATATATTTTTAGAGCTTACAAATAATTTTAGCAACAAAAAAAAATTGTAAAAAATTTAAATTAATTTTATGTGGATTTAGTAATTAATCTCAATGTTAACATTACTCCTTTAGAAAGAAAAAAATAGTAAATTAAAGAGGAAAAAATCATTAAAATACATTAAAATAAAATACTGTTCACTATTCTATACAGCAAAGTTACAGTTTCCTAAAGAAAACAATAACTAAGAGTAAATCTCTTGAGAAAAGGTAATCATAACATTGATATTTTAACAAAGCCAACTTATATTATGATTTTTTTCAATTACAAAGAATACTTTGCAAAAAAAAGTAAATAAATACATATTCTACAGTATTTGTAAAATGGTAAAGTTAGTTTAAATTTCATAATTTTTTCAATATTATAAAAAAGAAAAAAGTGAATAAAAGGGTTTATATTTGTTTATTAAATAGTTTGCATTTAAAAAGTTACTTTGGCATTACAAAATAGCTTTAAATTTATCAATAAATTTTTATTTTGTTTTCTAGTTTTAAAAAAAAATTATGAAACTAATAGAATATTTTTATAAAAAAAAAAAAATTGAAAAAATGCTTTTTCTCACACAAATGCATTAAAAGATAAATTCAATTTTTAGAATATATTTGATATTATACTACTATTTTGTTTAATTGATTATTTTAAATTTGATATTATGCACCTAAATAAAAGCATGGAGAGCTCATCTTCAGAAACAGTCTCAACAATATTTCTAGATATGACTTCTGCTTGCTTTTATTTTCATTGCATAAAGAAAATTTATTTTTTAATACATTTATACGAATAAAATGTTTCTTTAAAAATATATATATATTTTCTTCAATATATTCTCATTTTTCACTGTGGCTGGCTAAGAAATATTTAGCATCCATGTGAGTATTATATTAAAAAACAAAGCTTTACTTTTGCAAACTTTCTCAAGGATCATATCATAGATGCATAATTTGTTTTATTAAAATTCTAATGACTTATTTCTGTAACATGTTCTTTATTTAGTGTAATTATGTTTTTTCAAGCTATATATGTGTTCATTTCATTTTTCTATGCCCTTGTGCTTTTTATTTTGTCTGTATTATAGAAAACACCTGAATTAATCCTTGAGATCAAGTTAGTTTCAAATCTGATTTCAGTGAGTGTTAATTTTTGTTTTCATTTTCCATTATAAGAACTGTGTCATTACTGAATTTTGCTATGAAATCTGCCATTCACTTTTATTCCTTGCATTTATTATATGCATAGTGAGAAATTATCATTTCACTTCTTTTGTAATCTGTACTATAACTGCTATTAGTTCTCATACAAATAATACATAATCATTCTATCTGTAATCATTTTTACATTTTTAAAGTGCTTTTTAATGTACTGCATTTGACATTTAAATGTTTTAGCTGTCTCTGAAAGCAAGGAAGATAAGTTTATTGACTCACAGTATCTTTAGTTTTGAAATGTTAAAATTGAAGTGTAGAGAATACTCAAAAAAAATATTAGTCAAATTTGGAACTCTTATGAAATAAATAATTCTTATGTCACTTTTACAATGTTTCTCCTCCCCTCTTTTTTTTTTAAATACTTAATCAATAAATATATATGTTGTAATTCAAACTCAGATATGTCATAAATAAAAAATTACCTTGACCTTTCAAACTTTTTAAAATTGCTTAAACATACTGATATGATTAAAGGCTATTGGGGTTAAAAATTTTAATGTAAATAATAAAAATGACAAGTGAATTATGTAGATTTCTGATTTTTACATATCTTTTAATTGTTTTTAATTCTTTTAAAATTTAGAGGAAGTTTCTAATGCATAATTAGTTTGTTTGCTTTTGAAATTGTATATTTTAAATTCAATGTTGTTAGAGTTGTAACCTTTGCTAATTTCATCTAGTATTGTTGATAAAAAAAAAAGATTACATATCTTGATACTTAAGTCCAAAGGGTGCATATTTCCCATGTTGCTAAAGTAAATATCAGAAAAATAGATTAATAAAAATGTTATAATTTATAAATTTTATATATAAAATGATTATTTTGTTAGTAATGGAAAAGATAATAGCAATAATTTAAAATATAGATTAGTTTAGGATATATATTAATTTATCATTTATATTGTACTTTTAATTCTTTATATTTATTTATGATATTAGTAAAGAATTAAGGATTATAATCATTAAATAAATATTTTGCTGGTTATTGTATCTTTTCATTCTGATTAAGCTGTACTTGTGTCACAGTTATTTTTTATTGTACTTTTACCTCATCTGTATGATATAGTTTTTTTTCATATATATCAACTACTTAGACAGAAAAGAGAATATTATACATTGGGATATTTCAGGCCAAATTATAAGTATCTAAAAGCTATAAATTATCTTTGCAGAATGTAATCTTTAATTAAACCATCATATATTTAGGGATAGGTACATAAATTAAACAAAAATTAATTATGGTAAATATGTCACATCTAACACATACATATATTGGGCACTGTAAGCTCAGCTTCCTAGAAAAAATAGAAAAGACAAAACAAGTTTTTAGTTATAGAATGTAATAAGTTCACCATGATTTTCAATATATAAATTTAAACATTTTTCAATTAATAAGTAATAATTGTAATACATACCAATATGGTTGCAAATAGTTGAATTTTTTTTTTTGGATATATCTACACATTTACAAAAATTTCAGTTGTCAAAATCAGATTTTCTGGGATATCTACAATGATTGAGGATGATGGTAATAAATCAATTTCAGTTAATCTCAAAGGTCTACTGGAATAATTAATTGAGGATTTATATTGTAACGGTATGGTTGCATTTACCCGGATGTCCCGTTCCACAAATACATTTGAACACACAGGTCAACTTCATCAATCAGCTGGTTCATCCACAACATATAATTAACTTACATCCAATTTATAAGTGGTAGTCCACCTATCTTTCATATCCTAAAGTTGATAGTGCCAAATGTGACAGTCCGGTCCATCCACGTATATAGGAGAAAGAGAACAAGCTCGCATCTAACTACTGTCTGACCTAGGATCTTCATGTAGGATGACTAGAGATAACACGATGAAACACCTGATTTATGATTACATCCACCTTTAATAGACTAGCCTAAGCATTATCCACCAAAGCCACATGTAATTCAAATCAGTTCATCTCACCTCTCTTTTCCAAAACCGTTGCCTCAGATATTCGAACTCAGGAAGAATTCGCATTCGACTCTCTTAACAGGTATGTATCTATGCACACTGTTAATCAACTAAAATAATACATCCTATCTATTAGAAAGAAATAACCTTTATTTAATATTCTCTCACATGCTTATCAAACAATAATGTGGATGTGTGCATGTGTAAAAATATTGGTTATAGGATGGAATGTAAATGCTGGATCAACAAAACTACAGAGATCTTGTTAATTAACAAAACTTCATAATATTCATTTATAAACAAATAAGATATATTCAAACATAAAATAAATTCCCAATCAATTTAGAAAAGAAAAATTTCAATAAAGAAAAATATTTACAAATGCCCATAAATTACTTGGATATATCCCTATGGACTTACAGTTTTTATGTCTATGATGAGTATCTATCATTTTTTTACTTAAACAATTAAAAACTAATCACCCTTACTTCCCATGATAGACACCTATAATATAGACATCTATATATTCAAGATAATAAAAATTATTAATTAAAAGTGAGGTTGCTCACTCGATGAAAATTTAAATGCTACCTCAGATATAGTATGCAATATCTAGTGTAGAAAAAGTATAATAATAAAACACATAATATGATAGAAAGAAAATTATAAAGAATACTATTTTCAAAGTGTTAATCATTTACTCATTATACCTTAAGAATGCTATTAGTAACACATATACTATAATCTATAAATAAGTTGTCATGTAGCATAGTTTGTTTCAGTGGCTTTAAAAAAATTTACTGTTAAAGTATTCTATTTGAGCACTTAATTTTATGTGCATAGTTGAGAACCAATTCTTTTGGTAGAAAATAAATCACCTAGATATTATTAAAAACAAAAAGAAAATAGACTTTTCAATCTTCCTACTCTCTTGATATTTTTTTATGTTAGACTGTTCCCTGTAGAATTAGAAATAGCACTTCCCAAATGTAAGATGAGTTAATAAATAAAAACAAAAATACAGATTTATACAACAGAAAATAAAACATAATTTTACAATCTTTTATGAATTGATATGTTAAAGCATAATTATTTTTCAGAGTCCTCTTTACACAAAGTTCTTATGGTTTATGCATTTTTTATTATAGATGTTGAAGAACTCCTGATTAATTTTATATAGCACATCCTGAATTTATTTAAGTTGGCAGTATGTAGTTTTATTTTACTTCTCATGTAGATTTTCATCTTTTGTAGCTCCAACTTCTCAGGCACTTAAATTGTATACAGTTAAATATTAATACTCATATGGCCATAGTGGATAAAAGAAAATGCTCCACCCCAACAACAATTAATCCTTTAGCCAATGTATTTTATACTTTAACTCTATATACAGCTTGATATAAATATATATGCGGTTTGCATTTAATAAGATATATTTATAGACAGAATAAAGCTCTTTACTGTGTGTAATATTGGCTATATAAACTTTACATTAAATAACTGTTCTGATTTCTTTTTTTTTAGTTTCTTTTAAACAAAAATCATAATACTTTCTTTTTTTAAAATTTAAATTGATAAATTATTTTAACTTATCTGACTCTTGAATTAGAATAAGAAAATTCTATTCAGTTCCTCTATTTTTTTCCTAATGATGAATTAACTAGAAAAACATTAATATTTGTTGAGACGCTGCTTTAAAAAAATGTCCATTTTGCAGAAAAAATATTAAAATAATAGTTCTAATAAAACTGGACTTTTCAGATCTAACGCAGAGCAAGGGAATTAAAAAAGATTTTTAATTGTTTCCTTTTTATACCACTGTTATTCCTATTGTTTAAACCAGCGTTCCAGTGTTGCATCTTTTAAAATATTTTTTATATCGATTCATTTATAAACCAGTTAAGCGTATGTCACGCTTGAATGTGAAGCTATAATAATATACAGGAATTAATATACGCTAAGCGCTTTCGAGGTCCTTTACCTCATATTCATAGCGGTGCTGTGAGCTGCGAAATGTAAAAAATGGAGCGGGAGAAGTGGTATGCAAAGCATATGCAAATGGACTAAATAGTCCAGCGTTTAGAGATGTCGAAGCAGGTGTCACGTCTATTGATTGAGTTGTTATTGTTATTAATGTAGTACGCTTCTCTGATCTTCCGCTTAATGTCGTTTTTCTCGATACAGACTATTTTAGGGTGGGAAGGTTCAAATAAATGTCCAGTCTTCTTGGAGTGTTCCAAAAATGTTGATGAGTTATCGTTGTTTTTCATAGCTCTATTATATGTGTATCTGTGTTGTGCTGTCCGGGTGATTGTGCCTGCCTTGGTTTCTCCAAAATAAATGGCGCAGCAACCGGGTTGTGGGCAAGTTATGCTGTAAACGACATGGGGGGTCTGAGAAGGTTCTATTTTGTCCTTGGAGTTATTGATGAGACGGTTAGTGCAAGGGGGTGTATGAAAGCTGATTTTAAATTTATTGTCTAAAATCTTGATTAGTTGGTGGGAGATTTTAGGTATGTGGGGAAGAGTGATATATTGATTTATTTTCTATTGCTACAATTATTGTTTTTATTTAAGTTATTGTCAGTTTAATTAACACAATACAACGATCAACATATATATAAATAACTGTACAATTTTTTTTATCAAGATTGATATTTTCTTAGTAATAAAATTTTATTACTAATATATGTGTGTTTCATACCTTAATTTAGCCATCATTCCCAGTACTTAACATGTAGTTATTACACTGATAAAAATATAAAAACATTTCTTTCCCCCAAAAGTGTTCTAGCAAAAACTTATTCTTATTTAATCTTTTGATGCTAATTACATAAAAAAAAAAAACATTCCATTATTTCAGATGGCTAAAGTTTTTTGTGGTAGCGATTTTGAAGCTACCATCACAATTTATAGATCTTTTTTTTTTTTAATTTTAAAATGTCTGCTAACATAACTATTATTGTCTCAGTTCAGAGTTTTATATTCCATAGGAACATGTTTTTATGACCATTATTTGAGATCACCTACATATTTATTTGAAAATGTATTCACTGTGATAACTTGAATGATAATTATAATAAAGTATATATTGGGGTGAGGACTGTCATGTTCTTTATCACTAATTGCAAAAATGGGAAATGGTTCTAGGTGGCAATTGTATGTCAGTATAAAGATAAAGAAGAAATACTAAATAATAGACTTGTTATTAAAATACTCATATGACAACATTTTAATAAACTGATTTGATTAAATTTATAGTTATTTTTTTTAAAGCATTTGGTAATTATAAAATTAACCTTAAAGTCTTACAGGCAATCATAATAAGACTTATTTTTAATTCTAATGAGAAAGACAAGAGCCTTTACATTGCAATGATTATTTCAAATGGGTTCCAAAATTGTGCAGTACTGGTTTCTTTTATCAGGATTATATGGCAAGTTATTGAAATATTTCAAAAAGTAAAATTCTCTGCACAAAATAAAAGACCAATATCAAAATGTCAAATAAATAATTTGCATGTGTTATATGTAGTTCAGAGATTGATATGCATAATTATTGCAAAACTCAACTTCAATTTTTTATCCTCTGCCTTTTGATGGGGGGGGGGGGGCAGGGAGTTTAGAACATTCACATTTTTCAAATGATTGCTATTAACAAAATTATTAGTCATTTTAATTTTGTTTCATATCTCATCATTACATTTTTGTAATTAATTTAAACTTCTTGATGATACAAGAAATTTTTTTTTTTCAGATTTGTATATATCTGCCTCTTTTTACTAATATGTACATTTTTTTATTTGTATTACAGCTGAGAGATCAAGAAATAGTCAAACTAAACAGATGGATCTCAACCTTGTTGAAGTAAAATTAAAACAGCAGCAACAAAAGCTATTGCCTTAAATTTCTGACAGATCAGAAACAATCTATCTTTAATTATCTATGTAAATTTTGGTATTTTTTTTGTTTTGCCATATATTTTTAACGTTCTAATTTCACAATTTATATTTAATCGCAATTTATGTAATAAATTTTATATAAACTAGATTATCTACACAAAAGTCATATTCTTGCTGGTTCAAGTACTCATTACGAAATTCTCACTGAGTAAGTAACTTGACTTTTACTATTAGTGATAGATAAAAGTATGCTGTAAATAATTTTAAAATTTTTATTTACGTATTCAACTCCAGAATAGAAAAATTTTCCACTTCACAATGCATTTCTGAATTGTAACAATTGTGATTTAGCATGAAAATTATTTTTTTTTGCCAAACTTCTTATTTAAAAGCTGTTTTCTATCAAAAATGTCCATATGAAAATTCACATTCATATTATTATTACTTTTTAAAAAAATCTATCATACTTAGTTTCATTATGTCTTTACTGAAAGAAATATAGCTTATTTCGTAAGTCCAGCATGAAAAGAAAAAAAGCAAGACGAAAGTTTTTATTCTACAAAACTCACTCAGAGATGACAGACCCTGTAGTATTATCTATTGATCTTTTAGAGTTTCCCTGCATTGTTATAATGTGTATAGATTCTATTTTAAATATTGTAACAATTCTGTGATAAAACAATTTATTGGCTTTTGAGTGCAATGTACATATCTTTCATTTTTATTTATATGTATCATGGTTTGTAAAAATATATATTTTTTATGCATTACTGAACTTTGGTCTTATGTAAATAAACTATATTTACATTACCAATTCAAGAAGCCTTCAATGACTATGATCAAATAACTATTTGTTAATTTAGATTTTAATAGTGTAATCAATAATGTTGTACACAATTAGCTAATCATTTATCATTAATCCAGAATATCCATAGTAAATTATTGCTATAGTAACCATTCCTTAATTAAACATTTTCTTTATCAAACTTCTGTCACTTTTGTTTCATTATTTATCTGTCAAAGAGCAGATCTCATATACTAAATTAGATTATTTTGTGACTCTTGCTTTACTCTAAAAACTCCTAACTCTCTCTTTTAGATCCTGTTTCATATTTTTTTTAGCAGTTCATTTTCTCATAACCGTTACACTTTTTCCAACAAATCTGACAATTTCTCTACCCCTAAGTATCATTATCATTTTTGACTATTATCAAGCCACTGCAGTATGAAGATCTCTTCAAATTTAATTCAGTTTCTTGATCTGCAGCCTGTAGTTTACTTGTCTTCATGATTTTTTTAAGAAATGGCCATTTTTCATTTATTCTTTTCAGTATTTCATAGATCAAAGTTCTTTAGACAACAGAATAATTTTCTAAATTTATTAAGTTAGCCATCTCAATTTTTAGTCATGTTTTTTATCACTACTTTTATCATTAATTAAACAACTTTCCAAATATTTAAGATTGCGAATTTGCTTTATTTTTTCCTCTTAATGATTCAACCTGATCTTATCATCTATTTTCAGCAAAAACTTTCTGCGAGTTTGGTCTGTTTTACATAATATTTTAAGATTATCTTTACTATCTGCAAATATTGCAATTATAGTGAACTTTTTTTTCTTAAAACAGGCAAAACTCTCCATACAGTAGTGCCATTCGATGCAAGCCAGAGTAATCAATAGATGCCAGAAAGTTTATACATAAAATTCCTATCTACTGCCTACTCATCCAATATCCCCAGACTAATTTCTAGCTTGTGGCTTTCATCAGTGAGGATCCTTGGACCTAGATCTTAGGATTTAATGCAGCAACCCTCCAGCAGCCACCTTTTATCTCTACTTAACTACAAAACTATGAGTCTAAAATTTAAAACTAATATTTTCATTTAGATCTGAACTCAGTTCAGTACCCACACATTTTGGTGTCTTTGGTTCTTTAATAACCAACAGCCACCATTATCCTATTAAGCAGGACTGGTATTAAACCACTAAACATCACATGATCACCATTTTTTATGCTTGCACATAACTGTTATACAGTAGTGCCATTCAGTGCAAGCCAGGGTAATCAATGGTTGCCAGAAGGCTTGTGAATAAAATCCCTATCTAGTGCCTACTCATCTAATATCCCCAGACTAGTTTCTAGCTTGTGGCTTTCGTCTGTGAGGAGCCATGCATCTGAGAGCACTGCACCTAGATCTTAGGATTTAATGCAGCAATCCTCCAGCAGCCAACCACCTTTTATCTCTTAACTACAAAACTATCCAAGGCTTTTCACTGCTGAAAGCTACAAGCTAGAAGCTAGTCTGGGGATATTGAATGAGTAGGTACTAGATGGGGATTTTATGCACAATCCTTCTGGCATCCATTGATTACTCTGGCTCGCACTGAATGGCACTACTATACAGAGAGTTTTGCCTGTTTTAATAACAGTCATGAACAAGCATAAAAAATAGTGACCATGTGATGTTTAGTGGTTTAATACCAATCCTGCCTAATAGGATAATGGTGGCAGTGGTTATTAAAGGATACTGAACTGAGTTCAGACCTGTATGACCATATAAGCGAATGAGCTTGGATTGAAAATATTATGTTTTTCAATTTTAGACTCATAGCTTTGTAGTTAAATAAAAATAAAAGGTGGCTGCTGGAGGGTTGCTGCATTAGATCTTAAGATCTATGTGCAGTGCTCTCAGATCCAAGGCTCCTCACTGATAAAAGCCACAAGCTAGAAACTAGTGTGGATGATATTGGATGAGTAGGCACTAGATAGGGATTTTATGTACAAGCCTTCTGCCATCTATTGATTACTCTGGCTTGCATTGAATGGCACTACTGTATGGAGAATTTTGCCTGTTTTAATAACAGTTATGAGCAAGCATAAGAACTGGTGATCATGTGATGTTTAGTGGTTTAACTTTTTTTTCTCTCATTAATAATCATATCCTTATCAAAACCACAAATCATTTAATAGCTATATATATATTAAATAAAATAGGAATTAGATAAGTTTTGTGCCCGTATCTAAACCACAACATTTAACAATTTAGTTATATGTATTAAATAAATAGGAGATAGACAATTTTTGTGCCTTACATTTCCTATATCTACTTTTTTTATTAGAATAATCTTTTATCTTCTGAATCCTAAAACATAAATTTCATAATTTTTTTTTCAGTCTGCACCTTTCTTCTCAAATATTTTTAAATAGGTTAAAGCAATAATCTCTATCAAACTTATTAAGATTATTAAAAAATATTTTTTAAGTATTTTTTAACAATAATTCTCAATTCAGTTACTACTTTTGTTTCTTTGCCACTTTTTTTTTACCCCCATTATTATACAATCTATTTCATCCTTAATTATCCAAATTTTTTATTTGTTTAATATAAATGAAGGCTTATTTATATTACACAAATCACTTTGTGAATTCTTTACATTTTTTTTATACTGTTACTTTCTTTACAAGTTTCCCATTCAAAATTTTATTTTGAAATATATATAATCAACAGCTTTTTCCTTTATATTTGATCTATTTCATAACATTCCTTTTTTTTTTTTTTAACTACACTCCTTTATCTTTATTTGTTTCACATCTTAATTTTCTGTTGAGTCTATACATGCTTTTATCTTTTACAAAATATGTATTTTTCTTCCTTCACCCTTTAGCATTTAATTTATCACCTTATTAATCTAATGCTTTTTGCTTTTTTTTATAATTTACCACTTTCCTGCACTGTATTCCATATAGCTTATTCCATGAATAATGAAACTAATTGAAAATATTACATCACTTATTTAGAATCTCAATTTAACACTTTAATCAGATCATTATGGATTTAATGCAATTAGTTATTGAAAGATTCAATATTCTAGAACTTGAATCACAGAATCTTTTGGCATTCTATTAATCAAAAATAAAGAGCACCAGTATCTTTGAAGAAAACCTACAGGCACATGATCATGCTTTCAAATAATTATTATAGAGACTTATATAAATGGATATAGTACTTATAATACGCTTTAAACGTATATAGATGAAGTTAATAAAAATTTTCACAAATAACAAAGTTTAACTTAGTGTTTTCGCAGTATGTTTACTCCATATTCATAGCCATTATTATGTGTTAAACATAATGAATGCAAATTTATGCAAATCATTATCCTGCTCATTTTTTAGATATTGTAAAGCAGGCATCCTTTCGATTGATGATGTTTGAATCGTTTGCAATGAAATACTCTTTTTTTTTTTTTTGGTGTCATTTCTTTCGTAGCAAACAATTTTGGCACTAGAAGGTTCAAATTTTTGATTAAATGCTTTTTGATGTTCTGCAAATATTGAATCTCCTTCATTTTTGTTTATCACTTTATTGTACGTATATGAGTGTTGTGCTACTCTTTTCTTTACTGTGTCCAGAGTTTCACCCTAATATATTCTCTTACAGAGGGCCAGTAATCTTATATACAACTTGGGGGCGGTAATCTTATATACAACTTGGGGGGCTTGGTCTGGCTCTATTTTGTCCATTGTGTTGTTGATCATTCTATTTGTGTTTGGTGAAGTTTTAGATAAGTTTTTGATTAAATGTTTGGCCACTTTGGGAATATAGGGTAAACTTAAATGCAGTTTGTCTTCATTGGTATGCTTCTGGGTTAACTTTCTATAGAAAAGCTCAATCCTATTGGCTATAGCACTGTAGTTGTATCCCGCTTTTATTAAATCTCTAATATAACAAATGATGTTGTTTTTTCTGTCAGCCTTGAACTTACATAAGTAATGATTCCTAAATAAGAAAGCTGAAAGTCCTGCCAATTTTTAAGACTTAGGTGATTGGAATGTGGGTGTATGTAACCCCTTATTTGTAATGGTTTAATTATCATACTGTAATTAAGGCTTGTTGTTTCCCTTTGTATTTTTAAATCTAGATATTTCACCTTGAGCTGTTCATTTTCCCATGTGTAGTTTAAGGTTAAGTCTGTGTGTGCTTGCAGATCCTTCTGAATGCTTATAATTAGGTGTTCAGGAGCTGCAAAGAATAAATCATCTACATATCTTGTGTATATTATTATGGGTAGTAAAGCATAGCACTTAGGAAGAACTTATTGCTCAAAATAATTTAAGAAAATATTTGATACAATCCCACTAATTGAAGTCCCATAGGCCAACCGTCGATCATTTTAAACCATTTCCTCTCAAATGTTGCCACAATGTTTTTATCGAGCCATTTTAAGAATTCTACAATAAAGTCAACGCATCCATGCGGACAATTTTTTTTTAATAGTTCATCCCTGATTATACGGATAATCAGCTTCCTATTTATCAATCCATATAACTCAGTTACATCTATTTCTCTAATTTTTTTGACAAATTCAAAAGAAGATCTAACTGTATACACACCAAAAACAATGCTATCTACTAACCATTGGTTTACTAATTTAGCTGTGTTAAAATAATGGACTCTGCCAAAATCCAACATAAGTCTTAAAGGCACTCCTGGTTTGTGTACTTTTGTGTTAGGGAACATTCTTGGCTATATAATAGCAGAAGGGTTCACACAAAATTATTCCGCTTTATTAATTCCTTTATCTTTGTGAGCAATATTTCACAAAATATGTTTCAAAATTCTGTTTATGAAACTAATCAACTCATTTGTTATTCATATATTCTTGCCAGCTTTCATGTAGGGGGACTTACATCTAATTATTGTTAAGTGAATAATTAGGCTTAAAAAAAACCCTGAATGAATGCTTTTAATCTGAAAAAATTGCCTTAAATCTTCATTTACTCTCCAACCCGATTTATTGAAGATTTAAAACACCACTTTCTATCAAAATTAAATTTGTTACAATTTTTGCATTTTTTTTTTAAAAGATGAAATTAAACTACATAACAACAATTTTTGTTTGATTATTATAAGTATTTTAGATGATTTTTTTTTTCCATCACAGGATCATATATATACATTTTTAATGCATATAAAAAAAAATCTCCAAATATATGTTTAATTATATTACATACATATTGATAAATAATTAGTTATAGGACTGATGTAAATGTAAATACAAAGCTTTGATAAATTCTAACAAAAGTATTATCTTATTATCACTTCTTTTATAAATACATAGTTTAAATTATGAATATTTTTATGTATATAAATCATCTCTGGTATGGTTTAGTCCCATCCTTCACCATAGAGACACACACAAAAGCTTTAAAACTATAGAGACACACACAAAAGCTTTAAAACTTAGTATAAGATTCAATTTGTAGTCAGTAAAGATAATCATTTTAATAAATGATAAAAATAAAAACTTACTAATATATGTGTAATTTTTAGATAGAGTGGGGAGGTATATAAATATATTGTTACATATTTATACACATTTGCTGTACATTAGTAAAGCTAAAATAATGTGGGGAGAATTGACTTAATTTTGAACTCTGTGATGGAGACCCTTCAAAATAAATCATAATAATTCAGAAACACAATAGAGGCTTGAATTGTAAAAATATTTCAAAGAAAATTCTGTCATTTAATAGTATAATATTATGTGGCACATTAATTGATATGTAGAAAAAGCAGTATCTTAAATTTTTGTAGATATAACTATGTATGTATGTTGTGACTAAAATTTGAAATTCATTTGAACTTGATAGTAGCTAACAAATGAGAATAGTAAAACAATTATGACTTCATATTGCACTTTTAGCAATGTTTTTACTAAGATGTTTTTGATGGTAATTCAAAAAGTATCGAATGTCTTTAAAAGTGAATAGTTGAAATAATGAAAAATTATTCATATTTGACCATAAATGAATGTCATTATTCATTGTCATCCTGCTAATATTAGAATGGAATAATACATAATGATTGCCTCCCTCCCTTTTTCATTTTCACTTAAGTTAATTGTTTCAGTTAATGCTAATTTTAGAAGTTATCAATATTTTTCTTGATTTCTTAATATTTTCAAAAGAAAGTAACACATACCTTAGATAAATTGTTTTTCCGTTTGCCCAAATTGGTAATTCTATAAGTGTAAACAGATCAAGATTGATCTCTGAAATTCTTTGTTGTTTTTATTAAATGCAATAAATTCTTTATAAGCCTACACAAGAAATGAATTTACTGTTATCAATGAAGTTTCAACATTGAAAAATCACTTTTTTGTATTAATGGCTAGCATCATATTCTGAAATAAGAGATTCAAGTGGTTTCTGAAAAACCATAATGTGATTCTTATGAATTCTGTATAATAAGAAATATCTAAATGTGGGCTTTAAATGATATAAATTTGCACTTTATTATTTTCAATATTTCTTTATTTTTTTTTAGGCTTTTAAGGATTGTAATAATAAATTATTTTTAGGATTAATATAAATTTTACTTTAATTTTTTAAAATATTACATTATTATTATAGTCCTATGAAACTGATAACCTAAATGTTAAAAAAAAAGGTATTGAAAATAATAAAACAGGAAATAGAATTGTTTAAACAACATATCATGATTCTAAATATGGACAAAATATATGTATAAAGGAAAGTCAATTATAATTTCTATTCAAGTTTTGGATTGAATAAATGAATGTTTTTCTTATCTTTTTCATCTAATTCACTCTGGAAAAGAGTTGACACATTCATCACTTTTAATAAAAATGCTTCAGATCACTTATCTAATTTATCAAATTTTCTTACATTAAGTATTAATTCTATCTATTCTTAACAATAGAAGATTCATTTCAGTCAACACCCTTTATGGTCATAACTATATACCTTTAAGAACAGTTAATAATTCATGATTTTAATTTAGGCTGAAAAGGTTGTTATATGAATAAATTCCATAAAATCTTTTGTTTGCATAAAAGTTAAAAAAAATTAGAAACTAATTTTCCAGAACCATATAAAGTATATTAGCATCATTGCAAATAATAATGCTACAAGTAAATCATTATAAAAACTGTGGATATAAACTTGTTTTAGAGGTTTATGAGAATTCACAATTAATTTTGCAAAAATGCTATTTTTTTTTTGACCATAGGTTGGCTACATGACTTACACAGTGCTATTTAAAACTTGTTAGACGAATCAGGATAGAGAAGAATTTGGGAAAAACTTAGGGTGGGGAATGGAAAGAGAAAGTAAGGTAGCTAACAGGTTTCTCTGGGCATAGTGCTGAGAGATTCCTGACTCCAAAAAAGGAAAAGCCACAGTACATCGCATCAAGTTAAGAGGATTGTTGAGTGTTATAGTGGTAAGGAATGGGATAAAAGAATAGATGCATTAATAAAGAATAAGGAGTTGAAGAGATGAGAACTGGTGCAGAGAGTAAAAAGAGTTTAAATATATATAGAAGTAAACGGAACATTGGTTGTGAGTTAATTTATAATAGCAAGGAAAATAGTTTATTGTTCAAGGCTCGAACAGGATCTTTAACAATAAGGGAATATATACGTAAATGGAAAAATATGGGTGATTTAGTTTGCAAATTGTGTAAGAAAGGCATAGAAAATATTAGATATGTAAATGATTGCAAGCAGAAAGGGTACAAATAATGAAGTTATGGAAGAATAAATATGAGCAAAGTGATTATACAGAAAGTGGGTTATTGGTTTTTATGCTGGGTTTGGGAAAAGATAAGGGAGATTTAGATATGAAGGCCATGGAGTTGACAAAGATTATGTTGTCAAAATGGGATGGAGCAGATTATGGGAAAACTTAGGTTGGGGAATGAGGGAAGCTAAAGTGGCTAACAGATTTCTCTGGGCATAATTGCTGAGAGATTCCTGATTCCATTTAAGAAGTCACAGTGCATCACATCAATTGTAAAAAAATTTTAAACAAAGAGTATAGTTTTTGATAAAGCAAAGTAAAATTTGATTTTGTAAATATATTTTAAATAATGTGTAAATATAAAAACCATTGAAAGAACTCTGTAGTGGATTGTATTATTTTATTCTATTAACACTTGCAAAGCCACAAATACAGTTAGTAATATATATAAAAAATATTTTCTTAAAAATGGCTTTTATTTAATTTGATGAATAATGCATTAAAAAACAAAAAAAATTTCTTTTTCTTCAACCACAAATTTAGTTGTTATATGTAACTTTAAATAAGTGTGATGCATTCATACTATTACATAAATAGTGGTTAAATTAAATAATTTATGGATACATCATGCTTTTATTTAAAGTTGCATATAACAACCAAAATTAGAGTTCAAGAAAAAAAATAATTTTTTTAGTACATTAACAGAGTTTTTTAAAGAATACATATATATTAATTTTTTAGTATTTTAGTTTATACTTATATCAACAAAGAGCATTGCTAATTGCTCAACAAGCTTTGTGATAAATGCTTAGCCAGAGAAAGCATTTAAAATATCTCTATCAGAAAACCACCCCCAAACCCCTGACTAATGGTTTCGTGCTTTGGCACTTCTCAGAGGGGCACTAAGGTAGTTTCAGACACTAGATCTAAAAATACCAACCCAAAAACAGCATTTATTTAAGAGTTAACTGTTGAGTAGAAAATCTGAAATTTTTAGACACTTAAATGTCTTCAAACCCAGCTATCTTACTCAAATAGCTATGTGGGGCTGAGAGATTTTCAGCCAAACCATATATTAGTAGACTTAGCAATATAACATCACTTAAGACTTAAAGCAAAGACTATAAATAGTCAATAAAAATAGTGATATATCACATGACCTCATTTTTTTTAAGCTTGTAAAATATAAACAAAGAGCTTTGCTAATTGCTCACCAAGCTTTGTGATAAATGCTTAGCCAGAGAAAGCATTAAAAATATCAGAAAACCACACCCAAACCCTTGACCAATGGTTTTGTGCCTTGGCACTCCTCAGAGAGGCACTAGGGTAGTTTCAGATGCTAGATCTAAAAATACCAACCCAAAGCCAGCATTTATCCAAGAGTTAACTATTGAGTTGAAAATCTGAAATTTTCAGACACTTAAATGCCTTTAAACCCAGCTATTTAACTCAAATAGCTATTTGGGGCTGAGAGATCTTCAGCCAAACCATATATTAGTAGTCTTAACAACCGTTGTCAGGGTTTGAGTGTGGTTTTCTGATAGAGATATTTTAAATGCTTTCTCTGGCCAAGCATTTATCACAAAGCTTGTTAAGCAATTAGCAAAGCTCTTTGTTTATATTTTACAAGCTTAAAAAAATGGGATCATGTGATATATGACTAATTTTTATTGACTATTTATAGTCTTTGCTTTAAGTCATGAAGTGATGTTATATTGCTAAGACTAGTAATATATGGTTTGGCTGAGGATCTCTCAATATTTATAGCTATTTGAGTTAGATAGCTGGATTTGAAGACATTTAAGTGTCTGAAAATTTCAGATTTTCTATGCAATATTTAACTTGTAGATAAATGCTGGCTTTGGGTTGGTATTTTTAGATCTAATGTCTGATACTACCCTTGTGCCTCTCAGGAGAGCCAAAGCACGAAACTATTGGTCAGAGGTTTGAGTGTGTTTTCTAATAGAGATATTTTAAATGCTTTCTCTGGCTAAGCATTTATCACAAAGCTTGTTGAGCAATTAGCAAAGCTCTTTGTTTATATTTTACAAGTTTAAAAAAAATGGGGTCACGTGATATATAATTTTTTATTTTTTATTGAATACTTATATCATTTGAATTTGTTGTAATCATTTATCATAAACAGGAAGGCTATTCATATTCAATTTTAAAAATTATAAATTATAAGCAACATTGCCTTAATTTCAATATTTGAAATAAAATGTGTGTGCATTATAAACTCGGTTCCAATATTTTTGTGTTTATGAAGTAAATTTTAAGTAAACAATCAAGAGAATTAAGATTCCATTCTTCATTTCTTTTTGTTTATATTTTAATTACCTGTAAATGCTTTTTAGGGCATTAGCCATCAAATTAAATAAAATCCTACTTTTAAAAATTGCATATCACTCAAAACTTACCTAACTGAATTCAACACTAATTGAAATATGACTTGCCAACACTAGTAGACTAGACAATCCTGAAATATTGTCTTGCTATATTGCATTACTTCAGTTTTCAAAATGCTTTTTTTAGAATTCATTTTTTCACATAATTCAAATGTAAAAAAAAGAAAAAATGTTTAATCTAAAAAAATGTCCACTCAGTAAAAGTAGATCAAAAATTGATTCCAAGATAGAAGGAAATTTTCAGTAAACAATCCAAAGGCAAATTAAAGATTTCATCCTTTTTTTTTTTTTTGTATTTTAATTAACTATAAACATTCCTAAAATTTCTTCCTCAAATTAAATGAGTGTTTGTTTTAAAAAATATTACACTGCTATTGTGTATTATGACTCAAAACTTACCTAATTGATTGGAATGTGGTTTGAATGCAACACTTAGGTTGGTAACTCTGAAATATTATATTGTTGTATTGCATCATATCAAAAACAAACATACAAAATTTGAAGAAAATCTGTTGGATAGAAATAAGTTAAACATCTATTATAAAATTCAATCCAAGATCATGCATGATCTATGGTTATTGATGCATAGAACTTAATAATGATTAGTTTTTTAACTATAATATGTTAATAATTAATTCTATGTTGGGCTATTTCCATCATCTAATAAACTATTTAAATATTCCAAATTCATTCCATTGTTAGCAGTGAATATTTAAGAATGTTTCAAATGATATTCTTTCTTCTTCAGGTAAAACATTGGCTTAAATGCTGTTATTAACATTTCAATGTATTTGGAATGTTTAAATAAAGTTTGAATTTTTCTAAAACTATTCAATATTAAATAATGGAAATAATCCAATATATAATTACTATTAAAATGTCATCATTACAAACCTTCAAACAAACATAATATATATATAGACAAATTGTTGCTGGAACAATTTATTAGTGTCAGATGGAAGAATTAATATTTAAAAAATTATAATAGTTAAAATAATTTAAAAGAAATAAAAAAAATTACTAAATATAGCTGTTTTGGTAATAAAAACAAAAGGATATTTAATATGTATAGGTGTTTCAAGTAGTACTTCCTGTATATATGTGTGACTTTCTTTGCTTTAGGATAACAATGTGTGTATGAGAGGTCTTTATGATTTCAGTAAAAGTTGCATAATGAGACCATGTTTCACAATATGACAAAACAAAGTTATGTTCAGAGTTTAAAATATGTAAGTTTTCTCAAAATATATGTATTTTTTTTTATTGATTCTTAATATTTAAGTTTAAATTTTGTAATTTCTATTTTTTAATATTTAATTGGTTATTTTGTAACAGTTCAGTTGGGAGACATAATAATAGTTTTTTTTTTTTAAAAAAAAAAGAGAGAGCTGCCTCCTTTTATTTAAAATGGTGTGGGTCATGGCCACTTCATTTTGTTCACCTTTGTTATGTTTATTCATTCTTAAGAGTATTAATGGGTTATTGACTTACATTAATTAAACAAAAAAAAATGTATATATTTTTTAAATCAATAAATTTAATGTTGTTAATGGAAAAGAAAAAAATTACATCTATATCCTTGATTATATATATATGTATTTGTAAAAAAAAAAATGATGTAAAGTTTTTAAAATATAAGCAGCATTTAATAGGATATAAATAAATGTATGTATATCATATAATAGTTTAATATCAGACACATAAAACTAGGGTGAATCACTTTCATATATTTTTATTATAGTTTGATGAGAAATATTAGTATAGCAAAAGGGATGCTCTTACCAATAGGCTAATTTCAGAAGGTATAAGTAATACAGTTTAACAGTAACTTTCACTTTAGAAAATATGTTCCAGAAAACTTTCATCTGCTGCTAAAAGTTACAAAACAGTTTTCAATTCAAACATTGAAATTAAAATAGTTTATCTGAATTACAAGAAATTTATTACATAGTTATTATGATAGTTTATTTGAATGTTAATTTGTACTTGCAAAAGATAGAAAAAAATGATTTTTAAACTGATTAAAAATATTAAAATATAAATAATTGGAATTAAAAAAAAAAAAATGGGAGCTGCTTCACTGTTAATTTTCATTTATGTTATATTCCCTTAATATACTTGATTGAAGACAGTAATTTGTAAAAGAAATTGGAAAGTGATAAAAGAATTATGATGATTGATTTAGTTTTTAAATGTTATAAAAGTTAAAATTTAAATTTATTAATCCATAGAAATTTCAAAATGTGATATAGCAGTAATTAATAAGATTTTATTTAATAAATTGTTATGTTGTTGTTTAATAATACCTACTAAACATTTGCAAAAAGTAGCTATTAGTAGTCATTAATATTGTTAAACTAGAAACTATAAATCATGTAGATAATAATTTTAACCTGCAATTTATGTTTTACATAAAAAAATTTTCTCAATTTGAAGTTCTTTCCTCTGTTCTTAACTTTTTAAATTGTTTTTTCTTATACTGTATTTAATTATCATTGTTTCTCATTCTTACTTTTATTTTTCCATTTTTTTTATTTATTTATTAAAAATTGCTTTATTAAAAATACATAAAAGTATTTATACACAAGATTCTATTTGATTTAAGAAGAAATCCAGTTTTTTATTTATGTTCCATTAAAGCAGTGGTCTTCAACCTTTTCACACCTGGGACGGTAAAAATAAGGATAAGGTTTCGCAGACCAGCAGAAGTCTATAGATAAATTTTCTTAAAGATGTAAAAAGCTTAGCCTTAGATGAAGTTATATATATATGGAGTTTGTATAATAAAAAACTTTTTTTTTTTAAATTTTGAATTTTTTTAGAAAAGTAATAAAAAATTTAATTCTATCCCCTCCCCCCATAAACATCTGTGATAACTAGAAAACAATTTATGTATGATTGATTAGATTTTGTTTTTGTTCTGTTTCTTTTTTTTTAATCAGGTAAAAGTGCAATGAAAAAATAAATAAAAATTGTTTATATTAATTAAAAGTTTAAAATCTTGTTATATTATTACAAACTTTTTTTCCAGTCTAGCACGACCAGAAAAAAACTTCTGCTTCTGCGGCCCGGTGCCGCTGGTCCGTGGCCTGGTGATTGAAGATCACTGCATTAAAGCACAATGTTTTTTTGTATAATTAAATTCTTACAAAGATTCTTTTGATTTTTAGTTTAATTAGTGCATCCCTCTGAGGGTGATCTAAGTTTCTGTGCTGGTGGGTAGTTTTGATAAAGTGAAAACGAAAATGCACTGATACCCCCCCCCCCCCAAAAAAAAAGATTATTTTAATTCTATTAAACTTTATTCAGAAGTCTATCATCAATCTGATTAAAGTTTAATTCACAGACTATTGATGAAATAAAATGAAGTATTATTTTAAAAATAATAATGTAAGCAAATTAAAATTGATTTAAATAATCATAATTGGAAACTTCAATTTTTTTTCATTTAGATTATTTCTATCCAATAAAGTTATTATTCAAATGAACTAATGTTAATAGACGTAAAGTTATTAAGTGTTGCATTTATTTTCTGACTTATTAATGATATCTAGTGTAAAAATTGAAGTAATTGTTATGATGCTTATATCAATTTATTACATCCCATACTATCATTGGAGGAATCAAACATATTATGGCTTTCTCTTTTCATCATTCAAGACTACATAGCAACTTCCTGCAGCATAGTGTGGAGAGTGGTGGTCCATGTGAAAGTCTGTCTCATATACTCTATATATTACATATATAGACACAGGTATACAATAAGCCTGTCTGTTTCAGTTATAACAATATAAGATGTAAGTAATGTCTTTCGTTTTACACTGTATATAATTACAAAGGGAAATGTGTGTGTTTTTATATATTTTGGCAATTGGGACTAGTATATATAAAAGTCATGTTGAAAGAAACAGGCTTCATTATTAATGAATATCAGACTCAGTTTTTTCTTATCTTGTTTTATTTTAACAGAACATATTTTTAAAACCTTAGTTCTTAAATAATAAACAGGACAACTTTGTGTGTAAGCAGACCTATAGATTATTAATTTACTAAATATCCTTGATAGTCTGATGGACTCAGCCTCCCATATGTTTGAACATCACAAGATTTGCTGAGCATCTAATCATTCAATTATTTCACTTTGTGCAGTATTGCAGTAGTAGAATGAAAGCCAAAAATCTAAAGGTTCTTGGATTGAAACTCTATCTTAAGCTTCAATATTATACAAACTCTGAGTGAATAATTATTTAATTATTATTAATGAATTAATTATGCTTCTCACCTACAAATATAATATTAAAAATATACAACATATACACTTAAACATATATTTCATATTTCTTTCATTGATTGAAATTATTTTAACACGTCATAAGTTTTTTCTTTTTTAAATGACTACTTAATACTTTCAGATCAGTCAGTTTTGGAGATTCTCATAACTAGATTACTGCTAACATAGTTTTTATATATGTTATATACAAAAGTTTCATATCAAATATCTAGAAAGATTTTTTTCATCCCTTTGACAGGAATCAATTTAGAAACTTATGTTTACCAACAATCTAACTTTAAATAGAGATCCATCTCATTAGTTGCATATATGTATATATATTCATAAAAGAAGAAACACACAATTACTTCCCTATAAAACTGCTTTAATATTTCAACCAGCAGACTGGTTTTCATCAGAAAGCACAGAAAAATGGTTATTTCCAGAATTTAAACATTAAAAAATTACAAACATTCACATATCAGATAACAAAATTAATTCATATAGGTTAAAATTCTTTATTTATAAATCTTTTTTCAAAAAAGTTTCCCTTACAAAATCTCTTATAAAACATTCCTTATACAACAATTCTTATCAATCAACCAACTGATAAATATATCATACTTATTGTTTTAAAACAACAAAAAAACATTATATTTTTATGAAATTCTTACAAAATACTTATAAAACTTTACAAAATCCTACAAAAATAAAAAAAATTTACAAACAAATTAAAAATCTCTTTAATACATGTATGTACAATATAAATGACTCTACCCAAAAGCCTTATACAAAAAAAAAAATAAAAAAATATTCTTTCAAAAAAAACTTTTTAAAAAACTAAAACCATACATATATAAAAAAAATCACATACTATTATATATAAAAGAATCTATACATATTTTACTAGTCCACATATAAATTAAAAAACAAGTAATAAAGCAATAAAAATAGAACATTAAAAAACAAATCCCTAGGAAACTAAGTAATTCAAGGATATGATAGTATCTATATTCATACCATGAGAATGTAATATCTTAAATTTAAAAATAAAAAAACTTTCTAAGTTTTATATAAAACATCAAACCTATGGTTAATCATTCTAATATGTAAACTGTTTGCTGACTTACCTATGTAACGATTCAAGCCCCTATTACATTTTATGAAATATACCAAGTTCATACTTTTACAGTTGGCATAGTTGGGAATATATTATTTAAAATCATGAATGGTATTCCCCTGATCCATCTTTGTAACAATAATATGTTTGCATGTTAAACATTTATATATAATACAAAAATATTCTTGCCAAAGTTGAAATCAGATCTTTCATGTCAGCTGAATATGATGTTTACTATTTTTTTAATAACAAGAAAAAAAAATTGGTTCTTATTTTATTTTTTATTTATCTTTAAGATGGGTTAATTAATTATTTGATACTAGTATATACTCATGTAGAAGTTTACAAAAAAAAATAATAATAATACTGATGTAATTACACTTATTTGCATTGGGTAATTATTATAATAATCTGATTTGTTATTTTTGCCATAATCATTATTTTTACAAAATATAATGCACTGCAATTTTATATTATAAGAAAATATTCTTATTCTCATATCATTAAATTATGCTAGTAAAACCATCTACATTCTTCTTTTAATTTAGATCTGTCTCACAAACTCATTTCTATATCATCATCATTGTCAACCATTATCATTCCACTGCAGGATGAAAGTCTCTCTAAGTTCAATCCATTTTCTCTGATCTCTAGCCTCTCTTTTCACATCACCTCTGCACATTTTCTTATTTCATTCATTCAACTCACATGTGGTCTCTCTGGTTTCCTATATATATATATTTTAATAACACAATTAATTGTTTGTGCATCTTCACCAAAAAAATAGTATTTCATTTTTTTTGTTCCTTTTTTAAAAATTAACATCTAGCAAATCATATATACACAATTCTATCCATCTGTAGTATGGTAAATACTTAAACTTAGCACAGCTCAAATATTGGTTACGATAAACAAGAAAATGAAATAGAATTCAAAACTCAGGCCTGATAATTATTCCTCTGGATTTTTCTATTGTTAAAACATATATTCGTATATGATATAAACTAATAAGTTTGTTATCTTTTTAAATGCAAAAAAAAAAAAAAAAAACCTAGACATGCACCTAATTGCATAACTTATCCCTAATATTTAACCATACTTGGTATATTAATTTGAAAAGTTGATTTATAATTTTCTTATGTTATAGTTTAACATTTAAATCATACATATCAGAGTTCTTTTGTATCATTTCATTTTATAACAAATATCACAAATTCATACTTTTATACTAGTGCATACATATTTCATAATTCATTTTGTAAAGAAGATAAGAATTATAATAAACTTAAGTTTTTCAGAAAATGTATTTAAAAAAAACTTTCTAGTAAATTTAATGTGATTTATTTGGAACTTTAATAATGTTTGTTTTAACATTAGTTTTTTTTTGGCATTTCTATTTTTCATTAGAAATCAGTGAATTTCGACTAAATAAACTTTATTCAGTAATAATAATGTTCGTTTCACAACCGTAATCCAAAAAATAATATTGTTTTGCCCATTTTATATATATATATATATTGATGGTTACTTGACCTTAAAAATCAGTTGTTTTGTCAATTACTAATTATAAAATTTATTTACTTATTAATGATCATCTAATCCGTGAACGAAATATATGATAATAATTTTTTTAAAAAATATCTGAATTAATTCATTTATAAGTACTACTGTCTTATAGATTGTAAATTAGATCACAGCCATTTGGTATCTAGTCATCTTATGTGAGAAGCAAATATCCAAAGATCAAAGATAAGATCGCTATTGGAACCTAAAGCGTGAGGAATCAATACAAGATAGTTTGATGTGATAAAGATGATATTTAGAGATTCAGGCCAAGGACAGCAAAGAAGAAATAGTGTTGGTTTCATGATTAGGAAAGATCACAAGGTCTATTGTTAGATACATTTTATAAGTAATAAATTGATATCAATTAAATTTTATAATTAATATCAACATTATAATGCAAATTTCTGCTTCTAATGTACAATAAATGAAGGGGAAAAATGAAAAGCTTTACAAATAGCATGCAAAAAGAATTTAACAAAACTTATAAATTTGGAATTAAAAAATACGAAAATCTCTAAAAGAATTAAATAGGATATTCCAAAGTACATTAAGAAAACATAAGATGCAATATTACAACAATATTTGCTAAAGTTTTGTCAGTTTCAATCACAAATATACATTTGGTGAAAAATTCCAATGGATAGATTATAATCAGAGTAACCAAAATCGAACATAGGATGAAAAGAGTATGCAATGATGAGTTATACCACAAATACATAAACCAAAACACTTTTGATAAAATTAGCCAATCTTTGAGATCATTGTAAAAAATGAAAATTGAAATTAATGGCATTATATTGTATATTAGAAAGAAAAGAGGAATCAATAAAAGTAACCAAATAATTATCATTTATTTAAAAATTCAATGGACTATTAGCTAGAATATATTCTTATATCCAATGAAAGGAATCATAATATTTTGCAAACTCATACCATATCTTATGCTATGTGCAAATAAAATTATTCTGAAATTAAGGTCTTTGTATTATGTATTAGAAAGAAAAGAGGAATCAATAAATTATTTATTTAAAAAAATTCAACAGACTATTAGCTGGAATAAATCACTTTATATTCTTCTACCAAAGAAAAGAATCTTAATATTTTTCAAAGTCGTTCCATATATTATGCTATGTGCAAATAAGATTATTCTGAAATTCATTCAGTATAGATTACAGCCTTACTTTAAAAGAGAACGAAAGGTTGAGAAATTAGTCATTATTGCTGAGAATATTAAAAAGAACTCCGTATTTGATCTATTGATTACAAATCCTTTGATTCGATTCAATTGACTATGCTAAATTATAAAATGATGTTAAGGAAAATGGATATAGTAGAAACATTTGTTTTATGAGAAAGCTCTATTGGGTAACTGAATTTACTATTAAAATAGCTGTAATAAAATATGAAGTTATCATATTGGCAAAAAACAGGAGCTGCATATTGTTACTCTATTTAACCCGTATAGTTATAATGTAATGAAAAAAGCCAAATTGGACCAAGACAAATATGGATTCAATATTAATGGAAGTTTTGAATACATTAGCAATCTTAAATATGTTAGTGATACTATACTTGCAGATGAAAATGGCTAAAAGTTTTATTAGCAAAATTAAAAAACTTGGGTGAAAATATTGTAGTTGATAATGAAGGTATATAAGTGGTTGACAGTTTTTACTTCCTTGGTGTTTATTCATGAATAACAAAAAAATCAATAAGTAGATTCTAGTTGATATTGAAAGTATATATATAAGTGACTGATGGTTTTTATCTTTTGGTTCATTTGGCAGCAAAAAATCAATAAATTTATAGAAATTCATACAGAGGAGAGAGATCTTTTAAAAATGAAGATTAGAAGTGTTCATGATATATTTCCTGAAACTTTATGAATGTAAAAATTATTTTCTGAAAAAGAATGATAAGATATATTGATGCTTCTGAATGCTAGCATTGACTTTTGAAAATATTATGGACAGTTATGAAAAATAAAAAAACATTTTATTAGATTTGATCATAACATTTACTTGATTTGCAAATAATTAGATTAAATTGGTCTTGTTCTGGAATGATTCCCTTTTTAAAAATATATAACTTGATTAAAATGACTAGATTAAAATTAACCTATTTTGATTATGTTCTCAAATCTTTTATTTTTTGAAAATGCATAATATTCAGAAAGGTTAATGGTTTTAAAAAAAAGAGTGATCAATAGTAAGATGGTACTCTCCATTATCATAGTGAATTTTGTTTTGAACAACCTAAAAAATTAAACAATCGGTCATTTAAAAATATCTCATTTTTGATACAATCTCAAAAATCATAAGTAACAAATCAAAAGATACATGACAAATCAAAAGCATCTCTACTCTAGAATCATCTATAGTAAGATTGAGCAATCGGTGATTACCAGGTAGTAGTGTATTTAAATCTCCAGATTGATATCCTACTTTTCTTCTTATCAATGAGTCTTGGGGTTCAAATTGGAAATAATACAGATTTGCTTCTAGCAACCATTTTAAACTTCATTTTACTATTTAAGCTAAAAAGTCTCAAGTTAAACTGTTTAAATTGATCTGATTCCAGGCCAGTAATTATATTTTAGTAATCTCAGTTTTTTATTAACTATGGGTAAACAATTGAATAATTTATTACTATTAACATTCCTAGGCAAAGGGATAGATGGTCACAGTTAATAAAGAATCAAGGGCACCCAAATATATAATTACTGACCTGGAGCCAGATCTTTATAACTGTTCAAACAGGTTGGTGTTTTGAATTTTTGTGCTTTTAGATTAAATAGTAAAATAGAGTTAAAGTTGTTTGTTTGATGAATAACTGTATTACTATTAGATTTAAATCTCAAATCTTAATCGATAAAGACAAAAGCTAGAAAACAATCTGGAGATGAGGATTTAAATATTCTAATGTTCACCTAGTTACTTTTGTTTGATAGGCATAAGAAAATTTTAAAAATTATTTTTTGTTATTTTTATTCTTCCTCTTAACTTAAATCTTCTTTATGCATTGATAAAATTATAAAACAACCCCCTTTTTTTTATCACCGACAAAATAAACATTGTCATTGTGATAAAAGCAAGATGGATTTATTTAATATATTTTATAATTTTTTCCCATATGTCATAGCATCGGCCCAGGAAGCGAACCCGCGACAACCATCTGCAAGCAACTGCTTGCTTGCAAGGCAGCTGCGCTGACTTCTCGGCTACCAACGCTTGACAATATATTTTATAATTTTATCAATCCATTAAAGTAATATAAGATGAGAATAAGAATAAATAAAAAAAGTTAAGTTATATTCTAATCATTCCATGTCAAATGATTCTAAACATTTTTCTTTAAATGAAATTTTGCAAATATTTAATATTGTATGGGAACATTAAAATTATTACATTTTATTTGAAGTTAGAGGCTTTTGAATTTGAGGGGGAGAAAAAGAAATATTTTTAAAATGCAAACTTGCACAAAACTCAATTTTAAATCAGAGCAAACTAGAAAAGTGAAACAAAGATGTTTTAACTTTTAATGATTCTTCATATGTATAACATGATTGATATAAATAAATATTGATTTGTACTCAAAACTTTAAAAAAAAAAGTCATACAAATTCTTTATATTAAAAATGTGAAAGTTCAAATTGGGATTTTATCTTTTCAGATTTTCATTATATTGGCAGTTAAGCAGATTAAAGTTACAGTAGCATAAATATGAAATCATTAATTAATGTCATGATTATATTATTATTGAAAGTATTTATGAATCTCATATTTACAAAAATCTCTTAAATAAGTTTTCGTTTTAGATAATAAAACTTGTTATTTATTAATAAATAAACCTGACAAATTACATAAAATAAAATGAAAAATAATAAGAGATTCTTAAAAAGAGATAATAAAAAAAAATACTGTATTTTGAGACTAAAAATATTGATTTGCAATAAATCACTTGTAACTTGCAAATGGATTAATATTGACATTTCTTTGTATTGCTAATGCTATATCTCAGCTCTGTAGTTTCATGCTAGTGAAGTTTGATGGAATTGTATTATTGGAATTTATTTTATAAACCTAATTTATCCTGTTATGCCACCTACAAGATAAACTTCATATTTAATGATGAATACCTGGTTCAGTACTTATGGCAAGTATTTTTCTATATGCTTTTAATAATCATTTCAGATTTTAATTCATTTTATTGTTTTCAATGAAGCTTGAATGTTTATTTTTGTACGTAGAAACCCATATTCTTATAATATTATTGTGAGGCATATGATGAGAAGATAAACTAGGTTGTATGTTTTTAAAATTATTTGTAATATCTTTCATATTTCAAGTTGAGTTGGATAAATGTTTATCTGTATCTTCTAATTACATGAAATAAAAATATTCATATGCAATGTTTGTTTTTTTTTGTATCAGCTTTGATGAAATATTACAAACTTAAATCACATAATAGATACTAAATGTAATTCTTTATTTAAACCATGACATTTTATTATAATTCTTGTAACATTGAATACAAGCAATGTTGTGGCTCACAACTATTCATGTGTTGTAAATATCCTAGAAGTATTTAGAATTTATTATATATTGATTAATATTCTATAGAAATTTGGATTCTTATTATAAGTACTTCAGTGGAGAAATTGTGATACTGGGCAATTATATGTAGAATTTGTCTTTTTTACATTCACATTCATCTATTAAAAACTTTTATAATATTTGATTATGCTTTTTCAATGAAAAAAAAGATAAATAATGTTTTTTTTATAATTTTTGGTTAAATCTTGTAAAAAAAGCACAGTTGCTTATCTATATTTTAAGGAAATATTTGTTTATTTGTTTTATTTACTTATTAAAGTTTATCTGAGTAATAATATTTTTTATAATTTTTATTTAGGTGGAGTGATTAAATGTCCTACTTGTAAGCAAGAATGTGGATCGCAGGAAATTGTTGATGACTACTTCATGTTGGAATTAGTTACTTCAGGAGATGCTCCTGCAAAGGAGGATAAAGAAATGACTTGCACAAATTGTGAGGATAATGCATTAGCATCTTCATTTTGTTTGGATTGTACTGAATGGTTATGTGATGCTTGTGTTCAAGCCCATCAGCGGGTACGTGTAACCAAAGATCATATTGTGCAACTGCGATCTGAATTGCAAAAAAATGATTCTTTACCTTTGAACTTGCGTACTTTGTATTGTCAAATTCATCGTCAAGAAACCCTTAAATTATTTTGTGAATCCTGTGATAAACTGACTTGTCGGGACTGTCAATTAACAGACCATAAAGAACATAAATATCAATTTGTACATGAGGCATCTGCACAACACAAACTTTTTCTTAAAACATTACTTCAAAAAATTTTAGAGAAAAAAACTTACATTGAAAGGGAGAAAAATATGCTAAATCAACGTTTTTCTGAAATTAGTCAGATGCAACAAAGAGTAATGGAAGATATAAAGACTTTTACTCTTCGATTTGTTCAAGAGATTAATACTCGAGGAAAACAATTATTATCTGATTTAAATCTTATATGTGGAAACCAAAAAGCTTTATTAGGTCAGTTAAACACGGATTTAAATAGTCTTTCTCAAAAGCTAGATCATTGTATGAAATTTGCAGAACAAGCAATAGAAAGTGGGAGTGACTTGGCATTATTATATAGCAAAAAAATAATTACGAATCAGTTGAGAAATATACTTCGGTCACGATGTGGAGATCCTGATCCTCCTAGTATCATGGATATTCGTTTTACTTATGAAACTAATATGTCTACACAATATATTCGCAAATTAGGAAATTTAATTGTTAATGGAAGACATTTTAGGCCACCTGGCCATTCTGATTCTTTAAGTGAAATTAATGTTCCTAATAATTCTAATACTAATAATCCTCATCCCAATATGTCTCAGTTACCTAATATGGATTCTCAAGTTCGTGCTCAGTTGCTTGGACGTTTACAGAATATGTATTCTCGACCTCCAAATGCAAATGCTGCTAATTTAGGAAATAATTCATTATATCCGCCAAGGTTATCACATATGCCAGATGGTAGTCCTAATCCAAGAGGAGTTTCTCCTTCCAATAATAATAATAATAATACTATTAAAACATCTCATACATTTTTTCCTCCTTCTGGAGTACCTCACAATCAGACAGCAAATTCTGCTATTTATATTGATCATCAAAATTCTGGAACTCGCCCCACATTAATTCATCATCTTCCCAATACAGCAAATAGATTTAGTCACCCTGATAAAAATCTTATGTTAAGGTTATCTCAGCCTAATGTGCAAAATCGTATGGGAGCACCAGGTGTGAATATGATGGGTTTTAAGCCAGGTGTGCCAACTCAAAGGCTAACACACTATCCTCCAAACAGTAATATAAATCAGACTATTCCACATACAGGAACAAATTCTAACCAATATAGTCCAGGTAAAGTTGTTATATATATTTATATAGAAAAAGATTGTGTGTGTGTTTAGAATTTTGCTTATATATGTATGGTAGTATAGTAGAGAAGAATTTGTAATTATGCTGGGAAAGGATAACTGAATAAAATTTTTTGTAAATCACAATTAAAATTTTCACAAAAGATTATACATGAGATTTCATACTTTTTTATTTTTTAATGATTTAATATATATATTAAGATTTTAGATTTACAGATATAATTTTTGAAATGTGATGGAAATTTGTCTTTAAAATTTCAGCTAGGCAACAACCAATTAAAACTGGCAGTGAGTTTTGCCTGTGTTAAACCTCATGATCAAGTAATAACATAATATTTGTCTGATTTAGAGGAGACAAATACTGTTGTTATTATGTCACATGGTTTTAGCTTGCACTCCTAGTTTTAATTGATTATTTTCTGGTTAAATCGTAGCTGAAATTTTATTTACAATAATATAAGGAAAAATCCCATTTATATGTATTGTATATACATCCATATTAGATAATCATGTACATGTAATTATTTAAAATAATACCTAACTTAAAAAACAAAAATTATATTTTATTAATTTACAAAAATGGTTATAGTTATTTACTGATTTTTGTTAAGCAAACATAATCGTTTCTGACTGAAGACAACGAAAAGTGAAAGTAATAATATCACTGAAAATGATTAATATAATGAATAAAATTCAATATTTTTTCAAATTTAACTTTTTTTTTCAGTTGCACATGTAAGATTTATATTTTCAGTTGTACTTTTAAGAATATTCAAATTATTTATTCAGGCTGTATAGTAAAATTTAGATTATCAATGAATTGACATATTCATTTTTAGATATGAAGTTATAATTTGGAAACATCTATTTTGATTTTTTTTTTTTTGTATTACTTTTATTTAATTAAAAAATATTTCCGATTGTAATTTTCCTCCCTCATCAATTTAATCATATTATTATAACACTAATACTATTTAGAATGCTATTTAATTATTTATGTTCATTTTAGTTTTTCCTGACGTGTGTTGCTTAGCATAATGATGAAAGTGTTCAGTCTATTACTTTGATGCTTGAATTATATGTACTCGGTATTCCGAGCAATTAGTAATATGATTTTTTTATTCTGGTTCTTTTTTATTTTTTGTATCATATTTTAAATTATAAAATTTTTTTAAATTTGTGATTGTCATTCATGAAATTTTAGATACTAACATAATAAAAGTATTTCTGTGTAAATAAAATTATGAGTCTACAATGATAAATAATCAGAAAAATGTTCTGCTCATTTCAAATCTAGAATATTTACTCCACATATTTAGCACCTATCATAAATTTTATTATTATTCAATGTTAATAATTGTATAAATTATCTGAAGAAAGATCAAATAATTTTGAAATAAGCAAATCAGTTAAATTCATACTGCATTAAATATAATTGCATTATTTTTATAGTGAATTTAGTATAAGAGGTACTTTTATTTACAAAAAAATTGAGATTAACTAATATAAAGGGTTTATTGGATCATGAAATGTAACTGTAAAAGATGTAAACTATAGTTATTAGGATTTGGGTTAAAATATTCTGCTTGTATGATAACGTTTTATAATTGATTAAATAGAATAAATAGATTGTTATTATTAACAATTATGTGCTATTTGTATTCAAAAATATTTAAAAAACATTTTTGTTAACTTGTGTGTATGCATATATATTTGTGTGTCCACATGCAATTTTGACAACACTTGTGACTACTTATGCTAATATATTTGAGCCAGTTTGAAATATTTGTGCTGGCTTCTACATTTACATTGCTTTGAATATAAACAATGTCCATTTAAAGCTGTTCTGTAATATCCTGACAATGTGTTAAGCTAATTGTTTTTTTTGTTTTTTTAAAGTATATTTTCATTAAATGACCTATGTGAAATGGATGAAGAACTACACTTTTTCAAAAATAATTTTATGGTTAACCTTGAGCATGCTTAATCCCATTTATCTTATACAGTATATATAATTTTAAAGGCAATCAGGTGCAACATTGCTGGTTTTTATTGATAGGAAATGACCAAGAAAAGAATGCAATTGAAAGTTGAAATCTTTAGAAAGAAAAGTTTCTGCAGAAGAATGTAAAGATATATAACATCACAAGAATATATGTGAATATGCTTGTGGTTTACAAACTTGTAACGTCATCTTAACATTGCTCTTCATCTTTTTTTTTCTGTAGGTGGAATTGCTATACTTATTTATGAGTGATTGCTAATGATAATAATGATATGCATATAGTATATTGTTAATGTACATATTTTTAAAAGAACATGGTAATCATGTAATGCTTTTTTGTTTTTCATTTGTCAGTTATTGAAAACCTAAATTATGTATTCAATGGCGTTCAGAAAATACTTTGGATTACAAGTGTCAAACTAACTCTACCCACATCTTTAACATCATTCTCTTTAGATAAATACAGGAATGGTTATTACTAATCATTTACTAATCTATTGATTGTCTGTAGCACAGATATAAACTCCAAAATTCAATTAAAGATTAATATATCTGATTTTTTAAAATTAAGCACACACATGGAGTTATTCACATTTCTCTTTCCCATGTATAATATCTTTATAAATAAATTAAATAACCTCATTACCAGCACATATTCTTTTAAATTCATATAAATAAAGATACATTAAAAGACAAATAACTCCCAAGATGCATTTTGTGCAACATTCGTCAGTTGGTTAAGACACCATCTTTCATATATATATATATTATATGAAAAATATTTATATTAAATAATTACATTTTGAATTATAAGTGTCAAACTAACTCAACCCACAAAATGTAATTATTTAATATAGTATAGAGGATTTGAACTCAGATTTTCAAGCACCCTTCAACTAGCCACACTATCTCATACAACTGATACACATGACCACACACGTATTTCGTGCTAAACCAGCACTCATCAGTTGGTCCAGACTATCATCTCTCACACATAAATATAATCAATGCTCAGTTTATATTAAGATAGCAAATCTTTATACTTAAATGGAACCACACTATCTCATACAACTGATACACATGACCACACACACGTAGAAAAGATTAATAATCACCAATATACATATTTCGTGCTAAACCAGCACTCATCAATTGGTCCAGACTATCATCTCTTAATATAAACTGAGCATTGATTATATTTATGTGTGAGAGATGATAGTCTGGACCAACTGATGAGTGCTGATGTATATTGGTGATTATTAATCTTTTCTACGTGTGTGTGGTCATGTGTATCAGTTGTATGAGATAGGGTGGCTAGTTGAAGGGTGCTTGAAAATCTGAGTTCAAATCCTCTATACTTACAATTAAACTCCCAGGTTTGTGAAGAGTGCCTGGTTTCAAATATTTATTTAATATAGATAAATATTTTTCATATAATAGAGATATATTTGAGATTGGTGACCTGGACCAACTGATCAGTGTTGGTTCAGTACGAAATACATCTTGGGAGTCATTTGTTTTTTATTGCATCTTTATTTATATGAATTTAAATGAATATGTGGTAGTATTGAGGTGATTTAATATATTTATAAAGATATTACATGTGAGAAAGAGAAATATGAATAACTCCATGTGTGTGCTTAATTTAAAAAAATCAGATATATTAATCTTTAATTAAGTTTTGAAGTTTATATCTGCTAGTAAATGATTGTATTTATCTAAATTGGTTGGTGTCAAAGATGTGAGTTGGGCTAGTTTGACACTTGTAATTCTAAATGTAATTATTTAATGTAGATATTTTTCATATAATAGAGATATATATGAGAGATGGTGATCTAGACCAATTGATGAGTGCTGGTTCAGCATGAAATGCTTGTTGAAGGTTAAATGTCTTTTATTGTATCTTTATTTATATGAATTTAAAAGAATATAATTTTAATACCATCTATTACTTTTTACAATGCTTTTTTACAATCCACTACTGACAGTTTCAATTGCCCCAGCTCTTAGCATTTTTAAAGAAGGATAACTGTGTTCTGAAGAAGATTGTCGGGGCAGTCGAAACTGACAATAGTGGATTGTAAAAAGTAATAAAGAATATAGATGATATTATATGGAATTGGCAATGCAATAAGAAAGATAAGGTTATAATTTAAAAGAATATGTGGTAGTATTGAGGTTATTTAATATATTTATAAAGATATTATATATGAGAAAGAGAAATATGAATAACTCTATGTGTGGGTGCTTAATTTTAAAAAATCAGATATATTAATCTTTAATGAAGTTTTGGACCAATTGTTGAGTGCTGGTTCAGCATGAAATGCATCTTGGAAGTTATTTGTCTTTTATTATATCTTTATTTATATGAATTTAAAAGAAAATGATTGAGAATTGAGATTATTTAATATATTTATAAAAATACTTTGACTAGACAGTTTTTTGTTTTTTTTTTCATGTGAGATTTAGCCTGTAAATCTTGATTCATTCTAATGGAATTTACAAACATTATGGTAATGCAATTATTACAGCATTAAAGTGTATTCTCTTATAAATGTTACTTCATAATCAAAAAATAATTTTTTATATTTTTATTTTTATAGAAAATAACAACAAAAAAAAGACATACATATTTTTTAAAAAATAGTGACTGCTAATAAAGAAAAATAATTTTTATACTATAATGACTTATTTGTTACACGGTCTAGGTGTATCTTTTACTTACTAAAATATCTTATTAAATTTAAACTCTTATAATAGTTTGCCTCATAAATCTGTTTCTTTATTAATTAATTTGTTATATTGCTTGAATGACTTATTATACTTTTATTTGTTAATAGATGAATTCTAATTTAAATATTGCATTATGGAAATCTGATTTTCTGTAATTATAAATAATCACATTATGGAAATCTGATTTTCTGTAATTATAAATAATCTTATCTTTTCTGGTCTAGAACCTTTTCTAGTACATTGATCATATATATTTGGGATCTCGCTGTAATTCTGAAACCTCATGATATTGTATAAAATAGACAATATGGTGCAGGAAAAATATAACCAAATTTGTAGCCATTAAAGTTACTAAGTGAAATAATTAAGTATGATCCAGGATATTCTCTTTCTTATTGTACATTGAAACAAAAAAATGGTGATACATCTATTTATGCAAAAAAAAAAAATTGACCTTGGAAACTCAATCTTTGATGAATTTTTTAATAAGCTTTTACTATTTTCTAACAATCATTATATTTCCTTTTATATGAAATTATTTAGTTTTCAATTTTTATATGCTAACACTATAGAAATGTATACGAGTGATTTATCTCAATTCACATTAACCTGCAATGGCTACAATACAGTATAGTAACATAAACACTACAAACAATATCTCATACCATTTCTAAGAAGAATATTTGTTAAGGCGATATGCAAAGCATGTGCAAATGATTTAGATAGCCCAACGTTTGGAAATGTCAAAGCAGGCATCACTTCTATTGATAGAGTTATTGTTGCCATTAATGAAGTATGTTAGAAATCCCACAATAAATTCAAAATAGATTATTAATATAGTGGATTTTTCAAATTTATGATTGATAGTATAATTAATTTTCGGTACTCTTCTGATAGCTGGATACGGCCGCTTGATGGCGTTATGTGGAAAAACATAAAAATTCCATTTACACAGCTGGACTTTAGCCATTGCAGGCTGCTTGATGGCATTGCACAGAAATATTATGGCCTGTTTTGTGCTTTGCGACTCTTTATGCAAATTCACACAATTCACAGTTGGCTATCGTATCATCTGAGGGTGGTTGGATTTCAAGTGGCTACAACTTTTGAAATCTCCATAACCGAGTAATTTTATTTCTACTTAAATCATGCAGTCTGACTAACTAAGAATTGTAACACTGTTCTACCCTTCCCTACACAACTTGGAATGTGCAAAACATTGGAAAAAGATAGGGCCAAACACTATTCGGCCAAGCTCATGCGAAAACACGAGTTTCCGTAAGAAAAAATATACAAGATAAATAAAGTGGCGCTTTGCGGCAAACAGATTTTCAAATTGTGGCAGTTGCCGCCAACAGGAGTGGGGTGTTTACACGGTCAGACTTATGGCTAATACAACAGTTCAGTTGTATTAGCCATTGCAGGTCGCTTGATGCCATTGCACAGGAATATTATGGCCTGTTTTGTGCTTCGTGACACTTTATGTGAATTTGTACAATTCATAGTTGACTACCGTATCGTCTGAGGGTGGCTCGATTTCAAGTGGCCACAAGTTTTGAAATCTTCATAGCAGAGTAATTTTATTTTTACTTAAATCATGCAGTCTGTCACTAAGAATTGTCTCACCATAATGCACCGACGAGTCCATGAAACTCTACATTTGCAAAACAACTTCACAATTCCGATGTCAGTCACACTTGTGCAAGCGAAGCTATTCGCTTCGCATACGTTTCCAAAACAAAAGGTTGTGATTCTATGACACAAATCATCAATAAATAAAAAAAAGAAGACGAAAGTTGAAAAAGTCAAAAGTTTTGGTCTTATTTGACTTGGGGGGGGGGGGGTAAGAAAAGGTCATCACTGAAACAAAAGTTATTTTTGGTTTGTTTTTATTTTAGAAAAAGGGTAGAACAATATTTTATTTTAAAAAAAAGATAATACAAATAAAATGTAATAAAAATTGGTTTTAAAAATAGAAGTTTTACTATATCAGTGCTAAAGATGTGTTTGTGTATAAGGAAAAAAATTTAAAGATGTAGTAGAAAAAATTGCTCGCGGCCTGGGAACATTACATTTGATTGTTTTGCATAGAAACAATGCCATCAAGCGCCGTACCCGGCTATCAAAAGAGTACCTAATTTTCTTTAAATTATGATGTTAATAAATCTGTATATTATTAATAAATGCATCATTTGATTCTCTTTTATAAGGTATTGATTCACCTGTTCCTCAATTTATCTATCATTAAATGATAGATCACCTATTCCTCAAGTTACATATTTATTAAGTGACATACTTAGTTTTTAAATTATATATTTACTGAATTAAATATTTATTGATTTATACATTCATTGGCACTTTATAAATTTATGAATCTTTAATAATTCTAATTTATATAAATTTTCTTTCGGGCAAAATATTATAATAAAGTTATAGTCTTATATTGGATTTACTTTATTATAAGCAATTAGTTGGTGATAACTTATAAATTTAGGTGTGAATTAAGTTTGATCTTATTTTTTTTAAATAATTATCCATTACATTTTGGCTTATAAAGAATAAGCCCTTACTTAATGTCTGGCATCAAATAGATATATCTGTTATATTTTTGGGTTGCATAATTTGAATCATGAATAAAAAATCATTTACTTGTGATGGACAGATATTTTTGGCCACCAATGTATTAGGCAATTTACAATAATATATATTGTTACATTTTGGTCACCAAATTATGGGATTATCAAAACCATATTACCTGAATTATATTCTGTTATATATATATTGGTTGCCTATAAATGATCAATTTATATAAATTTATGAGTACAGTATTTGATTTGTTACATTTTGATAACCCAACTGCAGATAATTCAGGTTTATGCCCCAACAAGTTCTCATAGTGATGAAGTAGTAGAAGATTTTTATATGGATGTACAAAAGGCTTTTGATCAGAGTAAACAACATTTTAAAATTGTTATGGGAGACTTTAATGCTAGAATTGATAGACAAATGAAAGATGAAATTGCTGTAGGTAATTTTGGTTATGGTAATAGAAATGAGAGAGGACATAGACTTGTGGAGTTTGCAGAAAAAGAAAAACTTTATATTATGAATTCATTTTTTGAGAAAAATGTTAAAAGGAAATGGACATGGAAGCATCCAAATGAAGGTACAGCAGAATTGGATTATATTTTGACTAACAGGAAATACATATTTCAAGATTGTAATGTTCTTAATAAATTTAACACAGGAAGTGATCATCGATTAGTAAGGTGTAAGTTACGTGTTAATGTAAAACTAGAGAGACAAAAATTATTAAGAAAAACAATATTTACAGTTGATATTCCTAATCTTCAGAAACATTCTAATGAATTTAAATTAGAACTTACAAATAGGTTTCAAGTGTTAGGAGATTTTGAACATGATTCAGTTTTGAATGAAATTAATATGAAAATAACTGATACACTTTTAAAAACTGCAACAAAGATAGCTGGTAGAAAAAAGCAGCAATTGACTAATAAAATTTCTACTGAGTCTAAAGAATTTATGAAGAAAAGAAGGAATATGAAGATATACAAAAATGATGTATTAAAAAGAATTGAATATCTTGAATTTTGTAAAATGGTACGGAAAAGAGTTGAGAATGATATAAGAAAGTATAACTGTGAAATAGCAAGGAAAGCTGTAGAAGAAAATAAAAGTCTCAAGAATGTTAAACAACATTTTGGTTTTGGTAGGAAATTTATATCTGCAATAAGAAAAAAAGATGGAATTATTACTAAAAAGAGAGGTGACATCATGAAATTGGTAGAAAGATTTTTATCAAGAATTATATAGTAATAAAGAACAAGTACCTCCTATATCTATTACATCTTCCGAATTGCCCAGAATTTTAAATGAAGAAGTGAGACATGCAATTAAATGTATGAAGAAAGGAAAGGCTCCAGGAAATGATGGAATTATAATTGATATATTAAAAGAAGCAGGTGAAGAAATAAAAACAATTTTAGCAAAGTTATATACCAAATGTCTAAATGATAAAGATGTACCGAAAGATTGGAAGAATGCAGTAATAATATTAATATTTAAAAAAGGTGATAAGGAAGATATTAGAAATTACAGACCTATCAGCCTTTTATCAGTTTTATATAAAATTTTTACCAAGATAATTACAACTCGTCTACAGAGAACTTTGGATTTCCACCAACCAAGAGAACAAGCTGGATTTAAAAGTGGTTTTAGTACAATAGATCATATCCAGGTATTGAGAGAAGTCATAGAAAGGACAAATGAATATGAGTTGTCATTATGTTTTGGATTTTATGAAAAGGCATTCGATTCTATACACATTTCTTCAGTGATTAAAGCATTGGATCATCAAGGTATAGATCCAGGATATTGTCATATTTTAAAGAATATTTATAAAAATGCAACAGCAACAATTAGATTACATAATGATACTAGAAAAATCAACATTGAGAAAGGTGTAAGACAAGGTGACTCCATATCTCCAAAACTTTTTACAGCAGTGCTGCAAGAAGTATTTTGTGGATTAAAATGGGAAACTAAAGGAGTGAAAGTAAATGGAGAGTATTTAAGTCATTTAGATTTCGCAGATGATGTAGTTGTTTTTGCAAATAATGCTTCAGAGCTGCAGGAAATGTTGCAGGAGTTAGCAGATGAAAGTAGAAAAGTAGGATTAAAGATAAATGTTAAAAAGACTAAAGTAATGTTTAATCGATTTTCTCAAAATATGAAAATAAAGATTGATTATGAAGAATTAGAAGAAGTTAACAGTTACAAATACCTTGGTCAGATTATTAATACAAATGGAAACATAATGGAGGAAATTAATCATAGAAATTAAACTTGGTTGGAGTGCTTTTGGTAGAAATAACTTGATACTAAAAGGAAATATGCCTATTTGTTTGAAAAGAATGGTTTTAACAAATGTGTTTTACCAGTTCTTACTTATGGATCTGAGACTTGGACACTTAATAGAAGAGCAATACAGAGACTCCACACCACTCAAAGGAGTATGGAGAGATGTATGTTGGGAGTAACAAGAAGGGATCGAAAACGCAATCTATGGGTGAGACAACAAACAGGTGTTACTGACCTTATTGAAAAAATTAAAAGATTGAAATGGAGTTGGGCTGGACATATTGCTAGAAGAGATAGTAATAGATGGACAATTGAAATTTTAAACGGGATTCCAAGAGATTGTAAAAGACCCAGAAAGAGACCACCTGTGAGATGGATGGATGAAATAAGAAAATGTGCAGGGGTGTTGTGGAGAAGAGAAGCTAAAGATCGGAGAAGATGGATTAAACTTGGAGAGACCTTCATCCTGCAGTGGATTGATAATGGTTGATGATGATGATGATAACCCAACTGCAATTGAACAAAACCATTTAATAAATATTGTCTGTTACAATATATAGATGTACGAGTTATCAGAATATTTTTCTATTTATATATATAAGGATTTACTTCTTTTATTTCTATTGATTCATCTTATTATCTGTAAGAATATTTAATCTAAATATGTGTAATTCATAAAGAAAAACTACTTATATTATTGTAAGATCTATTAGAAGGGAGTTACTCTTTAAATTCTTTTCATACAATAAAATACTTACCTGCATTTATTGTATAAAAAATAGCCTACATAGGCATGTAAAAGTAACTGACTTTTACTCTTAGTAAGCTTTGATGAATAAGTTATATATCACAATCATTTTTGCTAAGAATTTTATTGGTTGGTCACTTTTCTCTCTATATACGGATTTATTCATTTCTGTTGTTTTATGTATAAACAAAAATACATTTATATGTCTATGTACACTTATGATAGATATTTTTTATGTACATTGGAATTATGTAATTAGGGAACTACTGAACAGTAAATATTGTTTTGACTTTTTTTAATATACTAAATTCTTGTTTGCTATAAGAGAAAAGTGTATAGATTTTATTAGCACTGTTGTTTTGATCTCGATAAAATATTGATAAGTGCGAGACTTGATCGTGAACTTTGCTGAATCGTGATTTACACTCCTCATTTCATGTATTTGGACACTGAAACAGTAAGATTCGTATTCGAATCTTAAGTTTCACCTTTTTCTGTCATCTCTCACTGACCGGTCTATCCCACCCAAATTTAAACTTTTTGATATCGAATTGTGTGTATAACAATATTAAAAATGTATAAATATATGTAGAATTCAGCATAAACACGCACACTTTTCGATCTCAAATTAAACGCAATAAATAGGGATAAAATAATATAATTTAGATTTCTTTTAGTTATATAATTTTGTATAATTTTAATCATTTATTTTGGATTATAAAGTTCGTATTTATTGCTTTGTTTAAATTTCATTTAATAATAATTCTAAAAATATCTGATGTAATATTTAATTAAAAGTTAAAATAATCTTATGTTCCCTTTTTGTTTTTGAAATTTAAAAGCATCGGTCAGTGATAGATAATAGATTAATTAAAGAAAATTTCCCAAAATTAATTAGTAAATATAAAATGTAAACAATAGAACGGCAGCTTTCTTTAATTAAAAAAAACAACTAAATGCATTGATTATCCTCAGGGCAGATTAAATAGAACCTAAAATATCTTAACAAAAATGTGGAAGATCAAGATAAGAAAAGAGGCCATCTTAGACTTGCTGGAGACATTCACTTAAACTTTAGCTTTGCTCTCGATCACTGAGAGTCTCCAAAAATATAAAAATAATTTGTTCCTGCCAAGGTATGACCGAGTAAAGCACCTAGATTATTCTCCATCGGGTTATGGCCCACCGGATGCTGAACTTTCCATTGCCCGTCATAAATTCACCATGAAGATCTGCTGCCTGAAATAAATGAAAAAGCTGCTGCTGTTGTGAAATTAAATGAAATATCTAAATACAAGAAAGACTTGCCACTCGTGAACTTTTTGCTTCTAAACTAATGGAATCGGAAAACTTCTTATAAAACAGGTACCTGTCTGTGTTCAAACTCTAGAGTACTCTAATAATATGCTATAGCTCTTCTTCATAATACTTATCTAAATTATAAAATGTAAAAACTACCATATGTATAGCTAAAATTGAATAATTAATGTAATGTGTAAATGTATCTAATAACCTAGCTTACCTCACTCTATCTTTCTTGGATGCGTATTTCTATAATCTACATTTTTATCTATAGTTATTATTTAATTATTGCATGCTCATAATTGTCTCAAATTTCAAAGTTTAAATCTATGATCGCTTAAAACAATGAATGCGTGTCCAATTTTCATTAACATTTACTTTCCTAAATAATTTTACTTTCATATAAATCGACACGCATTCAGTGCATCATTATTGTAATGCAGGGTCTACTACTTCGCAAATGGCTGGCATATTAGTTGTAATAACTCCCAGTTTATATATATTGTATTTATTAAATCTAATGAATAATTCTAGAAAATCCCATTTCTTTGAGAGTCGCCAGAGTTCTTGAGTAAATGTTGGTAATGTAGGGCCAAGTCAGAAATCTACTTAAATCTCATCATAACCATTTATACAGTATATATGTGTTACGTTTTAGAGACGCGATGATCTATTCCGCTGTAAATATTCCGGATTCTTCAGGGTTGAAATTAACCCCAGTCGTCCTACACAAGCGGGCATAATGGGTGCTCCCGTAGGACTTGACAATGTCATGCAGCCAGCCGGCAAAACTGCGACACGGACCGCTTGTCCCTGGTTATGCGTATGTGACACCTTACTTCGTTGGGCCGATGGCAGAGACCAGCCCGATACTCTTATAAACCCATTCGCGGCATTGCAGTTTCAATATACTGCCACTCCATTTCGCCTTTCTAAAGTGTACCACGTGTTCCTTTGCTTAATTTTATTATTCTATATATCACTCCGCCTCTGCATTATCTGCATAATTCACTCTCAAATAAATGTTTGCCCTTAGTTATAAATAAATATTTTAATTAAATAAATATATGTCTGCCGTTACTCTTATAACCCATACTTTAGACTCTTGCATTGCCAAGGTATAAATCCATCCAGGCATGCATTAGAAATACTTACTCGAGAATTTTAGGTAGCTAGATTACGTCTAAACAAATAAATGTATTCTTTAAAATATAATCATATCGCCAATCCCGCTACTGAAGCTTTAAATCCACAAAATATTATTATTAATGATTGTTTTATTAAAATGTATTAATAAATAATTTTAAACTATACGTCTGCAATTACGTTTCATTTATTCGATACCCATTCTATCTAATATTTCCTCGATTATGTAAATATGAATGTTGAATTAATATTAGTTTGATTATTGGCTAACTCGAGAATAAAATCATGAGTCTCTTGCATATCCCTGACCACCGTGCCTAAGGAAATATTTACTAATGTCACATCAGATGCGTTGTTTCGTGGATTGTATTGTGGAACCGATAAACTATGTTCGAACTCAGTACCACGGGTGGCTTCGCTACTCGATGGTGCTGCTGTTCTGTATGGTGGTCGAATTCTGCACTATGTTTACGAGTCACACGTTTTCTGACCGTTACAACACTTGAGGACGAAAGTAGGGGCATTTGATCATTAGTTACAATTTGTAGTAACTCACATCAATTACAATACATTTAACAAGCCAAAAAAACAAAAACATTCTAATATAATTTTAGTCATTACAAATAAACACACCTTCATATCATATGATGTCGAATAGTCAAGATTAATGTCTATAAAGAAAATCCCATACTCGTCGCTAATAATAATATTCACATGCTAGAGATGTTGGGGAAGGGTGCATTTCAACATCTTGAGTGTTTGAACAGTTTACAGGCCGTAAAATAGATGAGCGGCCTTGTAAACAGCATATTTATGTGCTTTAGCATAGAAACAGCGCCATCGGGCGGTGTGGATCAGTAGATGCTGTATTACCAAATATACAAATCATTAAGCTTTTTTTTTTCATTGTATTGAATAATCTTCTCTTACAGATATGAGACTAAATTTGAATTATTAATTGTATTTAAACTTTGCCAGTGCTATAATTGATTTATTTTAATTTTAGTCATTTACAATGTGTATTAATGTTGTAAATTTTATATAAATGTGGTTCTAAAGTTGAGATGCTAAACTATAAGTGGCAAACAATATGAGAAATTATTACCACTGAAAATCAAATTATCTTTGTTTTATCTTAGTTCATTATTGCCTAGAATATTGTCTGTGGATAGAGGACTAAACATAATGCCTTTATTATTTAAAAGATAATTTTGTAAAGTTTAATGAATTATAGAAGAGCATTGATAAAGTTTAAATAAATTATGTCATTTATAAATGTATTATTCTCCAAAAAATGGTATTATTGTACTAAAGAAAAAGATAATTGATGCTAATTTTCATAGCTGGGAAACTTTTCTTAAAGAAATTTAGACTTTTTAAAATACTTTGTAGACATACTTAGTAGTCTCAATTCTAGAATTAATTTCAAGAAAAATTAACTACTTGGAATGTAATAAGGTATTTCAAATTTAAGACAATTTTTTGGATTGTTGAGATATTTTCAAACTTGTTATTGATGAAAATTGACATTCTGAGAAAATTAGTAAAAATGCTGAGCCTTTTTTTAATTCGATGAGAATTAGTCACATTAATTACCTTTTGGTAAAATTCTTTTTTTTTATCATTCTTTACCAGAAATATCTTTGCAATTGCCAAGATTTTTAATAATTGATCATAGATTCATTGTGACTCTTAATCTACACTCTTGTCTTTTTTTAAAGGCATGTCTAGATGAATAGTTTGGAAAAAGCAATTAAGTTACCATAGCCACTGTCTCCGAATCTATTAATTTACTTACAGTTCTTTAAAATAGAATAAAATAAAAAAAATTAATAAAAAATAAAATAATTTTAATTTTTAAATTCATATTAATAAGTCTTATGTATTGCAATCACAAAATGTGACATTCTTTCAGTAGAAAATGGCCGCTCGCTTTATAATCAAATTGTTCTTGAAATTACAGGGATTAATTTACTTTCACATAAATTTTTATACTTTATTTTCAATTTTCATTACAAACTGAAGGAAAAAAGTGACTAACTTTATTTTTATGTATGTTTTTATAAAAAAAATTTGATCTAGTTTTTATCAGATATAAGTATTGTACTATATGTAAATACTTTTAAAAACCATTTTTTATTATATAATGAAAATTCAGAAGCACATAATTTAAAAAAAGTTCTTGAAAAATATTTTATGTCCAGTTTGTACTTAATTTGTGAATGTGTTTGTGTGTGTTACACAGCCATTCTCTTATTATGTATATTATGTGACTTTAAATTTATAGATTTAAAATTATGAATGCAATGGTTATTATTGCTACTCTATTAGTTGGAGCATCAGTGTTAGGACTACATTAATATTTATGATTGACAACAAAAGAGTGATGCCCGTGTTATTAGATAGGAAAGTGAAACTTGCAAGAACTTTTTGATCAGAAATCATATTTTATTGAAGTCTGATAAATATTTAAAAAAAATAAAATTACCAAATCACAACTGAATACATCATTGCATAAATCTTTAGATATCAGAATGTTTTTAAATTTATCAAAGCAATATGTTTTATAAGTAGAACATATATGGCTCATCTGCCCATTTTCAGATTAATACTATTATGTAGAATATGTGATTTCATGAGCATTAAAATTGGGCAAAGAATGACAAGCATATCATATAGCCAAACAAATATCATTTACCTTTTTCCAGGCATTGGAGGAAAATTTATGCCTGGTAGTTACCAACAAAAAGTTGTATGATTTGGACAGGCATAAGGTATTACAGTATTCTGTAGTTCAATCATTACTATGCATGAATATGTTCTAGTTCCAGATTATTTGAATTTTTGGGGGTCAGATTTGTTCTATAATTTAAACATTTCCAGAAAATAATCATTTTTCAATATGATACTATTCCAATTAATACAGTAAAATATTAATATCATAAGAATAACATTAAACATCTTTGGCCTACCTATTCACTTGATATAAGTTTAAATCTCTGTAGGCCATATTTAGTTAAGGAATATAGAGATCTATGATTAAATTTTCCATAATTCTATTTCTTATAGAATACAGGCATTGCTTAATGCAAATTATATCCCTACACCATATTAATAAAGATATAACTGGTATTCCAGTCATTCTGTCTAATTCCTATATGCTCAGTAGATATGTTACCCATGATGTTTTATTAAATATGCTTTTAATGTAGCATATATATTTATATAATTTTTAAATCTAATGCAGAAAAGTATTTCAAATGTTATTGCACAAACAAGATGGATCACTTTTATATGGGCAAGTTATAGTTAGATGTTGATATCTTATTTAGAACATTTTTATAAGTCAGAGTGAAATTAATTTTTTTTTTAAATGGTAAGAAGTCATAATATTTTTAGAAGCCATAGAGAATTCCAGGAAGAACCAGTACAATCTATTAGATCATTTTAAAATTTAATCAGTGAAAATCTGTCACCACAAGTCTAGAAAATATAATGTCTCCAGACTTATTTATTGCCTTAGGTGAGACAGTAGATTCAGAAAGCTATTTAAAATAGTAATGGAAGAAGACATTAAAAAAAAAAAATCTCAAAACTTATATTTAAATATTGATATTAGGAATTTATTTTATCTACTGCAAATATAAAAAGCAGCTGAGAAATATATAAATTTTTGACTGATGGAATTCACACTAATAATCATTCATTTGATTTTTGTTAGCTGCAAAAACTCAATTCTAGATTTTAAAAAATCATAGTAACAAAAGTAATGATCTTCATTGATAAAAATATTCTTTTTTAAAAAAATCATAAATATAAACGTAATTCTGTTTTTACATGACCTTTTTTAAACTATTTTGAAATAACACAATCAAAAAACTAAGGAAAACAATTTATGTGCGTTATTATCATCTCATTTGATAAAAAAAATGTTTTCATTTTTTTATTTCCCATTATTTTTCAAAAAATTCCTTTGTCAATATTTCTGCAACTGACAATATTTGCTGGTCTGCATTTTAATGTTTTTGATGTTTTATTATGAAAAGAGAAGTACCTTGCTGGTGTTGATGCTTTGTTTGCATTTTGACGTTAGGAAAAAAATAAAGTGTAACTTTTTTGTGTTGATGTTAAAAAATTGGTATTTACATAATTATACAGTTGTGACATTTAACACAAATATTAGTCTGGCAATAATTTTCTAATCTTGCGATCTTGGAAAATAACATTTGCATGAGAGCTTCTAACAAACTTAATCATTCAATTAAAGATTTATTTGGAAAAATGATGACCTATTATTTTATTTACTGGAAATGGTACAAGTGTCTCCGAACACACATTTATGTTTTTTGTGAGAAATTATTTTCCACCATCTAAACTTATAAAGATTTATTTTGAAAAATGGCCTCTAAAACTTAAATTTAATGGAAATGAAACAAACACAGATTTATGTTTTTTGCAAGAAATGAGATCTAAATTTATTTCAAGTGGTAACCACACTCAAAAAAATAATACCGTACAATTCTGTCCATTAGTAAAATGTTGCTTTTTGTCATCACTGTGGTAGACTGAAGTTTCTTACCTTGAACCACAATTTTTTAAGAATGGAATTTTTTTTTTGACAATACTGAATGAGTAATTAAAAAAGCAAAATTCCATTTATTAATTTTGTTGAAATTTAATAGATGGTAAGTTATACATTGTAGTGGTATTACAATCATGTGCAAACATTGGTTTATTATCCGAAAATGACAGTGAATAATAGCTTGTGTATAACTCATGTTACATAGTCTCTCCAATTTTTGTATTCATTAATTCTTTGTTTTTCATTATGTTCGTATAATTCATTTTTAATTATGTATAATGTTTATGAAATAAAATTTGATAGCACACAAAAAAGATAAGATTCTAACAAAATTTTTCATATAGTTTATTTCATTAGTTTCGTTGATTGCCTAGGTCCGGAATCAATCTTCTAATATTTTCATATATACAATGTATTTTTTGGTACTCTATTTTTAGACCATACCACCCGCTTGATGGTGCTTTTTATGTGCAAAACACATAAAAATGCCATTTGTATGGCCAGACTTACGGCCTATAGAACAGTTCTCTTCATATTAGCCATTGCAGGCCCGCTGATGTGCTTCGCGAAACTGTAAATGCGCACACTTCATAGATCGCTACCGTATCATGTGAGGGTGTATAGAAATCAACAGGCCATAACTCGTGAAATGTACATTCCAAGTAATGATCTTATACCCTACCTGACATAGTATTACGTAGTAATAATTTTAAGCCTGTTGCCGCACTTCCATACACAACTTGCAAGGTTTTTAACAATTGGAAAAGATTAGGCACAAGCACCATTGCGTAGAACTCACGCAAAAAGTCACATTTGCGCGAGAACACATGATCAAATAAAATGGCTGAGATTGCAGCTCGTTTTGGAAATTGTAAGGTTGGGTTGCTTACACTACTGCATCTTTTGAACGATCCTTTGGATCAGCAAAACCATCTTTCCCTCCTCCTGCACATTCCAGTGCTATATGCTGACATATTCCCCTTCCCCGACCCTTCCATATTTCATAAGTTGTTGTTTCAAGTCAATGCGTTTTGTACGATCAGCTAAACCATCGCTCCCTCTCCCCACACATTGATGCGCTTGCCGATGCTGTCTTTTACAAGTTGTTGTTCAAAAGAACTTGTTTGTTTTCAATCAAAAATAAATACAGCAAATTAATTGATACATGTATTTTTTTTTTTGTAATCTCAAAATAATACCTGAAATTGGACAATAAAGACAAAAAAGTCTGGCATGGTAAGGTTATTAAAATAAAAGCATGTTTTTAAAAGCAAAAACCAAAGCAACTTGTTCGTTTCCAATAAAAAATAAGTAGATAAATTAATTTACATTTTGTTTTCAATCCAAAAGAAGTACAGCAATTAATTTATACATGTTTTTTTTTTTTAATCTCAAAATCTGAAATCGGACAATAAAGACAAAAAAATACGGCATGGTAATGTTATTAAAATGAAAGCGTGTTTTTAAAAGCAAAAACAAAAAGGCAACTTGTTCATTTCCAATAAAAAATAAGCAGAAAAATTAATTTAGACTTTCTTTTTTTTTGATATTAATATAATACCAGAAATCGGACAATAAAGAAAGCTCGGCCAGGTAACGTTATATTTATGTGTTTTAAATGTATATAACTCCATCAAGTGACCTGATATGGTATAAAAATACAATACCTATTTTTTTTTTACACATAATTTTCAGGAATCCCTTCTATCATGTAAAAACAGAATTAAGTGTAATTTGTTTGATTGTGTATTCTAATTTAAAAGTGTCATTACTTGATTTATAAATTTTTATCATTTAAAATGTGATGCCTTAACCTACCTTAATAGATTTCAATGACTGTAGGATATAGGGTTCTTCCTTACATCTTTTTCTTATTTGTATGATACTTAGTTTATTTTTTTTTTATTCATCATATTCTTTTTCCTCCATAGGACTGATTTTCCAATTCAATGTTTTCTCTCAAATAACTTTAGCATTTGTAACCTATTTAGCATTTAACTGTAATCAAATATTCATCCCCCCCCCCATCCCCCAATTATTTTTTTAAAAATGTGTAAAATGATCTTTTTAAGAATATTAGATAAATATGCATTCTCTTTGTAATGGTATTATTATTATAGATTGTTAAAAACCACAGTTTTCATTATATAAACTTTTTTGATTAAAAAAAAGAACTGTACTTAATTATTATATATCTCTAATAACAAAGAACTTATCAGTATTACAATCCAAAAAATATTTTTTATGTATGTAGAATTGGTAAACTTAAGTTAAATTATAATGAATTAATTCATCCATGTTATACCTCATGTTTATGTATTCAGATTTAATAATTTTTTTCTGGGCCAGCAATTGTTAAAACAAGTCTTTTATTACATTTTCATTTCCTACAATCAGTTTTGGATATTGTTTATGTAATTGTAACTTGGTTTGCACAGTCATTTAGACAGCGATTCCCAACTACAAGGTGTAGAAATAAAAAATAAATAATATCAAATTTTCAGAAAAATTCAAATATATTTGATATCACAAAAGTTATATTACTTACCAGTGTTCTAAATATGCAACAAAAATTTTCCTTTTTATTTGTCTTAATTTAATTAGTTTAAATTATGTTCATCTTCACATCGTTAAATAATGAATAAACAGTAATTTAACAGCAATTAATTATTACATCTCTTACATAAAATTAATTAGAAAGTAAATCAATACAAAAAAAATAAATAGGTGTTTTTCTCAAGGATACCATGAGATATGAAGAATGAAGCCAAGTATACCATGACATCAAAAAGGATGGCAAGTTTATTTAGGATTTGTTGAAATATCATATTTCCTTTCCATATTAATTAAGAATTGTTTCAAAGGTATTTGCAAGATTTTGGTTATACAAAATAAAACACACTCTTCGTAAGAGATCTTTGTGGAGAAACAGCTTCTAGAATTTCAGGTCTAAATTTATGAAGTTTAAGTTATTGTGTTACAACTAAATTTACTCTGCCCTTTGCCTTGTGCTGTTTAGAACATTAATGGGAAGGCAGGTTCAGCTAAAAGTTCTAGGATTGATACAGCTTAGCAAAGTAAAAAAACAACAACAAACAAAAAACTAATTTTATTCAATTAAAGGAAATTATTACTCAATTTGCTACTTGGATACTAGAATATCATATGTTATATCAAGCAATTTATCAATTATTGTTATTGCATATAGTTTTATGTTAGAAGACTATTTCTATTATCTAGCTGAAACTGCTATATGATTTTAATAAAATTCAGACTTTATTTATACTTTTTCAAATAATTTAACTGTTAATAATAATATATAGGTTAGAATGGAACAATGTTTTGAATTGTTATTTTCTTCTTAAATTGTTGCTGACTTAATCATTAATGTGATTGGAACAATAATTACATTAGGCTTTTTGCCAAAGGCAGTGGTCAGTAGAAATCTGATATACTTGTTGGACCTCAATTTTTACCTTTATCAGAATCACTTAGTTAATTGGAGAATTAAATCAGTATTAGTGAATGTAACTGATTCAATCTTCATGCTAATACTATCACTGACTGGGCCACTTACACCTGAAGAAGAAAAATATCACTCAAAAAGACTGTGTATTATACAAACCTGTGTTATTATTCATAATTAAATATATTTGGAAAAGTATGAATAAAGTTTGAATTTTTCTAATATTTTACAATTTCAACTTCTGAATAAATACATTGGACATATTTATACTTATCGTTAGTACTATTTTCATCTGATATCTCTTTAAATATTTTTTGAGACATTATTTGTAAAACAACCACTAAATGATTTAAATAATCTCCATTCACTTTTACTCCTAGCTTGCATTTAATATTTATAAAAACTGCTGTAATTGGACTAGCTATAAAAATTAGGAATAACCAATAGACACCAGTTGGTATTATCAAGTAAATTCTTGGGTAATACATAACAGAAATAGTTCATATAATTTCAAGTATCATCATCACAAGACAAACTTTATTATTATACTTGCAAATTAGAGATTAGAGATATTAATTATGTTTAGAATAGGAAATTCTTGATTTTCTCATCTTTCCATGGCTATTGGCTTATTTTTCAGCCATGGGAAATTGCTTTCTTAATTTTTTTATATAAAAATTATTTGCAAGGAATAATTTAATTCATGTATTGATAATAATCAAATGACTTTTATTGCTTGATAGTTTATATGAAATTCGAATGCCCGAAGTACCTGAACTGGAATCAATCTGAGGATTTTTGTTTTTTCTCATGTGTCATAGCACCAGCCGGGAAGTGTACCTGCTAACCCAGGACAACTGCTTGTAAAGCAGATGTCGCTGACCTCTCGACCACCAATGCTTTTACACTTTGAAGTCTGATATCACTGCACTAAACCATGCAGGGCTATTCTTGCATTTGCAGATAACTTACATGTTGTTGATAGAATTTTGATTTAATTTGAAAAACTTCATGAAATTATTTCCTTTTATCTTGAATATTCCAAATTTTTTGAACTACATTAAATTTTCATAATTATTACTGACAAATTATTTTGTGCAATCCACAGAAGTTCTCTCTATATATACCATACAGTACTTAAAAAATAAAATTATCAATTCTATTTTAGCAAGATCCTTGATTTCCCTGACCCACTTAATTAGTTAATCTGAATAAACTGTTGTGGTCTAGATTTATCTTTGGGGAAGAATTCCCCTTTATTCCTTGGGTTCTCATCTGATCCTTCGTGTCAGCCGCGGATGGCGTGATTTCTAGCTAAATTTCTAGAAATATGCCATTTCTGCGGCCGCACCAAGCCTTTAAGCATTTTTTCTAAAATAAATCCTAGAAAGATTGTTAACTCGGAGTTAAGTCTTGTTTCTATGCTAAAAGGTAGAGTGTTAACTCGGAGTTAAGTCTTCTTTCTACGATAAAATCTAGAAAGAGTGTTAACTCGGCTTAGCGGCTAACGATGTGGCTTTTTCCGATGCTAAAAGCAGAGGAAAATGCCGTAGTTGTTTGTTCACGCACTATATCGTAATGCTGTGTTCTGTATTTTATGTAACAATATCGTACAAGAGTGTGTTAATTTGATCGTGTCAAAAGTATTTAAATTTTTATCGGGGCCTTTTTTTTTTTAAGATGAATTGATGTACTGTTACCTTTTAACAATTTAAACAGTGTCGTGATTGTTCCTCGTAAAGCTATAAGCCTCCTAAATTCTCGATTAGGGTGGGGTAGCATAAAATTTTTAAACGATCATGCTTTGAGTCACATTTTAGCGAGAAATTTTCTGAGACCAAGAAGATGGCTAATTCAAACAACAGAAAACTTGAAAAGATGGGAATTGCCAGACATGGAAGCCGGCGCTAGAATATTTCTACAGCAGAAAAAAAAAATCATCCTGCTGCAGAAAGAAAAGATTGGATTGTGCGGCAAATATATGTAGATTTGAGATCCAAAAACATCTTTCGACTTTCATTTGTAAGTCTTGTTGTGGCTGACGAAAATGTTCACTTCGTAAAGGCAAGCTTGTTTGAGGGATTGCAAATGGCCTTCGTCAAATGTCAAAAATAAAAGAAGTAACTTCAATTTTTATTTTAAACTTACATCCTTTCTTTTCCCGATAATTGTTGTTGTCGGCAATCAAATGTAAAATAAAAGAAGTAACTAAAATTTTTATTTAAACATAGCCTCAAAAACCCTTCTCCCAATAATTGTTGTCGTCGGCAATCAAACGGTCAAATAAAAGGAATGTCAATTATTCTTTAATCGTATAGAAAAAAAAACCCTCCCACTAATTGTCATCGGCAATTAAATGTAAACCAATCAAAGTAAGACCGCAAATTATTAGTTAAACGTCACCTAAATTACTATTTGAACATATACCGAAAAAGACCCACTCTTGTCAATCAAAATTAAAGAAACAACAACTATTATTGTCCCATTGTCAAACCGAATATTATTTGGGAAAACCCAAATAATTTATAAACGAAAAAAAAAAAAGTCAAATCGGTTTTTAATCAAATGGTAACCGATAAAAGTCACTTAAATTTTGATTTAAACATACACACAAACAAAAAAAAACGCAAAACCCTTTCTCCCAATAATTGTTGTCGGCAAGCAAATGTAAAAAATAAAAGTAGCGTACAATTATTCCTTAATCGTACACAAAAACACCCCTCCCACTAATTGTTGTCGGCAATCAAATGTAAAGCACTAAAAGTAAGATAAACCGATTATTTTTTAAACGTAGCCCAAATTACTATTTGAACATACACCAAAAAAAGACCCACTCTTGTCAATAAAAATGAAAGAAACAACAACTATTATTGTCCCACTGTCAAAAATATTAGGTTTTGGGCAAAACAAAACCATAATTTATAAATGAAAAAAAGAAAGTCAAATCGGTTGTAAATCAAATATAACCGATAAAAGTAACTTCAATTTTGATTTAAACATACACAAAAAAAAAAATATCCCTTTCTCCCAATAATTGTTGTCAGCAATCAAATGTAAAATAAAAGGAAGGTAAATTAGTATTTAATCATCACCCAAAAACACCCACCCCTCTCACTAATTATTGTCAGCAATCAAATGTACATCACTAAAAGTAACGTAAACTACTATTCTTTAAACAGTTACACCCCTTCTCCCAATAATTGTTGTCTACAATGGTACACACAAAAAAACACCCCTTCTCTCAATAATTAGTGTCGGCAATCAAATGTAAACTGATCAAAGTAAGACCGTAACTTATTATTTAAACATAACCCAAGTTACTATTTGAACCTATACCGAAAAACACCCTCTTGTCAATAAAAAAACAAACAACAACTATTATTGTCCCATTGTCAAAAATATTTATTTGTAGAACCAAAACCAAATCGGTTGTCAATCAAATGTAAACCGATAAAAGTAACGGTTTTAATTTTTATTTAAACATACACACACACAAAAAAAAAACCCACTTCTCCCAATAATTGTTGTCAGCAATCAAATGTAAACCTATAAAAGTAACAACGTAAATTATTATTTAATCGTACACAAAAACACCCCTCCCACTAATTGTTGTCGGCAATCAAATGGAAACCTATCAAAGTAACGTCAATTATTATTTAAAGATCCATCAAAAAAACCCGTTCTCTCTTAAATTTTGGCAATCCAATTTTACAAAAACAGTAATACTATTTAAAAAAAACACACAAATTACTATTTGAACACACACCAAAAAAGACCCTCTTGTCAATAAAAATTAACAAAAAAATCAACTATTATTATCCCATCGTCAAAAATATTATTTGGGAAAAATAATTCAGAAACAAAAGAAAGTAAACTTTGTAAACAAACAAAAAAAGTCAATATTAATAGAGAATCGCTAGCCCGGGAACTTTATATTAATGTGTTTTTGGTTAGAAATCGCGCCACCCGCGGCTGACACGAAGGATCAGATGAGAACCATTCCTTGTTTTTAATAATGCCTATGCAAATAAATAGCGTGTTGCTATTTGACATTTTCAGTGTCTAGACTGAAGTATTAATAATGTATGACTTATATTACCTGAAAATAATCCCAGAAGATATGTACTTTCAAAAAAATCTGGGGCAGTCTTTTTATTTTTTTCACCTATGGGTTCTACCTATTTTTAAAATATAATTATTTTACAATACTGGACATTAAATAATAAACAAAAAAGGTTTGCTTGAATATTTATTTTTAAAACAACAGTCTTTTTAATCGTGCAGTTTTATGAAATAATTTTATGAAACAAGTCAAGTTTTCACAGATTAATTGAACAATGAGACTTAAAAAATGGGTAAAATTATTACTTCTATATATACATTACTCATATAACAATCAAGTTGTGTTGTTTATTAGCTGTTTTCAACACTCATTTGTAGTTATTTTAAATTGAACAAATAAAGCATTTTAATATTACCAGTATTTTAATCATATATAAGTTTTTATCTTACCTTCTTTTTTAAAAATGTAAATTTATCTACTGAATTTAAAATTGTAAGGCACCCTCATAGGACAGATGTATTATTGTGTACATACCTTCATACATGAATTGTTATTGTTACATATCATCAAACCATGCATACATGCTTGACTATATATTGCTGATTAATCTTTTATAATGAGCTTTTTATTAGATCAGTTACAATCAAGAATGGCAAAACTAATATGCTAAGAGATTACATCTAATAAAATTATTTATTGATACACTCTGATTTTATATATTCTTTGAACAATCAATTTAGTAAGGCTATTTAGGGAAGGAGAAAAGTGTTTAATAATTTGCTTTTAATTATGAGAAATTGTGTTTTTTTAACACTAAAGTCATCCACTTATTTTCTTGCTTGGTACAGATAAGAAATCTTAATGTATCTAAATAGAAAAAAATAAGGAAATGATCATCCTGTATTCATATTTCCCCTAAATTTATTAAAAATTGAAATTTCCTGAAATCAAAACCACAATATTTCAAAATAATATTTTATAATTGATAATTCATTAGTTAATTAGAAATCAACTAATTTATTTATTAATGCATTCATTCTTACTACTTTTCTAATGCTATTTTATATGCAGATATTTTTTTGAAATCTATTCTTATTATCTGACATTTTCATATGTAAATTCTATTGATTTTTAAATCAGAATATTGTCATTTTTTATTCCTAATTCTTGTCTTCATTGAGTCACACAACATTCCATTTTTCTTTACTCATTATATAGCTTTCTGTATTCTCTTTGAATTATTTATTTAGTGAAACATTTAACTACCACTCCTGTATCTTCTGTACTTTCTTTGCTCCTGAAACTGGGAATACAATAGAAACTTTATTGATCATTTATTTTTATTTATTTATTTAATGTACATTCCTTGTTGTTTATTTCTGTGTTTAGTAGTTGGTGCCCATCTTATTATCTGTTAAATGTATATAGGAATATCTTTTAATCTAATTCTTAATCTGTCATTTGTTTAATATTCCTTTAATGTTTAATATCTTTATAGAGTTCTAACAATAAATTTTCTGACTTGTTCATGGTTCTAACATTCCATAAATTCATTCATACCAAACATTAAAAAAAACTTTGATTAGTATAATTTAATGCATGCCAAAAATATTTCATATTATTTGAAACTGTACTGCATGAAGCAATAAATCTGTAGATTTTAGTATAATTCATTAGTCTGTATTCTAAGTAGATATTCCAATTCATGTAGGATGATATAGCAACAGATTTATAGTATATACAGGATGGACTAAAAGTTATTTTACAGTATTATTTTATTAACACAATTAATTCATCATCGTCAGTCATTATCAGTCCACTGCAGGATGAAGATCTTCTAGTTCAAATCATCTTCTCTGATCTCTAACCTCTCATCTTCACATTACTCCTGCACACTTCCTTATTTTGTCCATCCATCTCACATGTGATCTCTTTCTGAATCTTTTACAATCTCTTGGAATCCAGTTTAAAATTTCAACTGTCTGTCTATTATCATCTCTTCCAGAAACATGTTCAGCCCAACTCCATTTCGGTCTCTTAATTTTTTCAATGGTGTCATTAACATCTGTTTGTTCTCTTACCCATGTATTTCATTTTCGATCTCTTCTTGTTACTCCTAACATGCATCTCACCATACTTTTTTGGGTGATCTGAAGACTCTATTGCTTTTCTGTTAAGTTTTCAAGTCTCAGATATGCTTAATTAATTGTAATTATATATGTATATAATAACATTTTTATGGTAAAATAAGTAGGCATTTTCACATATTTTTTTTTTTAACCTAATTTATGAAAAACTAATAAATTTAAGATTTCTTTTTATACTATTTAGTGAAATTTAGATAATGTTATATTTCTGATAAAGAAAAATCTTACTTGCCCCTTTTTCTTTTTTGATTTTTATAAAGTGCAGAAGATCCTTGTTCCCTCTTAGAGTAAGAATTATGATACCTCTGAGTTTTTTACAATTGTTTGATAATTATTTACAAACTTACAAAAGTATTCTTTGAAAGCCAAATGTTATACAATAGGAGTCAATAAACATTGTACCAGAAGTTAATTGCAAAGAGTGGAAGTTTTTTAACAGTAAAAGAAGATACATTGAAGCCACAAGCAATACAATATTTTGTGCCAAGCTGCTCTCTCACCATGTATAGTGTATAAAAGCTCATGTTTTATTGATAAACATTGAGGTGTATAGTATTTTTCAGCATACACATATATATATAACATGGACACTTTTTTATATGTATAGTATGCGTATAAATTAAGCTTATGGTATGTACAAAATTCTAAAAATAATATAGTTATTAATAATAAGTGAATGGGACATATTTACGTATATTTTACTCTGTTCATTCATGCATTCACTGAAGCAATAAGAAAAAAAACGAAAAACTAATTACTGTATTTTTATTTTTAAAATAAAATAAATGGTGAAATGGCTAACTTTTGTAGCTGTTAATATGCTTTTATAGAAATATAATAATGGTCTTGTTATCAAGAAATTAATATCTTTTTAATTATTTAAACATTTTAAAATCAGTATCAACTTTTAATATGTTCTAAAATATTGTAAAACTTTTAGCATTATGATTAGAAAATATTTTATTATGCAAAATACAGCATATCAAATTCAGAAAGGATAATGAAGAATAATAAAATGCATGTGCTTACAAGCATATACTGAAGAAATTTTATTAATATACATAATCATATATAGCACTCAGAGAAGAAAAAATGATTGCTGAATATCATAAAATTTGCAACTTTTAATTTTTGTTTTGTTTGTTTATTTATATTTTTATTTGTTTACATTTTTCTTTGGATAGTGTATGATTAACAAGTCGTCCAGTTAGATAAAACATGCTTTGCAGCTCTATTGCAGTGAAATCTACTGTGAAGATTTTAAAAAATATAAATCCCCATTGGAAGAATTTGTATACAAAAAAAATAATTTTATTAATAAAACAAAGTAAAAAAAAAAAGAGCATTTAATTTTTGTTTTTATTGAGTTAAATATATGTTATGTTTCTGCTAATAAACGAAGAAAAATACTCTTTTTTTTTAAAAAAAAAAAAAGAGGGCGGAGGGTAAGCAAAATAAATAAAATTAGTTTTAAATATGAAATTAGAATGGCACAATTTATATCCTTTCAGTCTTTGAATTATCAAGGGATCAAGAATAGTGTGGATCTATCTATTCTTTAAGCTTTTCATGTTTATAAAGTTTATTCTTGCCATCATTGATGAAAATCCAGAATAAACATGATATTAATAATTATTAAACCAATAATCAATTTGCTCCATTAATTTCATATACTAATGTTTACAATAAATAACTTTTATTTGATTATTGAAACAAAAGTTATTAAAAGTGAGATTCACTACTGTCCATCATAGAATAATTGGCTATTAATTTAATAATTATTAATACCATATTTTTATCTGATTGATATATTGGTTCAATCTGAATTGTTATCAGTATTGATAAGGGTAAGTTTATAAACATCAAAAGCTTAACAAATAAATGGATCCACCAATTATTGATTTTTTTTTGGTCAGTAATGCTATTTATTTATAGCTTGAGAGGAGAGTGGTTCATTCCATTAATTGCATATACATGAATTTTTCTAATTTAGTGTTTAACAGTTGCTAATTTTTATTTGATTATTAAAACAAGGTTATTTGGAATTTCAGTCTTCAGCCTTATATAATTGATTATTAGTTTAATAATTATTAATGCCATATTTTCATCTGACTTATATTGAGCTCAACCTGAATTTCCATATATAGGAAAACTAATATCAGGTTTAAAAAATATGTTAATCCATTCTATTCTTAGTCCTATATAAAGAAACAAGAGTGACTTACTCATTAATTACATAAAATTAATTTGTAAAATGTTTTGCTCAATTTCTGTATATGTATTAAATATTGTAAATTAAAACAATATTATTAATACATTGTACAGGCTTAAACCTGCATTTAATTTATATATGTAATATATGCGCGATTCGAACTCAGACTTTCACACGACCCACTACTCTCAGTGCCATCTTATATTACTGACCTACCTGATCACACACATGTTGAAAAGATAAATAATCACCAATATACATATTTTGTGCTAAACCAGCAGTCATCAGTTGGTCCAGATTACCATCTCCCCACATAGGTAATCTGGACCAACTGATGAGTGCTGGTTTAGCACAAAATATGTATATTGGTGATTATTTATCTTTTCAACATGTGTGTGATCAGATGGGTCAGCAATATAAGATGGCACTGAGAGTAGTGGGTTTTGTGAAAGTCTGAGTTCGAATCCCAAATAATATTATTGTAAATTAATTAATTAAAGCAAGTTGTTTATGACTTTTTATCACAAGCACTACACAGGCATCTTTAGTTAATGCAAAAATATTATGTATATAGCATATAATATATATAAACTTTATAATCAGAAATATGTATGAATATTGTAAACGAAGAGACATTAAAAAGAAAATACTTTTTTTAATAATTGTATAATATATTGTTTATTCATTAATTGGAGCTACATAGTAGTTACAAATGATCAAAGAAAAACTGGATAAATAAAATGTAAGCATTTCTAATATTTGAAAATAATTTATTTACAAAATAAATAAAATGCATGGCAGCAAATATAATAAATAAAACATGGTGATAGTATATTTAGTAGCAAACCAATAAAAAAAGAATGCATAGGACTTTTTTCATATTGTGCATAATAAATAAAAACTATGGGAAAATATAAATAATATACAGGGTTTTTTTTAAAAAAAAAAAAAAAATTTATGTTGCATTTCTAATGCACAAAAATAGTTTACTTAGCTAAGAAATAAGATCCATAGCAATAAGTATAAAAAATAAAATCATGGAAATATTTTTGCATTAAATTAATATAGAATGAATAGGCTTGTTTCATAATTTTTGCATTGATCACATTTATTAAATAATTAATGTTATAGATATTATTTTCAAGTTTAATTTCTAAACAAATTATTTTTCATATTTTCATTTTTTTTTTTTTGCTTTCATTTAAGCCATGTCTTACGATTGCTGATAAAATTCCTCCCTGTATATTGTTTTTCAGTCATTGTTAGCTAAAGATATTGTTTTCAGATTTTCTAAATAAATTATATTATTTTCAAATTGTTTTTGTTTTGATTTTAATAAAAAGTAGTATATTCTTGTCTACTTTGATATATGAATAGTGTTTCCATTAATGAGTAGTATGTGCATACAACTGGCATTTTTTTTTTTTTTTAAATTGAATTAAGTTATTAATATATCAGCTATTATTACCTCAAATACTATTTGATTTTTTTTTAATCATATGAAATATATCAAACTGATTGTGTTTCCATTTACTTGTAAAATATTTTTTTAACATTTCACTATAAACATTTAATTTGATTTGTTTTTTTCCTAAGCACATTTTTTTGCCTTTTCAGTTTTATATAATGTATTAAATATCATATCCATTTGCAATAATTAGAACATGTCTTCCAAAAGTAAATATTATAATGTCTACTTAGGTTTCATACCTATGCCTCTATATTTTTTTTTTGTTATTCTTTAAATGCTTTATTAATGTAAAATTGATGATTTACAATTTTTTGTCTTGAACTTTTCATATATATATATTTTTAAGTGATTGGAACAATAATTTTCTCATCTTAATATTTGTACTTCCTTTTGTTTGTAATTTGTTGCTTCTATATATTCTTTGTATGGACCTTATTCTTTAGAAAACAATATACATTGCTATTTGGAATAATATCAAGATTTTTTCTAAATCTTAGTCACTATTATTGAAAGCAAAGAAATTTTAAGTTTTGATTTTTTATTTTCTCCAGATTCAGCTTTGAAACATGTGATTAAACACATCTGAAAAAGATGAATGTCCATTCACCTTTTTTAAATGTCTTTATTAAAATGTTTCAAGAATATATGATGGATTGGTAGTTTTAAATATATTTTAAAAATATACATTAACAAAGAGAGAAGTTGAGTTGTTCCATGTGATTATACATAATTAAAAATCATATATTAATCTTTAACTGAGATTTAAAATTTATATCTGGACTAAAAATAATCTCTAGTTTAATAAATGCTTAAATAATTATCAATGTATTTATCTGAAGTTGGTTGGTATCAAAAGATTGTAAGCGCAGAATGTTTGGCATTCGTAAATCAAATTTTTGAAATGTATTAAAATTTAAACTTTGCAGTATAGAGAATTATAATGTACTTCATTCATTGATTACAATTAATCTCACTGCATTTACTTGCTTAATAGTAAATGTTATATACAATGATATATCCACCGCAAACTCATTTTGTTATACAGTAATTTATATATATATTGATCTTTTTGAAAATAAATGTTGGATATGCTAAAACACCTATTAATTAATGTCAAAATAATTATGTGGAGCATTTTTTAACAACTCTGTTGAAATATATCTTGGACATTGTACTTTTGAACTAAAATATCTCTCAAATAATATTTTTTCTAGTTTTCTATTTATCATTTGTATATTTTCTATTTGTTTTAAGTTTCTTGTCTTTCATATCATATTATATGTTCATAAAATTGTTTTATTGTTGATAGAAACTTTTTACAGATTTTTTTTTGCTTTAATAGCAAAAACTTTTTTTTTAATCCCTACTCTCATAACTTGTTTTCAGTCTTTAAAATTCTGAGATGATAGCTGTTTTGTTTTTTATTTAATATTTTTGCATATCATCATTCACTAATAGTTTGTTTTATTTGCCAAGTGTAAATAGTATAGATATTTAATAACAAATCCATTTACTTCTGTTTCTAATCATGACTCAATCCTTTTTTTCTTTTCAAAATATACATTACATATAGCCATATAATTCTATAATTAAAACACTTCTTTTCTTTTCAAAAACTTTATTTGATATATATCCACTTGTGTTTTAATTATAGAATTATATAGATATTTAACCATATCATTTTCAGAAGTATTCTATTGTCTTTAATCCATAATTTTTAACATCTCATTTTCACTTTTTTTTGATATTTCATTATGAAGTAATATATATATATAATATGGTGGATTTTAATTTTTTGGTTGGAAGTATCCATATGTATTTGTGAATATGTCAGTGATCTTAATCTCAATTCATTGTTTCTAATAATTGAGTTTAGCATATAACTAAGATGTTTTTCATTTTCTTTCTGCTTTTTCCATGATATTTCCCAGTTATTGAATCTTTTCTTTTGCTATTATTCTCAACATCTGGCATGTCTTGGAATTATCCAAGAAGACAGATTCAGCAAAGATCACAATACATAATTCTAAATTTCTAATTCCAAATTTTGTCATTATAATTTTCCAATTATTAGATGTATAATGATAGAAATTCATATCTTTACTCTGTTACTTTTTTTCCAATCCAACTTACAAAGTTGATAGTCATGTTGTTCAGAATTTGATACTTTTTTCTCCAGTTATTTATTTAATTGCCCAATTATTTTAATTTCTTACACATTGCTTCTATTTCCAATTTCTATTAAAACAATGCTTAAAAACTTTCCAAGAGATTAAACTTAATAATGCAGAATAGTCATATTGTTTCTGAGATTATTTTGATAAATTTTATAAAGCCAATAGATAATTTTAATCGAAATGATTTGTTTTTATGGAATTAATAATGCTATCTGATATACTAGCATTTTTGTATTCTGTATACATATTTATAATTATCATTAGTTTTAATATCACTTTGAAAGCAAATTTTTAAACAGTCTGCATATCTTAAAGTATGTTTTTTGTTTTTTTTTTGTATAGTTCAAAGAATCTCTTATTCAAACAATGAATTGCCTTTTATGTCCACAAACTGGATTCAAATCCAGTTAAAAGTTGATTTTTTTTTGTTAAAAAAAAAACTCCATGCAAGTTTATAAATTTGTTTCAGATAGTTGGCCCAACACTAAATTGAATAGTCATCCATTTATTATTCAATAAATATTTATCTATTTGTATATAAGAGAGTGAATTAATAAAGAAAAAATGTAAATTCTGACCATCCAATTTTTTGGTAAGTATTGTTTTGGCTGTTTTTTTTTTTTTGTAGAGATATTGTTGAGATGTCTTCTGTATATATATAGCTCAAATTCTTAGCTTGTTTGATATTTTTGAACTCATCCATGATTTTAGAAATTATTATTACTTGAATATTTATTTACATTGATGAGATTTGCCATTAGTGTAGAATGCTGTGCTGCTGTATTTCAAACATTTTCTATTTTTGTAGTCACTGTATTAATGCTTGTCTGACCAATCCAAATGAAACCAGCAATCCAACTAGTAATAGTCAGATAGTCATTAGAATATACTTATTGAAAATAATTCATTGATAATTTTATGAGTAGGCAAGAACAATTTATTGCCTATAAAGTGTTTTTTTCCCTTATAAAATGTTCATATATGTATGTTTATCATTAAAGTAATTCAGTGAATTACTTTTTTAAAAAAAATTATTACATTAAAAAACATGATCCATTTAACGATTAATAAATTCAAAATATTTTTGTTTATTAATTTTAATCTATTAATTTTATTTATGTATTCAGTAATGTTTAAAATTTGGCAACTTTTGGGAAAAACAATGTTTGAAATTTACCTAATGTTTTTAAAAATTATGTAAAGTTTATTTAAACATTTTTTTTTTTTTAAAGGTCAAAATTTGAACTTTTTTTTTATTGTTTTCATCATCTTGATTTATACTGTATTATTCAATAAAATTATTTTAAAGGTTATTTTTTAGTTATTTAATTATTTTATTTTTGTTTTATTAGTATACAGAATTATTTTTTATTTCAGTAATTTCATCCTATTACAGCATGGCCAGGTCACCGAGAAGTTCTGGTTCAGATAGAGGTACTTAACATTTGTCCAAGTTTGTCTTGCATGCTAAGGTGCTTTCCTTTTTGCATTGCTTTGTTCATGGTTATAGAGCCTGGGTTTCTTTTTCATCTTCTATTTAAAAACTTTTCTGATTCTTATACTTTTTTTTTCCCATTATTTTTTACCACTGACTTATGAATACAGAAATTAGGATTGAAAAAAGAAAAATGGTCTTTAAAAATAGTATTACATCTTCTCATGTTGAATAATAGATTTTGTTGGATTTTCTAGTTATTTGGTCGGTCTTTTAAAAATTTGCTTTGTTAGTTAGAATTATTTTTTCCAATCAATATATTGTAAGTGTTAGTTTTGTTTCTTGTAACTTTAAATTTGAATATTAGATCAAATTAAATTTTTATGTTTAGTAGTTTTACTGTTATGTATATACATAGATGTAATATAAATAAAAATCTTTAGGCATTAAATGTAGATTTTATGAATTGTTTATATGGGGAAAATGTTTGCTGTTTATAAATTTTAATTTGTGTTTGAAATTTAGAGATTTAGTTTTTATGGTGTTAGATTAATTTTTATATAGTTCTGTAGGCAAAGATAGCTCAAGAGTTTATGCAATATAATACTCAATCACTATTATTTATAGTCCATTTTAGCTTCTCTGCTCATAAAGAATTTTTCAAAAATATTATCCAGTATTTTTTCTTAATATTATATGAGGAAAATTTATTTGTCACAATATAAGTACTAAAAAAACATTTTCTATAAAATGAGAAAGTTAGTTACGTAAGAGATTGTAATGAGAAAGTTAGTTACGTAAGAGATTGTTTATAAATAGAATTCCATTTGCCTTAAATTGTGTATATTTATACAAACATTCATGCTATGTATACATAGAAATGATACTGTGAAAGGTTTAATTTTTTTTTTTTGCTCCCAGTTTTTTTTATTTATAATGATTTAATAATATATTTGTTTTTTAATCTTTGTTCTTTTTTGTAGAATGGTTTCTATATCTTAAAATTTCCCTTTTTAGTAGTGTTAAGTCCAATGTACTCTATATTCCTGTATTTCACCATTTGCACTATTTATAATCTTTAATTTTTGGAATTTAGAGTTGATAATTTAAACCTAGATTAAAGCAATATAGTTTTTATACAAATCCATATTAAATAATAATGTAAATTACAAAAAAAAAATTTTGCTTTTAGCTTGCTGATTTAATTATAGATGCATAATAATATTGTTACATTTTTGTTGTTGTGTGATGTAAAATAAAAAAAGAATTGTAATTTGTGAAACAAAATCTATAATATATATCTGCTTTGTTAAAGCTTGCAGTATGTATGTGCTATATTGGGGAGAATAATGAAATGTTACCAAAAAATTATTAAATAATATTTTTCGATGTTATTTTCATTTTATAATATTTAATATTTGTATATTTTAAGGTTACTCTTTTTTTTTTATATATATCAATTGATTAAAATAATAATCAACTTAATTCAATTTTTTTCCTTACTTATTGCCATATCTCAAGATAGAACAAACCTGGCTCTATTGAATTCACAGTATTTTTTATTGGAATTTTTATATTATAGTAAAATATTAAATCGATTAATTTCCACTTATCTTTAGAGTAATTATTTTTCTAATTTATACTTTTTGAAACTTCATCAAAAATAGCATGACATAGTTCATTATGAAGAATATCTGTTAGCATGGATGCAAATACATAATTATAAGTTGTTGAGGTAATAATGAATTAATGAATAGCCAAGACAAAAGAAACATACTGTGTCTTTGAGGGTTTTTTTTTTTAAAGATTAATTTCCTGAAAACCAAAATAATGTTAGATAATTATCAAAATGGTTGTCAATAGTTAAGATAATTAGTATAAAAAGTGATTATCCGGGTTTAAATGAGTTGAGGTATTTGGTATTCTATTTGCATATATATGAGCTTGTGTGTCTTAACATAAATATGTATATGTATTATTTAACTAAAATTATGCTTGTACTCGGATTAAAACAAAAATAATAAACATTGTAATATAGGATAAGCCAACTTTTATGCCATAAACTATTTATTGTCTATGTGAGTTGGAATTACATATAGCTACTTTTGGAGAAAAATCCCGAGTTAACAGAGAAATTCTGGAGAATGTAGCTTAGTATTTTGTTATTCAAGAATGTCACATAAACTTGATAATCTTTAAATAAAATAATTGAGAAGATTGTGAATGATGTCTAATATCATCCTTGTATTTCTCAAAACAATATTTGATCTCTTCGACATAAATATTGGAGCTGTGGCACAGTTTTTTTTATCATCCATGTCAAAGATATTTTGCACCTCTTGCTATAACATCACATTGACTTAAATATATATATATTCACACACAATTAAAATATATTTAGTTTAAGTTTAATTTTTAACATTTGCATAAGCCAATATGAGATGTAAATAGTTTTACTTTCAGTAGATAAAATATTTAAATCAGCTAATTTAATTTGTGGTATAGAATTTGCAAAATATTTTTTTTGCTAGCTTTCATTTAGAAAACAATTGCTTAGTCATTGTTTCACTCAGTAGAATAATCTGAAAAAGAGCATTATAGCATTCCAAATTTCCTTGGAAGAGTTAGAAGAGGGCATTATTATACAATTTTTTAGAACATATCACATGAAAAAATTTAATTTTTAAATAAGTTATTTATTCTACAAAAGAAGCTTCTTTGTAAAATCAATATGATACTTTTGTAGAAAATGTTTTCTTTCTTCAATTAATTCAATTTCAGATAAGGAGAATAATGTTTTTATAAATACAAAAAAAAAAATGCAATGATTCTTTTGTTTCATCCTTTGAAATGAATATAATTTTGATTTATAATTATATATAACAATGGGTAATAAGTATTCACTTCAAAATGGCATTCAAGATCTAATTGTTTCATTTTCAGAAAATTTATCAAACTCATTATCATTTTAACCCATTATCAATATAGAAGATGAAAGTCTCTAGTTTAAGCCAGTTTCTCTGATTTGTAGCCCATCTTTTCCACATCACACCAGTACACTTCTTATTTTATCCACCCATTTCACTTGAGGTCTTTTTCTAGCTCTATTATTAATTTCATCCATTAAGTTTCCATCCATATTAATAATCTGAAGAAGATATTAGTAGTAGTTAACTTCTTCCAATTCATATTATCAATTTTTATTATCTTCTATGAAAATATATTGAACATTATTTGAATCTTTTTAATCTTTATCTTTAGTCTTACTTTTTACTTTCATCTGACAACTCTTATAACAATTCCTAAAGCTCTAAAGCAGTATTTAAAAAAAAATCAGTGACATCATCTGAAATCTTAGCTTTCTATTTTAACCTTCAATATATAGGTCTTGTGAAATGAATATAAAAAGTTTTGGAGATATGGAATCACTCTGTCATATATTCTTTTCAATATTATTTTCTTAGGATGATCACATAATCTAATAACTGCGGTTGCATTTTAATAAATATTCTTCAGAATTTCACAATATCCGGGGACTGTATCTTGATGATCCAAAGCTTTGAAATTTCTTATAGAATGAAATACCTTTTCATAATCTACTAATCCAAAGCTTAATGGCATCCTCTATTTATTGGTCTTTTCAATAATTTTTCTCAATATTTGATTATGATTCACTGTGTTCTTTTGATTGGTTTGAATCCAAAGTTTGCTGTTGACAAATATTAATTATTTTAGACAAAGGTAAAACTCTCCATAAAATAGTTTGGCACAGGGTGGCTCTATTTTATGGAGAGTTTTGCCTTTGTTTACAACAATTGTGTGCTAGTATAGAGATGGTGATCATGTGATGTTTATTAATTATTTTGTTAAAGATTTTGTATAAAACTGATAAAAGATTGATAGGTCTGTAATTTCTAATATCTTCTTATCTTTTTTAAATATCAATAATAATACTACATTCTTCCACTCATCTGGTTCATCTTTATCAATTAGATATTTTATATGTAGTTTTGGAGCAGTTTTTCTATTTTTTTACTATTTAAGACATCATTAATAATTTCATCATTTTCTAGAGCTTTTCTGTTTTCATATGTTTAATTATATAACATCTCTTTTTTTAAAACACTGGGCAATTCAGATGACATAATAACTGTAATGGTTTTATTTTCTTGTTCATAATTATTATACAATTCTTCGAAGAATTCTACCTCACATATCATGATGATAGCTCTTCTTTTCTTGTTATTGCTGAAATGACTTTTTTCCAATACCAAGGAAATGTATTATATTTTTAAATCTTTTACTTTCTTTTATTGAGTTTCACTTCACAGTCATGGTTTCTTATATCATTATTAACTTTTTCATATCATTTTGAAGAACTTCAGATATTAATTCCTTTTAATGGATCATTTCAAAATATTTTCATATTTTTTCTTTTCTTTATACATTATTGTGTCTCATTTGAAAGTTTACCAGTGAATTGCTGCTTTAATTGTATCTGCTATTATCTGTTACAGTTATCAATTATTTTCTTATTGATCTAAATTCTTCAAAGTTTGTTAATACTGTAAAATGATTAGCAAGTTATAATTTAAATTCATTTTTGTATTTCTGTGATTAGGAATACCAGCAGACAATAATCTTTTATTTAATAATTTAGATTACTAGTTTTGCATCTCATTAATAGATAATAACATCGTATGTTGAATCTATTAAAAGGATTTATAATTTTATATATATTTTCTTTTAGCCAAATTGTAATACAATTCTGCTGAATTTTCATTTGTATTTCCATGTCCATTTCCATTTAGATTCCCCCCCCCCCCCCAAAAAAAAAAAATTCATAATATACAATTTTTCTTTTTTTGCAAATTCTATAATCCTGTATCCTTTCATTTTTATCACACAGGTAAAGCCATCCGAAACAATTTTATCTTTCAATAATCAATAAAAATTAAAGTCATATATCACATGTCCTAATCTTTTTAAGCTTTTAAATAAAAAACGATGAGCTGTGCTAATTGCTCTAACAAGCTTTATTGATAAATGCCAGCAAGAGAAAGCATTTTAAAATCTCTATCTAGAAACCATACTCTAAACTCAATGATTTTATGCTTTGGAACTCCTCAGTGAGGTGCTAGGGTAGTTTCAGACATTAGATCTAAAAATACTAACCCAAAGCCAGCATTTACCTAAAAGTCATCTATTGAGTGGAAACTCTGAAATTGTCAGATACCTAAATGTCTTAAAACCCAGATATCCAACTCAAATAGCTATATGGGGCTGAGAGATCTTCAGCCAAATCATATATTAATAGCCTTAGTAATATAACAATGCTTAAGACTTTAAAGCAAAAGACTAATAAATAGTCAATAAAAATTAAAGTCATATATCACATGACCTAATCTTTTTAAGCTTGTAAATAAAGAATAATGAGTTGTGCCAATTGCTCTACCAAGCTTTATTGATAAATGCCAGCAAGAGAAAGCACTTTAAAATCTCTATCTAGAAACCAATTGGTTTTTAATTCTAGCATTAAAGTCGCCCGTGGTAATTTTAAAACATTGTTTGGTATGATCAAAAGAATTTATACATCTATATCAAAATCCCTGATTTTTTTTCATTTAAATGAGAATTTGTTGGAGCATAAATCTGAATTATCTGCATTTGATATTTCTATTAAATTGAATAACTTAATTTCGCAGCTTGGTTTGAATTATCGTCAATCTCCACAATGTTGTTCTTCCATTTTTTATTTATAGTGAATCCAAACCCATTTGTGCTTCCAATACTTGTGCTTTTATAATAAAATAAATATTCAGTTTGTGAAGTGAAAAGAAAAGATGAAGAGATAATTGATTTTAACAGTTCAACAATGTCTTATTTAATATTAGACAGTTTTTTTTCCAATTTATGCAATCTTCTTTCGCTTGAAAGTGATCTGCAGTTGTAAGTAATTAAATAAAAGATCTTCATTAAATGGCAGTCTCACACTCGGGATTCTTAGCACCCTCTGACTTTGGCTGCCAATTACTAACTTGGCTGATGGCTTTCCAGCCTTCTGAGTATAATGGCTATAATTTAGTATTTACTACTGTCATGAATGTAAATATTCATATAAAAAAAATCATTCATGCATACACTCATTCTGGCTTCAAGAATACTCAACTGATGTTATTAACTTATCAGGCAAATGAGAATAAAGATCATCATGGTATTTCCTGACCTTAACTCAGAGATGAGAAGGATTATAAATTTATTATGTTAATTGGTACATCTTGATAAATGACCCATCCATATTATTTTACCATATTAATAATTACATAGTAATAATAATTGCAATGACAAAAACATGTAGATTGGTCATTAGGAATTTGTCCTGGTTGATTTCTTTAAGACCTCAAAGAATAATTGAATGATCTTTCAGTTAACAATAACATCCTCACTCTAACCTCATCAAAATATTTATTGACATAATTCCAGATTTGTTGATAAATATTTTTTCCTAATTATTTTAAGTATTGATAACATATAAAATAGTCAATATTATCATAAAATTATTTGTGTGCCTCTTGTTATATTTGCATCCATGTTATTTGAAAATCTTGCCTAGTTAACAATTAAATTGGAGATTCTCAATTTGGAAGATAAGTATTGTCTCAAAACAATTTTTGTAATAAGTTATAGATCTAATTTCAACCATATTTAAATAATACTCAGAAGTATTGTATGTATGCAGAATAATGGTTTTATCTATTGTAACGATATATAAATATGTCGTTAAATTAATTTAAAATAAAAACTTAAAAGTTCGCAAATAAAAGTAAAAAACTAAACGCTAAAATTAAAATGTTTGTTAAACATATATACATTCGCACAGAGGCCAAACTTTAAAAATATTTTTTTTAAAAAAACAAATAAGTATTTGAACGTACTTTTTTATAAAAAAGTACAAGATTTAAAAATAAAAACAGGTATTAATTAATGTAATCTGTAAATGGAAATGATTGTTTATGAATTATCGAAAACCAAACTGGCCCTTGGGCTCTTGTATAATTAAAATGATCTGATGAAAGATAGATAAGAAAATAAAGAGAAATTAGCTTGACCAATGGAAGCACTAAGCCTTGGCTCGGACCCTAACGAAAGTGATGGATTAGTGACGTTTTGTTGATTGAATCCGTGTGGATAATATAAAAAGGGAAATACAGTTTTTTCTGACAGTTCCAGCGTTTTGTGTTTGAGAGATGTGGTAGGACGCACATACCACACTCTCTATTTAAAAAAAAAAAATGAAAAGACTGTGATACCTTGAACCAGCTATTGCCATCTCCAGAACATTATCTTCCAATGGAGGCGTCGCGGGAATTAAAAGCAGAAACCTGGACTCTTCTACCGTGAGCTATGAACTTTACAAATTAACAACAACAAAAAAAAGTAATTAAGAACTTTCGTCATTGTTTTTTTTAAAGATTCAGCTAATTTAAATTTTAAAATGAACTCTTATTTGATTTTCAAATTAATAATTGATTGTTTAAATTTATATAGTTAAGTTTTGCTAAAATCATTTCCATTTTATTATTTTTATTTGTAGTAATATTTATTGTAGAAATTATTAAATGCATTACATTTAAGTTGGGTATAGACGTTGCATGGATTCGTTAGCGGTTGATTATGTTGTGGTTTTCACAGTCGATTAGAATATATAAGTCAACGATGTCACTGCGGTGTCTTATGATGAACACCAAAGGGTCTCCTGTATTCCCTCAGCAATTGACGTTATCGATTGACTTTGTATTTTGATCGGTTGTGTTTAATTTGGAATGTTTTTGACCATGGAATCTATGCAGCCGATCTATACTTGACATTATAAAACAAATTGTATAAAAATAATCTGTGCGAACGTATTTAAATGTTAAATTTAAGTCGGGCGTGAATGGCTATATAGTTTTGTAAAGTTATATTAAGGGAGGGTAATCTTAGGTTATTCATTTCGTAGTTGAATTGGTTCAATGGATTGGATATATTTGTGTAATTGTAGATGTAGTATGAGATCCGCTACGGGCAGGATTATATATATACGCCACACACCTTCTGTTTGCCTATGGATGGGTTTGTAAGACGGCAAAGGACCGCAGTCCATTCCTATGGAGTTTTATGTTTATTGTTCTACTCGCCAACAGATGTAGCATTCCTGGTTGGTAGAGAGACAATTTTTTCTCTAATTCTACTTGCTGTTCAGATGTACATTCCTGACAGTATAGTATTTTGTGTTGTCGTATTTTCATGCTACATTGAATACATAAATGTATCAGATGGATTGGCGCTGGTTTGATTGCGAAATTTGTTGCCTAAGGTTAAATCAGGGAAGAATATTTTCTTTTCAAATGCAGATCTATGTAGTCTATTCATACTCAACTCACTAAATAAATATTAAACTCATGGTTGTAATTTACTTAAATGTAAAACTAAAGATTAATAGAAAAATCTAAAATGTTGAATTTATTCCTCAAAATTTAAATGTTATTTTATATGTGCGTAAATAAATATTTTTATGTGTTAATTTCTGGCAGTGGCTTTTATTCTTTTATATTTAAGATATAAAATTTATATTTTATTATCTCTGCTACTCACTGAGCTAGTGACAATGGGCTAATGACCAAAATATAAAATAAAGTGGAATCTTAACAGTGCGTATCTGCCTACTGTATAAATTTTTCTAGGTTCAAATGCCTAGATGGCACCCTGGTAGTTGCAGATACGTAGATTGCTGTCTCCACTATTGTTTTGGATCGTTATACTATAGAATACAATATTCTAACATTTTTTTCATTATCAGCATGTTTTGCTGCTGAGAAAGACAGTCTGATTAATAGCTTTTTTTTTTTTTTTTTTTGATGATTGCTAAAAGAAATGTTTGATAAAAGTATTATTTGATTTTTTTTTATCTGTGTCAAGTTTTTAATTACCATATTGCAGTTTTTATGCTTTGACACCACTCTTTATGTATTTTAACATTCAAATCAGAAACCAATGACTTTGAAATGGTAGTTCAATTATAAATATTCTGATTATATATCTTATGACAGATTGTTTTAGTAGACTTTAAAATGTTAGATTTGTGTTGATTTATGTGGTGATTTGTTTTGCTGTATTTTTGTGCTTTCTGGATGATTTTATAATGTCCAGTGGTCTTTTCAGAATACATTGATTTTCATCTGAGCTAGCAAAATTTGATTTTCCAGTATTATGTGAATTCATATCCTTGAAGTTATTAACAATGAAATAAACAGTTCAATAATTTGAATTCTGAGATTTGTAATAACAGTCTGAGTCTTAAAAACTCTGAACAATCTCACATTTCTTTTCTCAGGTTTATGAAATTAACTGCAGTATTCTGTCAGATATTTCCTATTCTCTTTAGGGTTTAGTCTGCAGTGGAAAAAGAAATATTGATATATACTTTTGTGCTACATGATATTAAATACATATATATAGTATTGGCATACTGTTTTATTGTTATTAATGTTAGTTTGTCTGAGCATATTAGTAATTAAGCATGATTGTATAACAAACATTTCCTTTTAAATATAGAATGGAAATATAATTATAGAAAAATGTGAAATATACAGATACTTATCTAGCAGGAAAAAATATATATTAAAAAATATTTTACATTATGAAAATTTTATCCTTACTGAAATAAAGAATAATCTCACAAAAAAATGCATGTAAAATTAATCATTTCATATTAGATTTTTTTTAAAATTTTTGGCAACATTTTTAACAAATCTCCACAAAAAAAAAATAGTGAGTCTTCTATTTTTATTCTAGTTTTTAAAACAAATTACTTGTTTTGTTTTTTTTTTTTTTTTAATTTATAAAATCCTCCTTATGGATGTTATTAACATTTGCTTGTCAAATATCAAGTATTTACCAACAATTAGATTCAAGACATCATTAATTATCTCATAAAAGGCAAATTCTGCATATCGATCCAGTTTTTTTAAACTTGTTCTCTTGTAATCTTCAAATACTCAGATTTTTAAAAAAAATCATTATCAAAATTTTTTTCTTTTCCAATCCTTTTTCCCATATAACCTTATAATATATATTAATTTCTCTACCTCCAACTATTTATCCTTTACTTAAATTTTTTTCAATAAATAATCTTTTTCATTTACTGTTTTAAAATAATCTTACTATAATTTTTTCATGGATTCCAATTAATTGTATGGTGATAGTATTTTATTCTTTTGTAAATCTTACATGTATTATATAAATTTGTCATTTTTTTAGCAAACACTTATTCACTATATTCATCTTTTAATAAATATTATAAATGATTAGTTTATCATTTTTAATTTTAAATAAAGTTCAGATATCTATAAATCTTATTAAACTGTTCATTTTTTTTTACTCGCACCCTATAATTTTATTTATAATTAAAAAATGTACTCTTATATTTCGAACATGAAAAAAATAAACTCTAGCTAGTCAAAATGCATTTTAAGGTTCATTGCTATGTTTGTTTGTTTTTCAGAATCTGCATTACTAGTTTTTACAGTGAACAATTAATTTTAGACAATTCTTCATTAATATAAATCTGGATTAATGTAGACAATTCATGGCATGTTTAAAGTGCAAAATATTTTTTAATATAGTACACAAATTAAAGTAGCTCCCAATCCTCATTTGTTTTGTGCTAAATGAACATCTTTTGGATATATTACAGGATTTTATTTGTTAAGCTCATCTTATTCTAAAACTTTTTACTTTAAATTTGAATAAGTAATGAACAGTAGATGGTAAAGTGCTATAAAGTTTTCATTTTCAGATTGATTGGCTTCTGGCTTTTGCCTTTGTCAATGAAGACTAAGATTCAGAGATGGAATTAATGCGTTTATGTATTGAGCAGCCATTATATTGGTTAATTGAGATCATAAAAATATATAGAAACTAATTTGGTATCAGATCTTTATTGCTATGCAAATGAATTAGCCTGAGTTTGAAACATTAGAAATTTTTTATAATTCAGTTATTAACTTAAATAATATAAAAGATTAGAAAGTGTCTTCCAGGTGCATAAATGCATTAATTCCAGCTTTAAATCTTAGTCTTTATTAATGAGGACAAAAATGAGAAACCAGTTGGTATAGAGATGGGAATTTTATAAATCAATTTTACAGTAAATAGTTTTAGAATGAAATTAACTAACTGCTCTTGGAATGAAATATTAATCATATTTGGACCATGACTAATGGTAAACATGATATAAAAATGAACTTATGAGAAATTTGTGGAACAAATTATCAGAAAATTTAAAAATAGTTAAAATATATAAGTAATTTTATTTTATTTATATATTTTCTTTAATTAATTTTTTTTTTTTTTTAAATACAGACTAATGTTTCACTTTCTAATATTTTCTAATATATGACTATAAATCAATGCCTACAAATAAATAGAAAGGATTGTAGAGTTAATTTAAGAGGATTCATACTTTCTCACAAACAATTATTTTATATTTAAAATGAACATATGATCAATCACTTTTGCATATTTGCATCCAACATCTGCTTTCTTCACTCCCGAAATAATCATTATAGAATTATGTTATTTTTTTCCAGATTAAAATTATTTTTTAATTATCATTTGCATTTATCTTTGACAAATCATGATCTTGTTAAATTATTTATTTTTTAATTTTAATTGACATTTTTATTATTTTGTTTAAAAATAAGGTTGTTTTACAATAGCGTGTTGAAACCACCAGAGGGCGTTATTTCTATGCTAGCGCACAGAAATATGCCGTTTAAGTGGCCGCCTCCGCCATTATCGAACGTTCTATTTCAACGCGTAAGCCTAGAAATAGTCCGTTGATACGGGGGAGGGCACCGGCTGACTGTGTTTATTTCTATGCCAATGCACAGAAACGTGAACATTTAGCCAATCTTGCCTCAGAAGCTATCATGTCAGCTTATGGCGCAGATTCGCGCTAAGCATTTCGGACTAGCAATCATATTTCACTTTTGTTTACAGTATTGTCTGAGGGTGGCTGGAATTACGATTGTCGAAACTATTTTAATATTCATTAAGACCACCTCTCCCTCTATCTCGCATCTTTTAGGAAGGTCTACTAACAATTATCAGCAGAGTCTCATGCTTCCCTAGCCCCCATTTCCTGCTGAAAAAATGGGCCAAGTGTAGTTCAAAGCGCGCTTCCCATCAAATCACACTCTAAGTCACGTTTCGTGCGACAACAACTGCGAGCTGATTAAGCGAATAGCTGTAAAAAATAGGACAACTTGTTTTGCCGAATGTCAAAGTAAGAACAAGGATTCTTCCCTGACTGCTGGGACTGGCGGTGATTTATCAAACAAAACACCTTGAAGCTGCATACCTGCTGTGTTTTTTTTTTTAGTTTTTTTTTTGCCTGAAGAGCCCAAAAAGTTTTTTTTAATTGCCGTATTGATTGATGTTTTTTGAGGGAGAATTACCGTCAAAACTTCGTCAATCTTCGAGTTGTTGGCATTCCGTTCTGTTAGCAATTGCAAACACCCTTCCCTTCCCCCCTCTCCCAAAGTTGGACTTTGGCTTGTAAATGTTACCGTTAAATGGACAATAGATTTATTTATCAAAATAAAAACAAAACAAACCGAAAAAAAGAAAGAAGAAGTAGTTGAATCGGCTGATTTTTTGTTTGTCGTACAATACCGAACCGAAAATAGAAAAGGGTTTAATGAGAATTAAATCAAAACAAACAAAAAATCGGTTAACTACTTTTTAAAAATCATTGGTTTTAATCGATCCGTTTTTTTTTTTGGTTTTGGTTTTTTTGTTGTTGTTGTTTGGGGTAGCCAAAATAGATTTGATAGCTGCCGTACTTTTATTTTAAATGTGATGAACAACAACAACCAAAAAAAAAACAACAAAAAAATACGTAGACGGTAAAAAAAAAAAACCCGTCCCCTTTGAAAATATAAATAATATAAAAAAAGAATCAAAAGCCAAAAAAATGAAGTACTTTTTTTTTGTAAATTCATTTATTTGTAATTTTTTTGTTTATGCATTTGTTTATTTTTGTTTTTTAGTTTTGGTCGTGTTTAAACAAAAAAATTTGATTTGATATTACTTTTATAAATGTGATAAACAAGAAAAAATCAAAAAACCAAAGCCAACCAAAAAAAAAGAAAAGAAACTCGGCCCCGGCAACATTATATTTATCTTTGTTTACAAACCGAACCTGCCCTCCAGCGGTTTCAACACGCTATTGTAAAACAGCCAAAAATAATAATCACCTTTTTTTCTTTTAACTCTTATAATTCAGAATATATATATGTTTTTTTGGGAATTAGAAATATCTTAAAAACTTTCTAAGTTCATTCTCCAACCCTTTTTCTGTTTTACTCATTCTTTAAAAAGATGTTTTGTTTTTTTTTTGTTTGTGTGAATAATTTTTTAAATTTCTTAAGTCATATAAGTAAATTCTTTATTTTTAGAGATCAATTGAAATGTAAAATTTGTCTATCATAAGCAAATGTCAATTTTTTAAAAATAAAACTTATATATAATATGATAAATTTTTTAAAAAATAATCTTATCTAATTTTCATAACTAATGGATTATTAAATCAGATTTTTTAAGCATATATATATAATCATTATCAAATTAAATATAGCATATTTTATATAGACACATTGGTCACAGGACCCATAATATCTTTTAATGTTTTTTTTTTTTTTTAACCTGCAGAATATTGATTTGATGTAAGCACACATGTGATAATACACAAAATAAATTAATTTTCACTGGTTAAAAATGTTTAATTAAAATTGTCTACATTTAATACTTAATTTTTCTTTGAAATGTAAAAAAAAGGAAAACCAAGTTACTTTTTCTTTTGATTTTATAATTTGCTAATTAGATTTATAATATTAGATTTAAAAAAACAGATATACTTTTGTTAAAAGTTAAAATACTTAAAAGTTTCTTTAACTTTGAAATATTTTTTTGAGTATATTTTTAATTCATAAAGACTTGGTTTGTTTAAAAAAAAAAATCTTTAATTAAATGTAAATTTAATTAACAGAATCTGAGTTAATTAAAGATGTTGATTTATTGTTTTAATAACAAATCAATTATTTATTATTAAAAAGGAAGGATTTCATCTTTTTAACATATGTGCCTCACTGATTTTATAATAACTCAATGCTGTTGTGTTGAGTACAGAGGAGTCTCAAACCCAAACACAAAATAGAGACTTTATAAAAATAAGAGTGGTCGTCTTATTTTTAATTTAAATTCTGATTTATATAGATCAATTTAAAACATCTTGGTTTGACAGAGTGAAGATGTTACTCTGTTCACTTTTATATTCATTACTTACTTACATACATTAATGTTCGCGAAATCTTTCAATTTACTACCTGTTAGTATTATGAATTAATAGAAATTATTAAGCACATAGATCATATGAAATTAAAGAGTAAGGATTTCATCTTTTTAACATATGAGTCTTACCGATTTTATAACAACTTCATGCTGTCATGGTGAGTACAGAGAAACCCAAACACAAGCTAGAGACTTTATTAAGATAAACATGGCCACCTCATCCTTAACCTAAATTCTGATTTATATAGGCCAATCTGAAGCATGTTGGTTTGAGAGAGTCAAGATGTTTAGATGTTATTCTGTTTACTTTTACATCTATTACTTTCTTACATATATTAAAATTAGCAAAACCTTTTGATATACTACATGTTAATATTACAAATTAATAGAGAGTATGTAACATTCAGATTTATTTATTAAGTGCAAAGATCATATGAAATTAAAGAGAAAGGATTTCACCTTTTTAACATATGTGCCTTTTACTGATTTTATAATAATTCAATACTGTTGTGTTGAGTACAAAGGAGACTCTCAAACCCAAACACAAAATAGAGACTTTATAAAGATAAGAATGGGCATCTTATCTTCATAAAGTTTCTATTTTTATGTTTGGCTTTGAGATTCTCCTCTGTACTCAACACAGCAGCATTGAGTTATTATAAAATCAGTAAGGTGCATATGTTAAAAAGGTGAAATCCTTTCTCTTTAGTTTCATACAATCTACGCACTTAATAAATAAATCTGAATGTTACATAATTTCTATTAATTCATAATATTAACATGTAAATCGAAAGGTTTCTTGAATGTTGTGTATTTAAGAAAGTAATGGATGTAAAAGTGAACATAGTAGCATCTACATTCTCTCAAATCAAGACGCTTCAGTTTGTCCTATATAAAACAGAATTTAAGTTAAAGATAAGACGGCACTCTTTATAAAGTCTCTATCTTTTGTTTGTGTTTGAGAGTCTCCACTGTACTCAACACAGCAGCATTGAGGTTTATAAAATCAGTAAGGCACATATGTTAAAAAGATGAAATCCTTTCTCTTTAATTTCTTATGATTTGTGCGATTAATAAATAAATCAGAATGTTATATAATTTCTATTATTTCATAATATTAACATGTAGTAAATCGAAAGATTTTGCGAATGTTAATGTATGTAAGAAAGTAATGGATGTAAAAGAGAACAGAGTAATATCTTCACTTCCTCAAACCAAGATGCTTCAGATTGGCCAATATAAATCAGAATTTAAGTTAAAGATAAGACAGCCACTCTTTATAAAATATCTTATGTTTGAGTTTGAGTCTCCTCTGTACTCAATATGACTGCATTGAGTTATTATAAAATCAGTAAGTCGAATATGTTAAAAAGGTAAATTCCTGTCTCTTTAATTTCATACGATCTGTGTGCTTAATAAGTAAATTTAAGTGTTATTTATTATTAAAAATAATCTATCAAAGGTTTGTGCAAACATGAGGATTCACCTTTTTTTTTATCAGTTTCTGTCAGTTATTGAGCTATTATAGTTCAAAGTGTACTAATAGAAGCAGATTATCACTTTTAAGAATAGAATAAGTAGCATAGTCATTATGACTATTGTCTGCATGTCAGCAATAATAATTGATAAATTTATCTCAAAACTATTATCTGATGAAAAATCTATTTAGGATTGTATTTCAAATATGAAAAAATTGCCTAATATGTAATAGTTTCAAAACCTCTGGGATTCATTGTTTCTGTATTATTAATGAATTTATATAAACTGAAAATAATCCATATTAAAAAAGAACTATCTTCATTTAAAGGTTAACAGATCCATGAATAAAGGATTTTATTGTCATCATCTTAGTAAACGAATGGAGAATTCTTATGCAAAGGAAAAAAAACCCATTCAAATATGTACTAACTAATTGATTTCATGGAATGCCCAAAGTAAGAAAAGATAAGCATTTTAGTATTTCTTTTTTTTAATTTAAACAATTTATTTAATTTCGTTCAACAAATCAAGTCTTAATTCATAAATTAAATTACTTTTTTGCATATTTATTATTAAACATTATTTTCTAAATAATTTTAAAAAAAATTTTAATCTGATTTTATATTAGAAAAGCATTTTTTAAAAAAATCTTCTTAATGTAGAACTTTAACATCTTTTTAATTTATGCATTTAATTATTTCATTTTTATAATTATATATTGTACCTAACTAAAGTTTCCCTTAGTTCCAAAAGGAGCCAAAGGTTATCTTAGCTTACCTTTTGGTTTGAAATTGTCTGATTTTTAAAAAAAAATAATAATGATAAAAATGAAAATTAAATTAGTTAATGACTAAAATAGGATAATCTTGTATTGATTGTAATCATTATTGTATGTTATGGAATTAGTCTAAGTATTTGAAAAAAGATGAGTTAGGTTGATAAGAGATGCTAGACAATAATTTGAATTAAAAGAAATATCAGAAATAGTTGGGAAATGATAAATCATATTTAATGTATTTTAAAGTAAGTATTGTATAATTCATTTTGATGTCTAAATGATAGTGATGAGATATTATAAATAAGTTGGAATGAATAGTAATAAATTAAAAAAAAAAGTAATCTGTAAGTTTTATTAAAACAATATAACAGTATTTATTAGATGTAAGTTAGTAGCATTCCACTTATAAAATTATTTTAAATTAAATATTTGATAATATTTTAGTTTTGTAATTTTAAAAGAATAACTTTTAAACAATGGGTGAGCTCATATTTATAGATTACCCGGATATGGAAGTGTGTGTGTGTGCAAGAAAGATACATAAACATAAGAAAATAACAATAAAAAAATATTTTAATTCTAATATTTATAAAAAATAAATAAATAAATGGATGGATGGATATAAATTTATGAAAGAAATATTTAAAAGTTAATAAAGAGGGATAGTTCTGAGTTTTATATTTATTACTAATAATGTTTAAAAAAATATTATTTAAAAAGGTAATACATAACATTTGTTAAACAATGGTTTTGACTTTGTGGCTGTAAGTCACGTGATTTCGTATCATTAGAAATTGCGTTAGTAAATCGACTTTACAGCTGATCTGTCAAGAATAGTAAGGTTTAATAAAAAATAATTTTATTGGCTTACAGGCCAACTAATATAAGAAATGGGTGTATTAAACAATATCAGGTATAAAAGAAAAATCTGGTATTCACGAGGGGGCTGATATTTTTTTTTGTATTACTGCAAGTAGCTAAATCCAAGAGTCTTATTTAATAAAAAAATTGTATTTTTTTTTAAAAAAAATTATTATTTATTTAAAGTATAATATTTAAAATCATCTTGCAGTGATGAAGGGCTGAAGAAAAAGGTAACTATCCTGATATTAAATTTCAACCAGAACAATAAAATTATAGTGAGAAAATGTTTGGAATAAATCTAGCGTCTGTTATATTGTATGCATTTGATTTAGTCGTTTTTCTTTACTTGAAAATAAAATTAAAGAACAAATTAATAATGTTTACTTATATAAATATTCGATGGCACTAAAATATTTTGACAATAAAATGCTAAATACTTATCTTATGAAATTAAAAGTAATGTAAAAAGAAGAAAAAAGACATTTTTAAGTTTAAAAACATTATAATGAAGCTACATTTGATTCAAGTGAACTAATAAAGAACGATTATTTTTTTTTGTTCTAAAGAAAGTTATTATTTATACCTTAACATAAATGGAAAGGATTTGTTTAGCGGAAAGCAAACAGATAAAATTGTATTTTAAATAATAATTCTTATTTTACCCAGTAATAAAAGAAAATTATTCGGAGACAAAACTTCAAAGTAATTGGCAAAATATCAGTAATGAACTTATATTGGTCAAGTACCTAGTAAATCATTGGGCTATATTTGACATTATTTATGAGTAAATATATGACAGCTAATTTGAGCTATAAACTGAGAAACGTCTTGAATTATATATATAAAAAGAAAGCTGCTCTTATGTTTAAAATAATCAAAGAAAATTATTTTAAAGTAAAACACGTCATGAAATATTATTATATAAAATTGTTTTTTTTTTAAAAAAACAACAACTGTATTTTAAAAGATGCTTTTCGTAAAAGAGGACAAAGAAATTCAGATAAAGAAGTATATATTATTATATGCATTTCAAAACCCAGGATCCTATAAATAAAAATAATGTGCTCAGCTGAAGAATTTATTTTGTTTCATGCCGGCTTAATCTTATTATTTTCATTATTTAAGTTTTTAAAATTGTTTTAAAAAAAATATTATTAATGAACTAATGAACATTTTCATTTGAAAATCATTGCCATGTGTATAAATGTATTAATTGAAGCTTCGAATTCGGATAGATATCTTAACCTGGATAAATTGTCTACACATTATGAAATGGAAAAATCATTACGGAGCTAAAATATGAATTTGAATTAATGTATTATTGTTTTTTTTGTTTTTTTATGGTCTGCTTTATTGGTTTAAAAAAAAGAAACCATAAAAATATTTATGCTATTAAATTTTATGTAACACTTTTTGCATAAATATACAGGTAAACTAGGGTTATAATTTTAAAAACGAAATAGGTTTATTTAATGAGCAAATGTTTTTTGCTATTCTTAAATAGATTTAGTTTATTTATCAAGCATTACACTAGCTAGTTTCTATTTAATAATTTTATTATAGAGATTTAAATATCACAGTCTTGTTTTCATATAAATGGGATGTTTTACTCAATTTTTATTTTAAATTTACTAAAGAAGAAGTTTGTTTTATGAATGTTATATTAGTAATAATTACAAATATTTTATATTCATCGAGAAGTAACTATTCTTGCATTTAATTTACAATTTTAAAAGTCCACTAGTTACTATATTTTTAGCATTTAATATTTTGGTATATGTGCATTGTGCCTTGCCTAGAATTTTATATGCATTTGAGTTTAAAGTATTTTTTACAGTAGTCATTTGACACATAGTTTGCTTTGTTGGTTTGAACATTGGATATACGTTTTGTATTTTATAAATTTCTTGGAAATAACTTAGTTTAAGTGAAGTATATATCTTGCTATTAGTTAGAATTTGTTAGCCTCAAGAGTTAGGCTTAGTTTATAATTTTTGAATATGCCTTATGGAGTCGAGAAAAATCCTCCATCCTTATTGTAATGTATTTCCATGATTTGATAGTGCTTGTCCCCAAAAGAGGGTATTGTATTGTATTTTTCAGTGATGACGATCACACTTATAAGCATTGGAAATCCCATGAGAGGATTGTGATTTTCTGGTGGGTGTTCCTGTTCCCAGATGTACTGAAGATGAATACCAGACATCTTTGTTTTTCCTCGAAGTTAGGTATTTTTGGAAGCCACCATATTCTTTTCCAGCTCTGAGGAGCCTAGTATCTTTATATTTTTTGCCTATTACTCATGATGACTTAATGCTAATTCCACCACAGTAGGTGATGTTGCATTTGTTTTAGATTTGTGATGACAAGATATGCTTGTTTGAGGAAATGTATTTCTTCAGGTAGTGGTAGCTAATTTATGGCTCATAGGTATATCAATGTTTGAATTGTGTTGTTATGATAGTTTTATCATGCACAAGCTAATCAACAATAAGTTATATTTATTTTAAGGTATATTAAATATGCATATGGTATAAGTGGCAATCGACACATAATAATTTAATATTTTCATCCAGAATTTCGCCGCTGGATTTGTAAATCTGTTACATCATTATCTTTAAAACATTGAGGGAATAATTTTATGTGGACTAAAATTATTTTTAAAAAAAAGTATAACTGATCTCTGATGAATGACTGTCCCATACATTTAAGTTAGTTTAATTTTAGTATTAGCTTAATCTGATTTAAAGATATATCTAGCTGTGATATTAGTTATATCCGTGAAACTAGTGATGATATTTTTAAAAAGTATTGTTGAATATGCTTACTCCAACTTAGCGTTTGTTAAGTTGAGGAGTATAAAATTAAGCTTAGGGTTTTCAATATAAACATAGTTCTGAGTGTTATTCTGATTAGTAGATGACACAATAATGTTATTAATTAGTCCAAATAATTATAGAAAATCTGAGTGCGGTATTGACACTGTTTGTATTCTACTACATTTATAAACATTTCTTCTCATTATTAATAAATTAAATTATTATTATTTCAAAAGTTTTGTTTGTTTGTTTTACTTTTATATGAAAATATATTATTGTCTTGGGTTCCAAGTTCACAAAATCTTAAAATTTTAAATTTAATGAATCTTCAATTTAGACATTCACAAGTATATTCTAAGCCAATTAAATATAGTTGATATTGTCTTGAAAATTAAAAAGCTATGTTAAAGTAAATGATTCTCATATTTAATCACAAATACAGATAATTGCACTATAGCAGATACATAATTAAATATTTAGTTAAAAGTTTATTTATTTATTTTAAAATTATCAGTATATCTTTCAGACTAAAGATTATTCAATATCAGATTAACAATATTAGTACTTCAGAAGAATATTTTAATTAATATTATTTTAAAAGTTGCACCTTGTCTTATATTTACTGTACATCATCTATCATCATCTTAAATCTTATATATTTAAAGAATTCTAATCCATTTGCATTTGAGGTCTTTAGTGGTTGTCTGTGAGTATGGAAAGGCATTAAAAGTACCCTTGCTCTTTTCTTTGCTCAAGTAATATCTTAGATAATAGGCCATTATTAGTTTAAATTTAAATTGATTCACTAAATTTTGTGAATTAATATTCGTTTTGTTTATTACTTTAAGATTGAATATATTATAATTATTTTATGGTCAGCTAAGATGTCATTTATTTATTAATCACAGTAATTCTTTGTTAGGCATCTTAACTTAAACTTTAATTTTACACAAGAGTTTTAGTTTTAAAATTCCCGAGGTTATTTACTCTTGTTGTTTTAGTAAATATAATTCTGTAAGATAATCTTATAAAGTAAAGCATCATAGGTCTTATTCAGAGAGTGTATGATTTATTGGTATGACTAATATGGTAAGTATTGAGTAGTGATTTAGATAATCTTTTGTATGGTTTATTAAAAGATCAATATGCTGTAGTAGTTATAGTTCATCAGTATTGGATTTGATCTTTACTTGATTATACATCTCTGGATCATCATCTCTTTTCTTTAAATTTATTGTAACCCCACTGAGCCGAGTCGTTAAGAGTCTCTCATTTATATTATATTTCATTTCATTTTAATTTCATTCCATTTCTTTTCATGTCATTTCTTTCTATTATCTCATTTCATTTCTCTCTTCTTTCTTCCAACTTCTTATATCTTTTTTTCATATCTTTCTATCATCTCAGCCATTTAAAACATTCATTTCTTTCTATCATCTCATTTCATTTTTTTAGTAGCATTATCTTTTCCTCTCTCTTTTCTCTTTCTCACACACCCCTCTTATTCTAGTAGGTTATAATTAGCATTTTTTCTTATTCTATCTTTCTTTTCCTCTCTTTCTTTTCATACCCCTCTCTTATTTCATTATTAGCATTCTTTTCCCTTTTCTCTTCTCTCTTTCTCTATCTCTCATTCTATTAGGTTACAATTGGCCTCTCTCATTTCATTTTCATCATTTATCTTTATCATTATCTCTCCTTTATTCCATTTTCTTCTTCTCTCTCCCTCTCTCTCTATTTTATAAGGTTACAATATCAAATTAATGAAGATGAAATAAAAGCCATACATATGCATAACACACCTAGCTTTTCCTCTTATTATAAGTCTTATCCACTGAAATTCTCAATCTGGTATTTAAGTTTTAACACTTTCTTATTTTTTAATTAATTCTGTTATCAACAGACAACAATTAAAATATAGAATGACTAACATTAAAATGGAACCGTTTTATGCAAAATTGTGCTAATATCTAATGTTTCAATATAGTATTAAATGGTGATTTTGCCCTGACTGGAATATCTCTCCACATTATCATATTTCAATCAGATATAAGATGAATAATTTTTATCCATGATATAATCAGTTATATATTTATTTTTAATAGTGCATGTGTTCTCATAGCATATTGAATTAAAAATTATTTTAATAATTTGAATATGGATTGGAATTGATTTCATAAACTAAATTTATTTAACTAGCACAGTTAAAAATATATTTCAATTACAGCTTTTGCATTCATATCTGTCTACCTTACCAAATATGTAAATTATTGTGTATTATTATTATATATTAACTAATTATTGTTATTGATTAAATCCATTTGTCACTAAGCACTTCTTTTTACTTTATTCAATATATAATTGTAACAGGAAATCACTCGGCTAACAAAGGATAAACAAAAAAATATAAAATACATATGAATTGATTCAGTCTAAGGGAATATTGATTAACAAACAGTGATCGTGTACATGGTGGAGAGGCTATATACTTCTTTTTTATTAATCTAATTTAATAATAGTCACAGATAATGATCGGACTGGGATTACAGCAAGTACGTGCCTTTATGCAGATCCATCCATATTTCTTTATCGTTATCTTCTTTACATTTATAATGTTATTCTAATGTAATATAAAATAGTATACTTGTAATTCTGATGAGAAAATTTATGAGCAATAATTATTAACTATAACAATAAATTTATTTAATACAATTATATTTACATTAATATAATAAAATAGAGAATATAGATGACAGAAAATATTTTAATTATTATTCAAGAATAGTCATTGTAATCCAATTTATCTTATTTTTTTATTTTCTGTTGACCTTAACTTCTTGTATTCAATAAAAGTCATTTTAAATTGAGATCTCTAGCCATCATGATTGTAGTTTCATATTGAAATTTATAAATTATTTATTTGATTTTTCCATAAATGAGTACCTTTTTTATTGTTGTGCCTTATAATTGAGGGAATCTGATATGTTGCACATATAAATCCTTTTCTTACAGGTAATTTTTTTTTATGACATTTTAATTAATTGGTAAATTCATTTATACTATTAAATAGCCATGCTATGTTATAGTGTCCATAATAAGTTACAGTGTTAACAGGTATACCGAGACATCAATCAATGTTAATGCATTATTACTGCTCCTTGACTAAGCTATACTTCTGGAAAGTTGAGGATGAAGCACTAATTAAAGCGTTACCTCATTATTTCCATTATATATGTATATATGGGAAGCAAAATCATTTTCCTGGCTTAGATTTTTATAAGCAGCACATTGAACAACTTATTGAACGCCCTCCAAGTTTCAAAAACAGACAATCTTCTCTGTTTTTTCTTCATTGTCTGGGAACTATTCAAGTTTCTATGGCAACTTAATATTTTAAAAATATTTTCAAAGAAATAAACTTTTATTTATTACAATTATTAAGGTATAATAAAAAATGCATATATATTTTTCAAAAAGTTATACATGTAAACTATGACATGGAAGTTGTAATATATACATATGATTGACTGTGTTGTGATTGAAAAAATGCTTGTATTTTTATAAGTTAAGAGTATAATTTCACTGACTTGTGTTCTCTAGCCTGATTGTAACATATACAAGATGAGATTTGGAAAACTATTTAAGTTAAGCATGCACAATTTTATGAGTTGAAAATGGTCTTTTCCAGTATTAATGCATTTTTGAAAATGAACTTATTTTTCATAATAGAGTCAAAAAAAAATTATAGTAGTGTCAATATTTTTTTCTGAAGTAAAATGACCACCACATATTTTTTTTTTTTTTGAGATTAAAGAACCACCATTAGTTGCACATTGCGAGGTCAGGTGAGTGAGGTGGGCATTCAATAATTGATCTTATTTTTTTTCCTAAAAAGTTTAAGGTTATCACAGCACTATGAGAAGATGTCATGATGGAACATTGAGTCCCTTATTTCAGGCCATGGAGAATTTCTGGTAGGCAATGTTGTAAGGCTGTTATGATAGTTCTCTTTTCTAACTTAATAGCTTTTATCAATCGTGTACTTCTGAAGAAAATAACGTATATTATTTTTTTCATCAAATGTTTTTTCACAGTGATCAGAATTGGGTCATCTTCAAAAATCCATATTCTACTTTTTTGATGTGTCAGCATAGTATATAAAGAAATATAGGTTTTATCAGTTGTTATAATTTTAGAAATGACATGGAGACCATTATCATTAAGTAATTGCAAAGCTTGTTCATTGATTCTCATGAGCTCAAGTTTTTGCTCCTCCATCAATTAATGTGGAATTCAAGGTGAAACAATTGTTTTAAGCTTTAACTCTTGTGAAAGATTTTATATATTATTGCAGATCAAATACCAAGGATAATGTCTATCATTTGGTAGGTATACCAGTTGTCATTTGTTATCATTTTTTAGATGTGCCACATTTTTTGTAATAAACATGTAGTAGGCGTTCTTACATGTTTATCATCATGAAACAAACTATGACCCATATTCTCTAAATTACTTAAAGACAGTTGCTCATGATGGTGTTTCATTGTCAAATGTAACTGCTGTATACATTCTTCAGTTGAAACAACTATGATAATCGATAATGTTGAAATATACCTCACAGCTAACAAAACACTAATGATGGAGTTCAACTGCTGCTCATGTATTTATAATGAACTGAATCCAACACATGTTCAGTTAATAATTCATACAGTCAATAGCTTTTACCATGTCTTAGTAATTTCAGTGTGATCATTATATTATATGATGTGCAGTCTTATGGATTAGTTGACATGTCTAGAGAGTAAGCTGTGTTCTAAAATAAATATTTCTTCTCTGGGATATCTATACAGTATAGATAAAAATCATATTCTTTTGCTGTACACATATGTATACACATATTTAAAGTCACTTTGCTTTTATTGTAGTATTGTTAATGTACAAAGGGATTGATTATATGTAGTGATCATCATTTTTTAGTTTTATTTTAAATTATATTTTGGTATAATAATATAGTTATCTGTATATACCTAAGTTTATTATTATGCATATTTAACAAAAAGTATAATTTTGATACCATTATGTTTTTGACTGCCAATATGAGCCATGTTTTTTATCATCATGTAAAATTTTATATAGTTACAGTAGATACATACATTTTGCATATGTTTAAAGTAATATCTAAGTTGTATTTAAAGCTAATGGTTATTTTATTTTGCATAAACAGCATTTCATTGAATATTTAAATTGTTTTCATCAATATTTTTTTAATAGAATTTTGTTTTATTATTTTTATGTATGTATTGATAATCTTGTGTTAAGATTTGTGGAGATTCCTACTGTCGCATCTAGGCGCATGGTCTTAAGGCTATAGCCTTAATATATATTACTTAAAAGTTTTAAATATTTTAAAATTATTTACTGCACAATTTATTATTATGTTAATAAAAGTAAACATTTTAAATAATTTAAATTTGTATTTTTATGCATGCTCATGAAATTCTAAAAAGCAATTATACAGCAATTGCCTTAAATAAAGCAGTAAAATAATTTAAATTTTACCAAGCAAGAACTAATTTATGGCAAAAGTTATGTTAAATAAAAGCAATTTATATTACTTAAAATGTGTTTTTTAAATATAATATTAATAAACTGTATAATAAATATATTAATGAAAAAAATTTTGTAAACGTAGATTTTTTTTTTTGGCTAAGTAAATTATTTTCAAAGTTTATACATTTTATTTTATTTTTAGTTTTTTCTTTGTGCATTGATATTTACTATGTAGCTTTATCTGATGGATAGTATGTATATTAAAATAATATCTTTTTTTTCTTGCAGTTAACTATATCTGTCTATTTTGAAAATATTAGTACTTATTTTAACTTTTTGCTTGGGTTTTTAATTAGAGTTTGCCATTTTCATTGTTTATTAAATTGTTTTCCTGATTTAAATATCATATTTTCTGCTGTCATTTTTTTCTATGATGTCTAGAGATTTAGTGGTTTTGGATGATATATGTGTGTTAGTTTATAATTCAGATCTGTCGTCTAAATGAATCACTTGTGATGATTTCTGTTTGATAAATCACTAAGGAAAAGAAAATTTACTAAATGCATTTTAATTAAAAAGCAATAATTATAACCAATCTTATTAACTATAAACAAGTAAACAAATATATATTTAATTCAATTTATTAAGCATGTAGCATTAGATCAATAACAATGCATTTAAAGCATAGATTTTACATACCATGTATTAATTTACATTGATCTAAAAAATCATGAAAATTCAAATTGAAAATATCCGCATCTAAAAATAGTTTATTACATTAGGTATTCTAATCATGGCTGAGTATTTATAAAAATTGTGATAGTATTTCTTTAATATAAAATAAATCATTGTTTTTTTATTTATAATAGAAATTTGTAAACATTATATTATGAATAAAATCTGATATATCTATTTTGCCTATAATAATTTTTCATAGAAATATTACATCCTTTTTTTCCCCAAGATAATTTTCACTACTTGTAGTAGGTAATTGTATATCTATGTATTTTTCATTATATTCTGGAACATATATTATTGTAATTTTTTTTATTATCAGAATTCCAAGCAATAGAACAATAATTATTTGTTGGAACAAGTATTATGTAAAATAAATAAATAAATACATGAATATTTTTGTAAAATGTAAGATTTTTTTTTTTTTTTGATTTTAGCTATAATCCCAATAATCCTATTGCATTTAATTTATATGGATTAAAAATAGACCACTACCAATTTTCAGACTTCTGTCTTTTATCCAATCTTTTCTAGAAATGAAAGTAGCTGAATAATTTTTTTTTACTAAATGAGATAATGATTGTTTTTTCAATATTAGCAATCATCTGATTTGTTTTATATCAAATTATTGAAAGTTATTTATTGAGCTTTGCAATCTTGAGCTATCAAATAAACTGTTAATCCTAAGAAATGACTTTATATCATCAGAAAATTGTGAAATATTATAATTGTTAACAATGTGATATATGTAAAATAAGTAAACCCAAGAATATTCCCTTGAGTGATTTCATTTTTATAATAGTAGATCTTAAGATTGTTTGAAATTGTAAAAACATAATTTAGATGCTCAATTAAATAGGATTTAAACTTATTATAAAAAAGAAGAAAATTCTAGATAATCCAGTTTAAATAATAAAATGTTGCAATTTGCCATATCAAAAACTTTACTAAGGTCAAAATATTATATCTAGATGTCTTTGTTCCTTTATAGCACTAGCTGTATGATTATAAATTATAATATTTATTTTCAATGATCTTTTTGGGAAAAACCCATGCTGAAAACCAGATACAATGATTACAAAGAATTAAAAACGCATCTTTCAAAATTTTGTTAAATACTATATACCAATGATATCAGCCTGTAATATTTGGGATCATTTTTATAGCCTTTCCAAATCTAAATAACTCTAGATAGTTTATACATTTCAGAAAAAACAGATTTTTGTAAAGACAATGTGGATATACAGCTCAATGCAGAAGCAATGAACTTCACACAAATTTTAATAATAAATCTAGAAATATTATTAATAAAAACAGATTTGTTATCTTTTATATCTTTAATGGAATTTATTACTTTATCATTTGATATTTCTGTTAAATGAATAATATCTGTAAACCTATAATGATTAATATTGTAATTGAAAAATTATTAATCTGAATTCAAAATAATTTACTTTCTATAGTCTCATGCAGTTAATAAATTTGATTTAAAACTTGATGCTAATAAATCCCCTAGCATATGACCAAAAAATAATTTGGATCATGCTTCATATTTGTCTGCAGACCAGCAATGTACAAATTCTAACATTATTTTTTTTCACAATCTAATTTCCTAAAATTAATAAAATTATTCCAATTTTTTTTAAAATACTATTTGTGATATTTATTTTTCCTTTTCATAATTATTGTAAGTGTGTTAGAGAGTGGTATTCATCAATTCATAATATTTATCATGGTGTCGTTAAAAGGTTACACATGCTTTATTAATATTGTTTAGGTAACAAATGTCTCATTATCTAAGATTTTCTTTTTTATATTTTTCTTTCTTTAACAGTTTCAACAAAATTTATATCTCTAGAAAATTCTAAGCATGGATGATGCAAATTCTCAATGACTAATGATGATAATCTAGATAACTAAAATTAATCAAGACTAAACCAAATATTTTATTACTAAACAATCAGATACAGAATTAAATTGAGTCAAACTAAGACAGTGAAAATCTCTTTTTTAAATCTCTGACTTTTTAATCTATAATATTCTGAATAATCATCTTTATCTGTTGAAAATATGGATGGAATTTTAAAATCTCCCTCTGATAATATATAATTTTTATAAGAAACTTATTTATTCTCCAAAGTTTCCAATGCCAAATGCAGTTGATTTATTCCAATATTTGGAGAATTATACACATTACCAATTAATAATTTATTTTTATATAGTAAAGATATCCTAATTGAAACCAAATCAGTATTTATCTGAATAATAAATTTCTTACAAAATGCCAATATAATAGAAGTAATCATTTCATGGTTTATAATGATAACTTAAAGCAAAAAAATGAATAAACAAAAGAATCCGGCAGATTCTAATAGCTACATTTATTTTGCTCAGATATGTTAATAAAACAATAAACAAAGTGATGTTACTACAAAGTCTTCTTATTTATTTATTCCAAGGTAAAATAATGTTGAATATCCATATAGTAGAAATTATCTCTAAAAATTAACTGCAACATAAATTTTGATCTTGTAATTCAATAATTGTGAAGAAATATATATTACTAATATTCTTAATGGTGAATTTTTTATAATGTTTTATTTTGCAACTTGATAATCCATAATGAAAAGAGGAAGGTGTACCTAAATCAAGGTGTTGCAAGTTTATTTCTCATGTAATATCATGAAATTTGGAATCCCTTCAAGATATAATGAACCATTAAGTTGAATATTTGGAATACATAGTAATATATTGATTATTATTCCACAAATGTTTATTACTTCTAATATTTTAATATTGATTCAAAGCTTATATCCTAAAATTCACATATAGAAACAATACTATTATCATAATAAAAGGTGTATAAATAATCAATAAAATACAAAGGTTGAATTAAAACATATTCTCTCATTAAAATTGTTTACTTTTTTTTTTTTTATATTTCTCATTCAAGTACAGAAATAATTATTTAAAAACTTTAATAAATTATGTAAAAATATAACAAAACCAATTGTTCTTTGCTTGGATAATAATTAGATAGACAGATTCCAGGTTATGAGTTATATTTTATAAGAGAACACACATACGTTATATATATACTTATACAAGAAAACCCACAAGTTGTACATTTATACGATTCTATGATATTTCATCAAATAAATTATCACAGTACATATTAGCATTTTCAATAGATAGGCAAATATATATGAACATTTTATCACAATCCAAATCATCTAATATACTTTTCATCACAATTCAAAAATCATCATGCAATATTTTAATGTAAAAAACATTTATTAATGAGTAATTTTTTACAAGCTATCTTTTTTATATTTAGTAAATATTTTTTTTGCAAATAAATAATATAAACTGAAATTTATAATTGGTAATTTTTTTCTTATTTTACAAGTCATCAACCATTATCAATCCACTTCAGGATGAATGTCTTTCCAAGTTCAATCCATCTTCTCTGATCTTTAGCTTCTCTTCTCCACATCACCCCTGAACACTTTCTTATTTCATCCATCCATCTCACATGTGGTCTCTTTCTGAGTCTTTTACAATCTCTGGAATCCAGTTTAAGATTTCAATTGTCCATCTATTATCATCTCTTTTAATAATATGTCCAGCCCAACTCCACTTCAGTTTTTTCATTTTTTTAATGAGGTCAGTAACAGCTGTTTGTTCTCTTACCCATATTGTTTTCGATTTCTCCTTGTTACTCCTAACATGCATCTCTCCATATTTCTTTGAGTGGTCTGAAATCTCTGTATTGCTCTTCTATTAAGTGTTCAAGTCTCAGATCCATAAGTAAGAACTGGTAAAACACATTTATTAAACACCTTCCTTTTCAAACACATAGGCATATTTCCTTTTAGTATCAAGTTATTTCTACAAAAAGCACTCCAACCAAGTCTAATTCTATGATTAATTTCAACCCTTATGTTTCCATTTGTATTAATAATCTCACCAAGGTATTGTAGCTGTTAACTACTAACTCATCATAATCAGTCTTTATTTTCATATTTTGAGAAAATCCATTAAACATTACTTTAGTCTTTTTAACATTTATCTTTAGTCCTACTTTCATCTGATAACTCCTGCAACATTTCCTGCAGCTCTAAAACATTATTTGAAAAAACAACTACATCATCTGCAAAATCTAAATGACTTAAATAATCTACATTTATTATCACTCTTTTAGCTTCCCAATTTAATCCACAAAATACTTCTTGCAGCACTGCTGTAAAAAGTTTTGGAGATATGGAGTCATCCTGTCTTACACCCTTCTCAATGTTGATTTTTCCAGTATCATTATGTAATCTAATTGTTGGTGTTGCATTTTTATAAATATTCTTTAAAATATGACAATATCCTGGATCTATACCTTGATGATCCAATGCTTTAATCACTGAAGAAATATTTATAGAATCAAATGCCTTTTCATAATCTACAAATTCAAAGCATAATGGCAACTCATATTCATTTGTCCTTTCTATAACTTCTCTCAATACCTGGATATGATCTACTGTACTAAAACCACTTTTAAATCCAGCTTGTTCTCTTGGTTGGTGGAAATCCAGTGTTCTCTGTAGACTAGTTGTAATTATCTTGGTAAAAATTTTGTATAAAACTGATAAAAGGCTGATAGGTCTGTAATTTCTAATATTTTTTTTATCACCTTTTTAAAATATTAATATTAATACTGCATTCTTTCAGTCATCTGGTAAATCTTTATCATTTAGACATTTGGTATATCACTTTGCTAAAAAATTTTCTATTTCTTCACCTGCTTTTTTTAATATATCAATTATAATTCCATCATTACCTGAAGCCTTTCCTTTCTTCATAAATTTAATTGCATGTCTCACTTCTTAAGTGCCCAAAATATCAAACTATAAGTTACTAATGTGTGTGTAAACTTTTTTTTTTTACTGTGTTAAAAAATACTATTATCAAATGATATTAGATGTAAATTTTTTTGCAACCATATTCTCAGACTAATTTCTGACTTATGGATCATCGAGAAATTTGTGCTAACAGTTTAAAATTTAAAATCGCCCACACATAGCCCCAGCTAAATTCTAAGAGATTCAAAAGTCATTAAATATAGTTATTAATCTATTATTAAAAATATGTAACCATATAAACAAGTTATTTAGACAGAAGCCTGTTTAAAATTTCAGACCATTAGTTTGATAGTACAGTATGAAGAAATTAAAGGTAGCTTCTAGATGCAAAAGTGCATATGCAATGAAAAATATAGTACTGAAACCGTATGATGTAGCAAATAATGTTTTTTCTCTATTTATTGCTCTTATGCTTTAATATTTAAGTTTTATTTCTAATTCATTAGTTTGTTATGATTATTTTTATTTACAAATAAGTTTTATTCCTTTTACAGAATTTCAGTTTATATTATTTATCTGCAAAAGAAATCACTTTTTAATTACTACATATAGATATTTAGAGTGAAAAAAGTTACTTATAAAAAAAATTACTTATTAAATGAATGTTTTTTTTCTTTTAAAATATTGTATAATAATTTTGAATTGTGATGAAAAGTATACATGATGGTTTGGACAATAATGATGCAAAATGTCTTGATATGTTGATGTGGAATATAGATTTAATTGTTTTTTGTTTTACATTTATTTTATTTTGATAGTGCAATAAAAAATTCTCCAGATAATTATTTATTTTTCGATTTTTAAATGATGTAATGCCAAGGATTACAATCAAATTAGTATCAGTTTTTTCCTCTAAGATTTTATATATTAATCAGTTTTTTATAGCATTTGTTAAAAAGTAATAATTAAATGGTTTATTGTTCATTCATATCTAATAAAAAAACATGTGAAAAGTTTTTTGAACTTAAGAAAAGAGTTTAAACAATAATTGACATACAAACTTTTTATTATTTTTTGTTTTTTTATAAATCTTTTAAAACTTAGTGTAGAGAAAAGATAGTTTTTTTATAACATTTTCTTTTAAATTATTTTCAAAATAATTTTTTACTCTCTCTTTATTCTAAAAATTGTTTTCATAATTTGACAATGTATATATCAATGGAGTTAAGATTAAATATTAGTATTAATACGTATTCTGTTAGTTTTAACAATATCTATACAGTATATAGTTTGGATGCGAAAACTGAATTTGTTAGTATCTAAAGAGGAGAAGTTTGTTGAACAAATTTTTAATATTCATTCATTTCCTATCTTTGTGCAGCAGTTATTATTATTATGTGTTTATTGATACTGTAAACAAACATTGGCAGGCTACTCTACACACATTGCCAAAATGATGGATTTAATGGCTTTTATTTTTAACTAAGAAAACAAATTGATCTCAAATGCCTGACAATTTTTGAAGTATCAAATAAGTTTCTTGTAGACAGGGTGAAATAGATATGTGAGAATGCTGATTCTCCTTCTATTTCCAATCATGATAAGTAAAAATAAATTTCAGCTTTTATTTATTGAAGTCTATAAAGTTGTTAGCTAAAGCAGTTTGGTGATTGAACACAGATTGTACTAAGACTGATTAAATTATTGATCTAGGATGCCATTTAATGAGAACCTTTTATTTAGTTACCTATATCCATAAATCACTTTCAAGTGAAGGAAGACTCCGTGAATTGAGAGAAACTGTCAGTTGTTAGGAAATTAGAAGAAAATATAGGCACACTTTGAAAATTAGATATTACTATTAAAAGCCAAATTTTAAAAGCACAAGTGGGTTTGAATTGATTATAAAATATTGTAGAGATTAATCATCAGACAGAATGGCAAGATCATTCATTCATTTAATAGAAGATACCAAGTGCAGATAATTTAGGCTTCTACCTCGAGTTCTCATTGTGATATTGAAGATTTTTATATAAATATTAAGAATGCTTATCATAGATTTTATTGTTAGAATAGAATAACAAGTAAAAGATTGAAAAGGACATAGGCTTATAGAACTTACATAAAAAAGAAATATATAAATTATGAATTCTTTTTTTTTTTTAAATTTCAAAGTGGAAAAAGATATGGATATATCCAAATGAATATACATTTCAAAATTCAATACAGAAGTAATTGTTAATTAGTTTGATATGATATATATGATAATGCAAAACTAGAGAGACCAATTAAGAAACATAATATTACCTGTTGATTTTCTAACTTGTCTGAAATAGTCCAATGATTTTACAGCCGTACTTACAAATTATTTTAAAAATTAATAGACTTTGGAGTTAGCTCACACTTGAATGGGATCAATAATAACGTAACTGATATTTTACTAAAAATTGCTTCACAGGTAACTTGTACAAAAAAGTAATTGTCAATAAATTTTCAGTTCAGACAAGGCACTATATGAAAAAAAAAAAAGGAATATGAAATATTTTTAAAATGACCCAGTTAGAAGAATTAAACATATGGTATGGAAAGGAATTAATCATAACATAAGAAAATATAATTATGAAATAATAATAAAAATCTCTAGAAGTGAACAAAATAGAATAATTTCTACCAGGTCCTTTGTTGTCTTTTGTGTTTATTTTCTATTCATGATTTTCAACATATATAGAGTAATTTATGATTATTCTCTTCACATAGTTTGAAACATTTTGCTGTTGATATATTTCTGCTGTTCAATATAGTTATTAATAATGAAGCATTAAAAAATCATAATAGAGAGAAGGAAAAAATATCAATTCTTCTTATAAAGATTATTAGTAAAAGTAAGGTGATATCGCAAAAGTTGCGAAATATAATCACCATATGAAAATGATTATATCTAACAAGAGCATCTGACCTTTACTAAATGATTTCTCATTAACCATAAGTCTGGAAAGCCATTAAAATTTAATCATAATGCATTCAATTCTAATGTTCAGATAATTTTTTTTTGATTTAATATTATTAGTATCTCATATTATCTAGCAGAGGATTTGCATTGCTGAAATATTCTCAATTTGAATCAGTTCATTATTATAAATACACATTTATTATCACTAGTATTTTATGGAATTTTATTAATAAAATATTTGATCAATATGTAGATGATGATTATAATAGGTTTTTTTTTAATATACTATATGAAAAGATTAGAATTTGCAAACTAAAAATATCTATATATAGTATTCTACATTTTACTATTTTTTATGAATACTCAATACATTCCGAATGTTAATCTTCAATATACTATTAACACTTTTTCCTAAACTCAAGTTTTTTTATATTATTATTTATTTCTGGCATTTTGTTGTGCAACAATTTGTAAATTATGCAGAAGTCTTGTGCTACATTTGATAAATCATTAAAGTTATATTTATTTTTATCAGTTTTTTTTTTCTGTTTCTGGAATGTACTTTAAACTTTCATAAGTACTGTACTTTATTATTTGTTAAGAGAGATAAATATTAGATTAAATTAAAAATAAAAAAATTGCCAAGGATATCAAATACACATATATATGTATGTCTGGATTTTTGAGGCTTTTAATTTCTATTGCTATTTTAATTTATTTATTTTTTATTTTTGTTATTGTTAAGTCCCTTTTTACCATGTAGTCAAACTATGTATATTAAGTGCATAATTTAAAAAATATGAAATTTGCTGAAGTAGTTAAAGGCTTAATCACATTTGAAATATTTGGAGAAATAATTTTGTTTTTATTTTCAATGTTGTTTTTTTTCTTGTAATTATGACCCAGTGATTGTGATTCAGTTAGGTTTTCAATCAGAGAACTTAAATATGAATTGTATTTTTTCAGAAACAAACATTATTTTTTATCTGTTTTACAGATCCACTGGGTTAAATTATTGCCATCAAGTAATCTTTATTTCTTTATGCATTATGGGCATCATTGTTTTTTTTTTTAGCTACAACTTCATGCCAATTCTTATTACCTCATTTGTGTCCTCTTTTTTTAAAATGTATTATTGGTCTAATGTTTTTTTGTTTTATTACAGTTCATCTTTTTACCATATTTGTTTTTATAGCATATCTGACATAATGTGGCAGCCTATAATCATTGGTCATACTGTGTAAGAATTTGGTGAACAATAATGTAGACTATATCTAAATAAATTCATTTTACCATTAGATTCATTGTGCTGAAGAAGAGTTATAACACATTTGGAGTTTGTTCAAGATTAGAGCTACCTAATACAAATTGTAATAACTATACAAGATTAAAAAATTTTAAAGCTTAAAATTTAATGTGAAATTTATTATGTTAATGTGTGAATACAATATACGTTTTTGACAGTGCAGATGAAATATATCAGGAATGTGCATATATTTTTCAAAACTTGAGATATGTGAAAAATTATGTTTGTATTTTAATATTGTATTAAAATAGATTGCAAAAAATCTTTAATAAAACTGCCAAAGAAATAATCATTCATTTTAATTTATTTTGATAGGTTAAAAATAACTTCTTGAAATAATATCATAATCTATTAAATATATGGATGATATTTTTATATGATGATAATGACAAACTTGGAGAATATTTTGATCACCTTCTGGATAATGATATGAGAATTGAAATGTCAGCTTTTAGTAAACCACTAAACATCACATGATAGGTGCAATGCTCTCAGATCCAAGGCTCCTCATTGGAAAAAGCCACAAGCTAGAAACTAGTCTGGGGATATTGGATGAGTAGGCACTGGATAGGGATTTTATGCACGAGTCTTCTGGCATCCATTGATTACTCTGAGCTTGCACTGAGTGGCACTACTGTATGGAAAGTTTTGCCTGTTTTAATACATTTATTCTATACAAATCTTAAAAATGCAAATGCTTCAGATTTCCTCATGAGATACATGGAGAAATTTTATAGAATGGTAATAATGTTAGGTTAGAATTTTTTAGGAATATATAGATCTATGAAGTTATGTCGTCTAATCTTAAGATGTTTCTATTGTTCCACTTTATAAAATTAAAGGAGATAGAAAAGACTGCAGTAGTTTTATCATGGAATATTATTGTTGTCCACTATAATAAAATACTTTAAGGGTTTTATTGAATGAGCTTCTTCCAGTTTTAGATGATTTATTATTATAGATTCAATGTGATTTTAGAAATTCAATGATTTTTGTTGTCAGATAGATGCTAGAAAAGTATCAGGAGCAAAGATTGTGGTTTATATATTGCTTTTATTGTCTTAAATCTAAGCATTTGATTGAATTAACAATTTGTAGTAATGTTTACAGTTAATTACTTATTTCTCAAAGTTTATTCATAATATACAGCTATTACACATAGGAAACATTATTACTGCAGTAAAATCAGAGGCATTTGAAATGAAAACTTTAAACAAGGATGTATATTTTATTTCCCTTTTTTGTGATAGTAGTCTTTGGAACAATTTATGAAAAACTTTTTGCTTCAAGAACCATTAAAAACAAAAACAAGAATCTTTTTTTTTTTTGGCTTCAAGATTTACTATATGTTAGTGTTTGTGCTATTCTTACTAATTGTGGGGGGGGGGGGGATCTTTTTAACTTTGATGGCTAGTAATGTGAAAATGTGAAGTAATTTAAATTATCTAATAGTTTGTATATGGAAAGGCTGACTTGAAATGTTAAAGCACAACTAAGACTTGAATTTTCTGTTACTAAATTTAACATGTTATATATAACTACTGCAACTAAATTAGTGTATTTTTTTTCAAATTTGTTGTATAGAAATGAGATTTTGGCTCTATCAACACAATATAATGGCATTAGAATTTTTTTTTTTAAGAATGTTCTGTAAAATTCAAAAATTATGATGGCTGGACTAAGCACTAATTGTTATGTTCTAAAGCTTGCTGGATGTGATAATAAAAATTGTGTTACTATAGAGACATATCTTCATTGAATTGGGCAAATGAAACAAATGAATAATAATAGACTTCCTAAAAAAGTTTTATGGTGAACTTTTAAGTATATGTTTTAAGGGAGAAATAGACCTTATTTGTATTGTAAGATTTCTCTCAAAGAAACTAAAATAATGCAGTAGTGATTGATTTTATTGGGGAGATATGGCTGAAAATAGAATACAATAGAGAAATACAAAAAATGATTGAAGTCTTTCAAAAAATAAAAGTTCAATGCAAAAGGAATCAAAAAAAAAAAAAAAAACTCAGCACCCTAAGATACAATGGGCATGTATTTATGATTCAGGAATTGGTTAGTCCAACCATCTCAAAAATCTCATTTTTAATGTTTACATTTTTTTATTGTTGTTTTTCTTTTGTTAGATTCTCTTTTTTTTTGTAATTAAAATAGCCATACTCATTTATAATTGTCTGCTAATAAATAAATTTGAGTGTAATTATCATGATATTTCAAATCTGAAAGTTCATAAAGCTTTATATTATTAACTGTTTTTTTTTTTTTTTAATTAAATGCTATAATGTAGAAATTTGTTAGTTTGATTTTTTTTTTTTTTTGCTCAAGGTATTTCAGGCTAATAAATTTTCAAAAAAGATTTCTGATTTTAATAAATTTATTTTGTTTAACTGTTTTTGTCACTTTTGATTAGATTATATGCACATTATAATTTCTTTTTAAAAAAAAAAAAAAAATATCAAAAATAGTCTTAAGGAAATTTAAGAATTTAAATTTCATTAAATTTATTGTTTGATTATTTTGCTTTGATTGATTAAATTTATTTAATTAACTTAAACTGAAGTTGGTTTTGATGTGGTTAAATCAGTTTAATATTTTTAGCTATATTTAATTAGATTATTTTTATACATTTTTATTTAAAATTAATGAAAATTTTTTATTCCATATGTAATACTGATTTGATGCTAGTGGAGCCTAGCATCACTATTTTTAATTTCAAACTGAACAATTTATTGAAAATGATTTTGATAATTTAATGTTACATATATTATATTAACATAAATGCAATAAATTTTCTTCAGCTTTTACAAATAAAAACAAGAGATGCTCATGTTTTGAAATAGTCTTAGTTCCACTTCCTATCAATTTTTATTGAGTTTTTTTGTTAAGTAAGAATTACAATTTAATATTGAAAGATTTAATTGCAAATAACACCTTTTTTCTTGTGACAGTGTTAATCTATTCATCAGATAAAAAAAATAATAGTATCAGATTTCCAAAGAATCATTTAAATAAACTTGCAAAATGGGGTCACTTTATTGCATCAATGGCAATCTATTTTCCCAGATAAAAAATGCATTTGATGTATAGATTGATGTTCATATATGAAAATGGAAGTTATTTACAAATGTATTTAAATGATTCTCTGACTTGTGAATTATTGTAGGAACATTTTTAGACTTAGTTGTTCTGCGATAGATTTATGCTACCAGCACAATTTAGTATAACATATATAATACTAACAAATACTAAATACAATTTTTTTTTTTTAGGAAATGCTTTTATCCATATTAACAAATAACTTTTATTCAGCTTTCACAGATTTCACGAATGTTAATGTTTAATAGAAATAGTGGACTTAATCAGTGAAGAATTTATTAGCTTCATGCTCCCAAATCAAAATGCTTTAGATTTGCCTATATAATTAAGAAAAATAAGTTAGAGATAAGAGGGTTCCTCTTATCTTTATAAAGTCGAATCTTGCGTTATGATTTGTAGAGGTCTCTCTTACTAAAATTAAGCACTCAAGGTGCATGTACTAAGGTTTTAGCCTTATATAAGTATTACACTCTTTATCAATTTTTATGGGCTTCTCTATCAAGCAAGGAATTATAATTTAATTTTTTAACATAATATTCTTTATCATTTTGCTATTATATATATGAAGAAAAAAATTATACTTATGTAAAGTTTAATTAAGACTTTATTTTTGGTTGCGTAATATCAAGAATATGAAAGCTGAAGAAAACATTTTGAATTTTTTTAGTGCATTTTGTGTGTGTGTGTGCGTGAGAGGGGGGGGGTAAATTCATTATTAACTATAATTCTCGTCTTAAACCATGATGAAGCCATTTCAAGAAAATTGTTATAAAAAATCTTTAAGTGAAAAACTTTTGATTACTTTATTTGTAAAGTATAAAAGAGATTTAAAAAACTAGTCACTCAGTCAAAGATTATGATTATATCTCTGTTTAATAAAGCACTTTAAATGCATATCAGTTTAGCTCATTATATGTTCATTTAAAATTACAAAATGTTTACAGGAGTCTGATGTAATATCATAGAATTTTAATATGAAAATTGAAAGGGCTGTGGAAGTGCAAAACAATATGTTTTTTTGTTTTAAACTTTCAAATGGAGAGAGATAAAGAAAAGAATGGGTTTTCGCAATGCAATATTTAAGTCAGAAAAGTGTTGTGAATGTTAGAACTTTAATTTGTTTAAAAAAAAAAAAGTTTAATATAAAGTATGCAGTGATTTTATGGATAATTAAAAAATGAATTTAGTGGTATCTTACGATCTCAATTAAACACAAAATTAGGAAAACATATATATACCCACCCCCCATGCTATCACTTATTATTTTCAAAAAGAAAATTGTTTTGTTCTTCAAATTCAAAAAACCAATATTGACTAGCTTTGAAATTCTTTATTATTATTTATGGTATCTTATAAATTAAAAGCCTTGTTCTGGATATTGTCTTGGCGTGATCTTCATTTTTTTGCCAGTAAAAAATTGTATATTTTTGTCATCAGATTTTCTTACGTCCTAATTGTTTTAATATTCTTTTAAAAAACTTTTGTATTTTCATGATGGTTCTGTTTGGTAAGGCAATCATTTATTTAAAATAAAATATTTTTTCTAAGCATGGGAGATATTACATCCAAAATATTAAGATGTGATACAATACATCATAAGCATATCAAATACTTAACAAAAATAAAATACATTAAATTATGTACAGTACAATATACTGTAGTTTATTTACATGCATTTAAGAACATTTGATTTCTGTGAATGGATAGAAATAATGTAATACACATTATATATGACTTGCTTTTTTGATTATTAGAAATAATAATAACTGATATATGAATGAAATCATAATTCCATCAATAATAAATTGAATTTAGTTAAGACATGTTTACAATGACTAATATTTCATTATATTATTATCATAAGTAAATGTTTATAAACAAAATTTAAAAAAACAAAACATATTACTTTTTCTGTAATAAATATTCTATTTATTTATTTTTTAAAGGGGGAGAGGAGTCATTCTTTAAGTTGAAATAGGGTAACCAGTCCTGATTAGTTTTGAAATTCTTCCCTTTTTTCAGTTTTCATGTGTTGAATTGTATATAAAGAAAAATGAGATTTTATATTTATTTACTTACTCTAATAATTTTTTATTTTTTTTATTTTCAATGCTTTTTTGTTTAATTGTAAAGAGGAGCTCACAGCTATTTTGCAGATGATTGCTGAACAATCAAATCAGCATTGATTAGAATTATCACAAGCACTGGATAATGTTGCTATACAAAAGAATAAACAATATTTAATAACTTTATACTGATTTAAAAATGACCAATTACAATACGAACTTGTTGGCACTTGCTATATATATGTAATATACGTTGGTTTGCACTTACCGCATAACGTAAATTGTTCTCCACACAAAAATAGAGAGCGCTGCCGTAAATTATGATTTCCAGAATATATGCCCGATAAAGGGATATAGTATAAAACTGGTGGCAGAAATTTATCGCTCTCAGTTCCCGGGATGTTACCAGTACACAGCCTTCAGGATAAATGAAATCCGTAGTAAAGAAAACAGTAGGTAAAATGGCTATTGTAGCAACGTATAAAATAAGGACTGGTAAAATAGAATAATATTATGTTTAATGTAAATAAACTGAATGAAATCTTGTGTGTATATATTATTATTATTATAATTGTATGTTCATGTAGTAGAAACTAGTTATTAAAATATATATAGGAATATTAAATGAGTTATTTTAATTTATTGCTATCTTACTGATTCAACTTAATTGAACCCTAAGACATAGCAGAGTGGCACAGCTTACAGGATTAGAAGCCCAAGATTAAAGTGAGGCACTCGTAAAAACCGTTACGTAAAAAACAACAACAACATAGCGGCCATAAACACTATAATGCGCGAGTTCGACGTAAATGATGTTGACTCGTGGAAGAGCTATATTGAACAAGCGGAATATTACATGTTCATAAATAAAATTGAGGACGATATATATAAGATTTCCACACTATTATATCTAGCAGGAAAAGACATAATCCAATTAGCAAACAGGATTACCGACCCGATGCGTCCCGAAGATTTTACGTATAAGGAATTTATACAAAAATTGAATGAATACTTTCTACCGAAGCAGTCTAAATGGATAGCACGCCTTCGGCTGAGAAATAGAATGCAGTCACTGCAAGAGAAATACGTGGATTACAACCTTGCACTGCGAAAACTAGCCAAGGAATGTGAATATGGTCCAGAAATAAACGACACTTTGTTGGAACAGTTCTTGTACAGAATGACGGACGCAAACTTCAGGAAGGTCTTATTGAGTGATTCAGAATTAACTTACAAAACAGCGATTGATAAATGTGTCACGCAAGAGGCCATGCTCAACATCGCATCAGAATATACTAGATCAAAATCACTGGAAAAGATCGCTTTCAGTAGAGAAAAGAAAAAATTTGACTACGTCTTTTGGCGGACACACCAAACAACAAAATTGTACTTGCTGTGGAAAATCCGGTCATACAAAAAGTAGCTGTAGGCACAAAGATAAAATATGTAGAAAATGTAACAAAGAGGACATTTAGTGGCCGTTTGTTATTATAAAGACGGCGAGGCACAGAGAAAAAATGTAGATATCAACCTGAGTAGAATATAAAAATCAACTATTAAGATTGTATCAAAAGGCAACAATAAAACAGATCACATTCTTCTGGATTTGCAGGTCTGTGGAAAAGCAATCACAATGGAAGTAGACAGTGGAGCTGGATTGTCGTTGATATCACTTAAGGATTGGACAGAGATCACTCGAGGTAGTAAATATAAATTAAAGCTACGTAAGGCTGATACAATCGTAACAGATACAAACAGAAACAAAGTTGATATCCGAGGAAAATTAACTGTGCCTGTGACACTTAATTCCAGACATAAATCTTTGACATTGTATATAGTAAATAAAGACATTAGTCCATTATTGGGAAGAAACTGGTTTGCTCCACTGGGAATACACATAAATATACTAAAAACTATCCGTATAGAAAAAGAAAAAAAAAATAATCCGGAACTGTTTACATCAGGCCCAGCGGAATTTAGAACAAGACCAGTAGATGTAGAATTAGTACCAGAAGCCAAAGACATTGTTTGTAAGCCCAGAAAAGTACCATTTGCAATGAGGGAGAGGGTGGAAAAAGCAATAATGGATTTAGTATCAAAAGGAGTAAATAAACACCCACTGAAGAATCATCGTGGGCAACTCCTATTGTAACCATAGTAAAACCAGATGGAAGTATAAGATTATGTGGAGATTATAGAGTTACGGTCAACAAATATATAAACAAAGGTGCATACCCGGTCCCCAGTGTAAAGGAAATACTGGCATCATTACAGAAGGCCAAATATTTTGCAAAAATTGATCTAAGAGCAGTATTCCACCAGATCCCAGTAACAAAAAGTACATCTGAATTTCTTACACTGACCACGCATAAGGGATTATACGCTTGTAATAAATTGCCATATGGAATAACCATTGCGCCGAATGTGTTTCAGGCTAAAATGGACATGCTATTCAGATCTATGGAAGGAGTGATACCTTGTTTAGATGACATTTTAATTATTGGTGCAACTGAGGCAGAACTCGAGAAACGGGTAGATCAGGTTTGCTCAGGATTGTCTCGGGCCAAAGCAAAGCTTAATGTGAATAAATGCATTTGGTCAGCTCGAGAAATCAGGTTCCTGGGACACATAATAAATGAAAATGGTTGAAAACCCGACCCCAAAAAGGTAAAGGCTATAAAAAATGCTACAAAATCCAAAAACGTCAAAGAATTGCAGGCATTTTTAGGACTTCTAAACTTTTATGAGAGTTTTTTAGAAGGAAAGTCACATTTGCTATCACCACTATACCTGTTATTAAAAAAGAAACAGCGATATATCTGGACTGATGCACAGGAGAATGCTTTTAGAACTGTAAAAGACATATTAATGTCAGAAGCACTACTGGTATATTACCGAAGTGACTGGGTAGTGAACATCACAACCGATGCATCTGAGTATGGTGTGGGGGCAGTCATATCACACCCATGCTATGAAGGAGAGCGTCCAATAGCATTCGCATCAAGAGTATTGACAGCTGCAGAGAAAAATTATAGCCAGATTGACAAGGAAGCGTTGGCAGTGATTTTTGCAGTAAAAAAATTTCACCAATATGTGTATGGCCGCAACTTCACTATCTATACAGATCATCGCCCCTTAACAGGGATTTTTGGCGGTGAAAAGGGACCTATAGAACCCCCAAGTCAATGTATGGTGCCATGGACAAACTTGATGTCACAATACGACTATAAGCTAATCTACAAACCTGGGAAAATAATTGCACATGCAGATGCTTTGTCTAGGCTGCCAGACACCACAGAAAGAGTGTTCAAAACTAAAGAGATAAATTACATTGACACATTACAGTCAAAGGAGATAGATAGCATGACTATAAAGGAATGGACCAGAAAAAATGATGGTTATGTACAGCTAATAAAGTGGATCAGAAATGGGTGGCCAAAGAAATGCCCTAGTGAATTGAGCAAAGCTATATGGATAGCCAGGGATAAACTTTCTGTGTGCGATGGATGTATCTTATGTAATGACATAGTGTTAGTACCTATTGAAGATAGGCCACAAGTTCTAAACCTACTTCATCAAGGACATCCAGGAGTGGTACGAATGAAAACCCTTGCACGGTCATATGTATGGTGGCCAAACTTAACAAATGAAATAGAGACCCGAGTAAAAAATTGCAGGAACTGCCAACAAGTGGCCAGATTACCACCAAAGCATTATGAAACATGGGAACCACCTAAGTCTCCATGGACATGTGTTCATCTGGATCACATTAGCCCATTGGATGGACACTTGATACTATTAGTGATCGATGCTTTTTCTCGATGGACTGAGTATTGAATAGTTAAGGATACTAGTACGGACTGTACCATCCGAGTGTTAAATGAACTATTTGCCACACATGGTTATCCAGAAACTATTGTGCAAGACTACGATTCAGGTTTCGCTTCAAGAAAATTTACAGATTTTCTAAACAAGGGAGGAATTAAACACCTGCTTACACCCCCTTACCATCCTAAAGTAATGGGATAGCGGAACAAGGAGTACAGCACTTAAAAAACACTTTAAAAATAAACTTCAGAACAAAAACATATCAGAAGCCTTGATACAGGCTATGTATGCTCAGCACTTTACTCCAAACACTGCAACGGGTAAAACTCCAGCAGAGCTATTGATATGTCGGACATTCAGAACACATTTGACAAAGCTACTACCTGGAAACACTAGAAATAAAAATAATAATGCCAAAGTGGTTAAGTTTTTGCCAGGCGATTGCATATGGGTGTTGGATGTTTTAAAACATAAATGGAGCCCTGGAGTAGTAAACCAGTCATTGCATAAACAGATTTGTCTAATCGAGATGGAAGGTGGAAAAGTGTTGAGAAAACATATAAACCACCTTCGTCATCGTGAAACAAAGGAAGACGAAGCTATATGGCCGGAAATGAACCATATCATGAAGGGACCGACTAAAGAAGAATATAAAAAGAAAGATGAGCCAGAACTGACTGAAGATGAAGTGATAGAGCAAGAACTGGACTCACTAGGAGTACAAAGGGAAAAAATAAATGATAGGCCTAAAATTTCCCGAATACGGAAACCACCGGTTAAATTTAAGGACTATATAGTAAACTAGAGTAATATGTATTACTAGAGTGGGGGAAGGACTGCTATATATATGTAATATACGTTGGTTTGCACTTGCCGCATAACGTAAATTGTTTTCCACACAAAAATAGAGAGCGCTGCCATAAATTATGATTTCCAGAATATATGCCCGATAAAGGGATATAGTATAAAACTGGTGGCAGAAATTTATCGCTCTCAGTTCCAGGGATGTTGCCAGTACACAGCCTTCAGGATAAATGAAATCCATAGTAAAGAAAACAGTAGGTAAAATGGCTACTGTAGCAACGTATAAAATAAGGACTGGTAAAATAGAACAATATTATGTTTATTGTAAATAAACTGAGTGAAATCTTGTGTGTATATATTATTATTATAATTGTATGTTCGTGTAGTAGAAACTAGTTATTAAAATATATATAGAAATATTAAATGAGTTATTTTAATTTATTGCTATCTTACTGATTCAACTTAATTGAACCCTAAGACATAGCAGCACTAGAATGCAATTTTCTGTAATGGGCACCTGTGCAAAATTTAAAAAGTAGTGCTGTTTAACAATGTCATTGAGGCTATTTTGAAAAGGTAATTCTATTAGATAAATACAGTAAATAAAAAATTAACAATAGTATTTAACATAAATAAAAGTAATTTGAATGAAAAATATTATTTTCATGATTTTCCCCAGTTTCTTCTGTTTTTGAGTTAAATAAATTGTTAGTAATTCAAATTAGTGCTTAATTTGATTTGTTGTTTTTACTTTGAATTAAACATATTTGATCTACTGGGCATAAAGAAAGATATCGAATAAAAGTTGCACAGTCAGATGGTGTGCTGATTTAAAATTTAAAAACCTAAATTAGTTAGAAATTTTAATATCCAGATTTAAACATATTAAATTTTTTTAAAGTTACATTTATAATTAATTGTTTTGAGTGCAATTTTAAAGTTTTATAGAAATATGTATATCGAATATCATTTGCTATGAAGACTAGAAAAAATTGAAACTGATAAATCTACAAAGCATAAGTGAATAAATGATTAACTTAATTTTTGGAGACATTCCCAGAATTCTGAAGTATTTGCAAAAACAAACAAAAAAAAGAACCTAACAGAAGCAAGCTATTAGAAACGGTTTTTAATTTTAAACTTAATATTTGTGTAAGAATCCAAAGTTTTATTCTATTCTTATTACTATAGATTAACATATTCACCAATTATCACTCATAATGTTTAATTCTGTTAAACAAATTGTAAATGTATATCTATATATGTCCTTAATTAATAGTAATTTCCAATAAATTCAAGAAGACCTTAATATATATTTATTTCTAGTATGTTTTTAATTATAATTTATAAATAAAATTGTGTTTCTCTGTGACTATCGAATAGCATGTAAAACTTTGTCTATTAATTTAACTATTTTAATGGAAGATTTATTATTGTTGCTTTCAATTTTTTTATAAATTGATGTAATTATCATACATATCAGTGATGAATAATTAGAGCTTTTGTTAATTAAAATATCAATTAGATTTTATTTTTTTAACTTATACATACCATTGTGATACATGATTATATTTTAAACAAAATATTGATATTTTTTCTATGTTAAGGTTATGCAATGAAACATACTAGATCTTATTTTATTTTTGTTACATATTTTGTTTTAGTCATATTTTTAATGTAATGATAATTGTTCAATAATTGAAATTTTGTTTGTAAATAATATTTGTATAAACAATGTGGTAATTTAACCAGGATTCACCTGAAGAGCAATCTTTAATTAAAGTGAGGTTAAATCAGCTATAATTTCAGAAGTTTGGGGAATTTGTTCATATAGATGTGATGATGAACATTATTTATGAAATGGAGATTTGAAATGATTTGTTTAATTATAAATAAATTGTCAACTTATAATGATAGAGCTCTTTTTTTTTTAACGATGAAACTAATGTTGTTAGTACATTATTCAATCTTTATTACCTGTAATATCCATTTGCCATAAACGTCTTATCTATATATCATGAAAATTTAAAAGTGGTAAAGAAATGAAATGTTTGAAAACATCTTAAATTAAGTATCCACTGTGACACTCTTGATCATGAAACATTCTTTATGGTTTGATAAATTTTCTTAAACCAAAAAAGTTTTGAATTAATTTCAAAAAAGTGAATTCTATTAAAAATTTTGAAAATGGATTAGATCTGTTGGAAAAGTAATAGCAATTATTTCTAACATTACTTTGATATTATATGATATATTTTCTTCTAACTATAACTGTAAAATTTTGCTTTTTTTTTGTTTTACACTTTGTTGTATCTCAGTCCTCTTATCATAAGCTTGAATAATCAATCTGAACACTAGACAGTAGTGCTATTATAACCAAATCCGTAGACTAGTTTTTTTGTCATTGAGAACTTTGGACCTAAAATTGTAATGTTTTTGATTGCATATTAATTTGATGTTTTTTGTGGTATGTCATATACACTTGGTTTTTATGAAGTATTATTTCTTTTGTTTAATAATGCTTATGCATATACATATTAATTGGCAATTTTTTAGATCTAGTATTAATTTATTCATAGAATTATCATTTATATATATAGCAAACTACACTGAAAAATAGATTTAATTGAATTATGTTTTTTAAAATTTGTTAATGTACAAAAATATGAATGACCTAATGGTATAATGATTAGTGTATGCCTGCCATGTCTATGATTTGGGATTCAAATGTAGGTAAAATTGACATTTTTTAAATAGCTGACAATTTTCAAACTATTTTTTTTCTTTTTCAGATAGCTAATTCATAGCAATTGGCTTGAGAGTAAAACAAAAAAGAAAATGTGCAAAAACTCTCACTAACCAGTAGTTGATAAGGAGGATAGTTTTTTTTTTTTTTTAACTATTCCTCTGTGGAAGGATCTGAGAGGCCTTTACTCTACCACTGAAGTATTTAAGGTTGTTTACATTAAATTTATTTAAAGCTTAAGTTACTGAAATCTCTTCTAATTTTTGAAAGTGAAAAAAAAAAAAGAATTAATTTCTATTCTACTTGCCTTTAAATTTATTTTGTTGTTGTACTTATATTTATAGAATGATAGAGAATTTGCATTTAAGATCAAACATTTTAATAATAATACTAAAAAAAGTCACTACAATACTACACAGTAAGTAAATTATCAAAATTATACTTTTAAAACTTAAATCTGACATGGGTTTTAAAATGTTTTAGGAATTAAATACTTCTTCATAAAGAGTCCATCATTTATTTAATTAATTGATTTTTTTCTTTTCTTTTTTCTCTTTGACAGCAATCAATTATTTTTTTACCAGCAGCTTTTTTGTTTTGTTTTGGGTTTTTTTTTTTTGAACACAACACTTGTGTGCCAGTCTCTCTTTTTGTATATTCAGAAAGTTAAAATGTATGCCCAATATTTATTTATCTTTAATATTTGATTTAATAAAGGCTCTTTAAACAGTATACTGTTATATAATTATTTGATATGTTAGTATAAATTTGCATATTATTTTTTTATCATTTTTGCTCATTTACATTTTTTAAATTTTATTTGATCAGGTCCAACATCAACAACACAAAATCGAGTAAGTCCTGCACAGTCACCAAGTGGTATGAGTTCGGCATTTGCAAGAAAATCTGTTTCGTTGCGAGATCTATTGGATCAAAATATGGATCATATGCGATCGTCTGGTATTAATTCTGGACAACCATGTAATAACTATGCAGCATCATCATTAAGGGAATTACTTGAACAACCATCTATAGATAATAGCCGGAGAGCTGTTGCTGGTAATGATGCATTCCATGATCTTTTGGACCAATCAGATAGTAGGAAAACAGCAACAGGAGACAGTGGTTCAGGAACAGCTTCTTCGACTGATAGGTGTGATTTTTTTCTTTTCCTCTTCACTAAAATAATATTCAGAAGGTTATTAAATATAAGTTGGACAGTTTTTATTAAGGTTTTTAGATTTGGTAAATTTTTTTTATTAATAATCATTATTAATTTTTTCAACTAAAATATTTTATACTTTTTATATTATACTATTAATAATATTTTGAAATTTGTTTTAGAATTGATAATTTGCATAAAAAATTGTAATTTTTTTTTTTTAATTTATGTAAGTTGAATATAAATGTATAAAAGTAATGAATAAATGAAAAGTATTCAATTTTATTTTAGTCTGAGCAAGATCAGCCCCTGAATAAATATTGTAAGGTATTACATACCCCCCCCCTCCTTATTTATTTATTGTTTTATTATTTTCAATTTATTTTTTAAAGAAATTGTTTTATAGCTATATATGTATTCTTCCTGAAAGAAGATTGATGGTATTATGACCATGTATATCATCTTCTTGGTCCCATTATAGTATTTTTATATTTAGAATTACAATATAAACTTTAATAAACTTTTTACATGCTTAAATTGCACATGTATATATATAAATAAACACTAAAATTGCTAATATGGATCTTCAGGATTGTCATAATACTGAAACTTGGAATTCTTTTAAGAAGTATGTTATGGATACAAGTACAATGATTTTATTATTAGTGATTTGATTAAAAGGAAATGTCTTGTGTGCTTGGCAGAATAATGAATTAAATATGGAATTTTATAATAAATATAAAAACCTGAAGATAGAAATTCAATAAATGACAAGAAGGCTTAAAAATGATTGATGGATTAAAACTGCAAAGAAGATAAAGATATTTGCTGATCATGGTTACTGTAGACATTTATTTGATGCAATGAAAGCAACATAGACATCAGAAATGTTATTACAATTCTATTAAATTAACTAATGGCATTCTTATATAATGATAATGATACAAGACTGGGATGATTTTTAATGATATATCCATTTTATCTATTTATTTAGATTTGAAGATATGCAGCTTACTGAAGTTAAAACTTCTCTTCGTAATCTTAAAAAGGAAAGGCTGCAAATCCTAATGGAGAAATTTTAATATATCGTGGTGATAAGTTAACTTCAAAAATATTGAAATTTTTTTAGGAATATATGGACCCATGAAATTATGTCATCTGATCTTAAGAATGATTTTATTGTTCCAATTTTTAACAATAAAGTGAATAGACAAGATTGCTGTAATTATTGTGGAATATCCTTATTATCCACTATAGCAAAGATAATTTCAAGAATTTTGTTAAATAGATTGCTTCCAGTCATAATAGATTATTGGTTACCAGAGACTCAATAATGGTTTTAGAAAATCAAGAAACACTTATGTTGCCAGGCAAATGAAAAAAATGTGTCAGGAACAAAAGAATGATTTATATATTGCTTTTATTGATTTGGTCAAGGCATTTGATTTGGTCAATCAAATAGGTTTATGGCATTGTTGGAAATTAATTGATTGTCCACCAAAATTTATATTATACAACTTCTAAAAAAAAAATGAAGTGAGAATGTATATTATTACTACAGGTGAAAAAATCTGAGACATTTGATATGAAAACAAAGGATATGTACTTGCTCCATCATTGTTTTTCAATTTTTATAACAATATTTCTTTGGAACTGTTTATAGATGACTTAATGAAACAGGGATCAAGATAAGACACAAGTTTGATAGTAGAATTTTTAATATAAATCAAAAACAAAAATTTCATCTTTTTGGATCCTGAATTTACAGTTTGATGATTGTGCTATTTTTTGCCAGATCTTAAGATGATCTAGATTTATGAAATGTACTTAATGTTTTGATTACAATATATACAGAACTATGTTTAAATCATTTATGTTCAAAAAACAAAGTTTTTTACAGCCAGTGATTGAAGAATAATCATCAGCAACATTTAGCTTGGAGTTATCAATTTAAAAATGTAAACTAATTTAAATACCTTGATAATTTTATAATGAGAAAGGTGAACTTAAATGTTGAAATGCAACATATGAAAGCTGAAAGATAGGGTATGTCATCACAGAGAAGTTAGCTGTATATTGTGTTGTTATTTTACCTAACTTATTATATGGAAGTGAGACTTCAATACCTTATTGACACAATATAAAGGCATTAGAAAAGTTTCATTTAAAAATAGTTCGCAAGATTTTAATAAAACTGCAAGATCATAATACCAATTAGTATGTTCTTTAATTTGTTGAATGTGATAACATAGAGTCCACTATTATAAAATTACACTTGTTGGATTGAATACATAAATGAATGAACAATGCAAGACGTACTAAAATGATATTTCATAGTAAACTTGAACATACTTTTTGTGGCAGAAGTAGATCCCATTTAAGTTATAAAGATTATCTCGAGATTTCAAAGAAATGTGATGTTGATTGTTTTCACTGAGAACATGTGGCAGAGAATAGAATACATTGGAGAGCTACAATTAGATATGGTGTTGAAGTATTTCAGAAATAAAAAATTTCTGCTGAAGAGATTTTAAAATATGGCATCACAAAATATCACATAAGCAGAAAAATGGAACAGCATTTTCTATGAATGTATTTATGGTTCTTAGATAGCCACCACAAAACTAATTTCTAGAGCAGTTTTATTTTTTTTCTTGTCTTTTATTTTTTCCTTATAGATGGAATATTCACACTCATTTATGTTATGTTATTGTAATGAACAGCCTCACACAAATGTCTTCTCAAGATACATTATATTAGAGTTTATTGGCACCATCACTAATAAATATTTTAATGTGTCTATTTCATGGAGAAGAGATTCTTTAGAAGCATCAATTGACAAGAGCATCTAATGGTAAACAAGCACTAAGATGTAATAAAAAAACAAAACAAATTTATTAATAGTTCAATTATAATACATACTCTTATATTACCCTTTATATGTTGGTATATATTTAATTTGATGACATCGGGTAGCCCTTTGAATATTAGCAACAATCTTTTATTATTAATTAAGTATCATTTATCTGATTCTGTTAGATGTTAGCTATGTTAAGATATGCACATATAAATATTTTAATCTTACTTTAAAGAATAAGCAGATAACATTAAATTTAAATATTCACAATGTGAAGACAATTGCAAAATTAGCCTTACACAATGTGCATTCGATCCTATATCACATAAACAATCTCCAGCAGCCAGAGGACCAATTAAAATCAAATTCATGGTGAGAATTCTCCCTAAACCCAGAGAAAATCAAAGTCATCTGCAAGTGATTACACAAAAATCAAACTCAAGCAAGAAATGATATACAGGGAAGCAAACAATTTATACAGAATTCAAGTGCGATGAATAAAATATCTACCTTATTGCCGTATAAAATGCATACCCATATATATATATTAATCTCCAAATTTCACATGCATATGTTGCATGTGAAACAAAAAAAGTACAATTTCAATCTGCTGCAAGTTCTAAGTAAAATAAAATATGCTTACTAAATTATCACATATACATGCACATTGGTGTCAGCCACACACACATACTAAAACTATCTTTATTATTTAAAACTCTCAAGAAATATTCATAAATAAAATTGACTTTAATTTAACTTTTATTTTAACAAAATAACTGAATTCTATCACTTTGTCCTAATTATGGTTTAATAGTACATATATATTTTATTTAAAAATTCAGGGGTGTAGCTCATATTTATGTCAAATTTTATTAAAACTAAACTTTAATTATTAAATTTACCTTCATTATTTAAAACAAAAATAAATCTAAGAAATAAAATTGATTTTGTCTCTTATATTGAATATTCATGTGTGTAAACAATTATAATGAACTAAATTTTAAAGAAGAAATTTATCAAATTTTAAGTGGCATCTACATCTTTAAATATTCAGATCCAACCATAGTATAAATGACATATTCTAACAATTAAGTATTATAAGTATAAGTAAATGCAAACAAACACAAACTCATAAAAATATGATCAAAAATTAATTAAAATAAATATACAAATACATATTTACAATATGTACAACTATTATATCTTAACATGATACAATTGGCAAGATGTAGCATTTAATTGCTGTGCAACTATTAATATAAGAAACTTCAGGTATCCTAAATTTACTTCTTCCAGCTATACTGTAACCATTTGTTTCGTGAGTAGATATAGTGACACTTCGAGCTATCCTATGACAACTTGTCTCAGGTCTGATTTAAATTCTAGCCACTTCCAGTTCTAACGTGAACCTTGCCTCACTGCTTTAACCATATACAGGATAATGTGTGTACTATCATTCAGATTAGATAGTAAATTGTTGTTGTCACTCTTTACCTCCAACTGGACTATTTATAACTAGATCCCCTTCCATAATGAAAACGTCTGATTTACTAAGCATCATCACTTATTAGTCTGTATCTGTTATTGACTATGTGTTATCTATTCATATATCTATTGGTCTGTGGTGATGAATGCTCAATCTAGTCAAGATAAGGTGGAATCTGGACTAATCCATTAGTTGAAGGTAAGTTGAGATATAATATTCCCTACCCTTGGCTAAAATTAGCTTTGGATAATGTTGTAATTCAGAAGCTTTAGTGGATGTCTTTGTCACTTTCTGGCTTCAGCAGGTCCAGTATCTTCATCTGTAGATCTGGTGACTTTGAACCTTGTAGATTGTTCACTGCTGACTGGTGACTTCACTATTGGCTGATGATTCTTCACTGTTGACTAGTGGTGTATACTTCATCCTTAGCTAGTTTCTGTGCCTGTGGTGTTGCTGTTCATCTACTGTTTGAACAACCACTGTTTGTAATTGTTTTAATTTGATTACAACTGCTGGAATCTATTTAGTGATTCCTCTAAGGATATGGCCTAGGACTTGAGCACCGATCTATATTTTAGCACTTCTATTTTCACCGATTGTCCTAGGGTTCAAATCCAGTTTATTATCTACCACATCTGGTTAACCCTATTAGATTTTTTTTTTTTGAGTTGGTTCACTCACATCACTGTAAAGCATAAGTGATTAAATCAGTTACAGTCTAATAAATTGCTATGCTTATCAGCAGACACAACAGAAGACAAATCAATTGTTTTATTACGTATACATTTTTAACTCTTGGTTTGACCCTAGAGTGATATTTGATTGTCTTGATAGTCAGTAATCATTCTTCAGTTAGGATGCAGATGATGGTTACTTTTTCCATTAATGATTGCCGCACCATTTTTGATACAATGGACATTACGCACCCAGTGTCCAGTTCCATTGATATTGGCATATCATTAATAATAATTTTGCTTGTGAAAGCTGAATCAATGCCTCTCACATTATTTGTACAAGCATAGCTGATTTTATTTGATTACATATTGTCTCTCCAACTTTTTGGAGTGAACTCTTTCATTCTTTTCTGAGCTACTTTTTTTTCTTTTAAAACGAGTAGCTTCTGTATGACTGCCATGCTTACAATATCTACACTGTACCTCAGTGTGGACATTTTGTGCGTGCAAATTTTGCTTTGTTACATCTATAACAAAATTTTTTGTTTGTTTTTGCTAATTTATTTGGGCAGTTTTTTTTTTATTGGCAGCAGGTTATTTATTTGACCCAGTTTTCGGATTGACAAAATTAATCATGTAGTCCATTTTCTTCAATGGAGTCACCTGATTAGCTATTGACTCACCACCTGAGAGACAGCTGAATGAAACATGATATCAGCGTCCATCATCAGCTTGACCCTAAGGTTGTGATCTTTTATTTCACAAATGAAATGATCTTTCTGAGCTTTGTTGAGGATGCCCTTAAAGTCACTGTTCAGAGGTAGCTTTCCGAGTTCACCACCAAAATCTCTCGCTTTCTGTCCAGGTACAGAGATTGAAGTGATATCTCTGCATTATTGTTAAAGTTTGTCAGTAAAGATAATGCTTTACTAAAATCAAACTCCACCAGTCATTCAGGGGTTGTATGTCATAATATTTTGTAGATCTGAAATCTATAAACAGATATAAATATGGCTAATTTTAACTCAGGCTTTTTAATTTGATTATATTGCATATAGAAAAGCACTCTATCCATGTAGGATGGCCAATTTTCAGGATAGGCAAAATTGAAGTCTTAAAAAAGCCAATTTTAGCCATTTTAATTTTTTTTTCTGCCAAAAGAGAAAAAAACTTATCCTCGACTTTTTTTTATAATTTACGAATAATAACTCTTATTTGATTTTTTAAAATTTCTATTGATGCACTAATAATATTAGCACTCAATTTTTAATAACACACTAAACAATCCATGGAGGAGGATCCACTTAGTTGCGCTAACTGTTGTGTTTGTGTTTAATTATAATAAATACAAACTCATAAGGGTACAATTAAATATTTATTAATTTATACAAATATGTATTTATAATATATACAACTATTATACCTTTGCCTGATACCATTGACGAGATATAGTGTCTAGTTACCATGCAATTATTAATATGAGAGACTTAAGATATCTTTCTAAATTTATACACTTCCAACTATACTGTGACAGCTTGCCTCGTGCATAGGTATGGTGACATTTCCAGCTGTTCTGTGACAGTTTGTTTAATGTCTGATTAAGGTTCTAGAAGCTTCTATTTCTAATGTGAACTTGCATCATTGCTTTAACCATATAGTGGACAATGTGTATACTACCATTCAAGTTTGGTAGTAAATTGTTGTTTCCTCTTACCTCCAACTCTAATATTTATTGCCATATCCCCTTCCATAATGAAAACAATTGAATTCACTGAGCGTCATCATCCATTGGTCTGTATCGCTATTGGCTATGTGTTATCTATTCACATATTGGTCTGTAATGATGAATGCTCAATCCTATCAAGATAAGATGGAATCTGGACTAGTTCATTAGTTAAAGGTAAGTTTAGATGTAACAGAGTTAATATTGAAAGATAAATAAAATAAATATACAAAGTACATGAATTAAATTGTATACTAACTGCTAGATATATATCAAATTACTGATTTGTGGTAACTAGCTCTTAAGTTTATAAAATTGTTATTGTTTATAAACTAAGTAAAATTGTTACTTTAAGTCCATTAAGAGATTTCACTTGTCATAACTAGAGTCTAAGTAAAATTGTTACCTTAAGTCTATTAAAAGATTATTTAAATATGGAGCGAAGAATTAATTCATGCATGTACCATTTTAATTTTGGACAGAAGAAAGAGCTCTTTTATAGTTTCAATTCTATATATAGTAACTCTGCCTGTCGAGTTAATTGTATATTTTGTTTGCTGGTCGGCTCAGTCATAGTCGGGGTCACAGCAGAGTCATTTTAGTGTTTATTTCAATTTTAAATTTGTTTTTGTAGGATAGGCATTTTCTATATTTTCATAGTTGTCAGTTAATAGCCAAAATCATAATTGATAATCATGCTGTCCCCATGTTGTTTTGTTTAAAATGTGATAAAACCTTTTTTTGATTCAAATGTTTTTCATTGTTTCTTTATTTATCTCTGGCAAAAATAGCTCTATTATGATATGTCTTCAAGAACCAAAATCTAGCACAATTGTTTTTTTTATAAAAAAAACATATATTGTCATAATTGTAATCAAGAATAAATACTTCTTCAAACTAATAAAATTCTTTTATATGGATAATTAAAATACTTAATAGTCTTATCAGGTAGTTATGTATAGTATATTTCAACTAATTCACTTTTAAATTGATTGATTAATTTTTTTTTATTTTTTTTTGGATAATAACTATACTCTAGATTAATTTTATTAGGAAACTTTTTCTATATGTTTGATAATTGTTACTTAAAAAAAAAAAAAATCTTAATAGGAAGTTTTCTTGTTCTCCAATTTTAAACTATGATATGCTAATTGTAGACTTAAGTCTAATGTCATAAGAACAACTATCATTCACTTTGCTTGCCTATTGAAATAATAAAGATTTTAATTCCTGTTACTTATAAAACATTGTTGTCACTTCCCTTGTTTATTTTTATTGATAGTTTGAAATAGTTATTAAAAACTTCTGAAATCTGTCTTGTATATATTTATATTAAATACAATTACATCCCCCTCCCCCGAGTTTCAATTTAATAAAAATACAAGCCATGATAATTTTTTTTTTTAAAAAAGAAAATTAAATAAATTATTGGTAAGAAATTATATGAATTCATAATTAACGATATGATTTGCCAAGTCAAAAATGTTAAATATTTACTCTTGAAATAGTAAGTACTTATCAACATACATATATCTTAAAGATGCCAGTGATATAACTTTTATTTTTGTAATGCTTGAAATAATATATACATATTTTCCTATTTTATTGTAGTAATAAAGTTACATCATCTATGCCAGTTGAATTGTCTTGTATAAAACAAGAAAAGAATCTTTCTCCAGTTGACAGTTTAATTTGCTCCTCCATTCCGGGAATTAAAATTAAAGAAGAAAAACTAGATGATGATGATTTAATGGATCAGTGCACTAAGGAAGTTCTGGTTAGTTAAATTTTTTATTATTATTTATGGAGTTAAATATTAATTGTAACACCATGTAATTATTAAAATATATTTTGCACACACTCACACATTTAAATTAAAATTTTGACTTTTAGAGCATTAATATCTTTTTTCTTAATTTTCCTTTTTATTCTTTTTCATTCTTATCATTGAACACTAATTATTATCATAACTTTTTAAAATAGAAAAAGGAATTTTTTTTACCCTGTATTGACAGTGATACTGATAATAACTACCATCAGAAAATTAAAATAAATAGTTTAGTATTACGATTAATTACATTATAATTTGTAGTACAACTTAGTTGTGTTTATGTATTTACTATCGTGAAAAATTGTGTTATCTTGTAGTTGCTGATTTAACAGGGAAAATGTTTGCTAAAAAATTAGATCTGGGTAAAAAAAAAAAACCATAATTTAATAGATTTATAAATGGAGCATTTTTTTTAAAATGGAAATATATATATAATTTTAAGTTATACAAATCTTATAAACATAAGCTAAATATTTGTAAATGAAAATTACTATGGATTAATATTTGTATAATTCTAAATCACTTACTCTGAACATTTTAGATGGAACTAAAGCTATTAAACTTACAATATAAAACATGAAGATTTTATATATTATCAATCCCAATCAGAGATTATCTAATAACATCTAATGAATAATGGTTTTCATTTTCAGTGTTCTGTATCATCCAAATTAGTACTTTGCCTGGACTAAAAGTTGCTAAGAATGTCATTAGCAAGACTCATTTATAGAAAAGACAAACTGGAATGATTTTAATGGTTATTTTTATGGATAGAGAAACTACTACATTGTATATTCTTATTTCTGGATGATGAGTCATCAACCATTAAACTAGTTCTGCAATTTTTATACGCTTTTATTTAACTTAATTTATTTTTTTTATTTATTTTTTTTTAATATCTGCCTGTATAAATCTTGTAATTCAATTTTCACTCTTCAGTTTCCAATCTAATTGAAATTTTGCATACATATATATATTTCCAATAACAATACACATCTTTTAGATTTTATAAAGAATATCAAAAAATTAGTTAAAAATTAAAATTTTTAATTTTTTATGGGATTCAGTAGTCTTTATAGTATTGGCATCTAATGGCATTAAATTATATCTAAACTTTCTTCATTCCTAATTTCTGGAGCTATAAAAAAATTAAATATTTTATTCACTAAAAATTAAAAAATAAATTTTCTTTAGCTTTCACAAAATAAAATTGTAAGGTAATCATGTTTAGAAATTTACAAGTCAGATTCTAAAACAGAATCATTTAAATAGATGTTTAACTAATTTCCATTTAATATTTAAACAAAAAATATGAATAATGCTACTTTTACTTCATTGATTTGTTTTTCAGAAGTATTCTTAAAAATTTACTACAGCTCTAAGACACCAGCACTTTTTATATACTACTTTTTTTATTGGCCAATTTTATATAGCTAAAAAAATCTGACATCAGTATGTGACCAAATTGATAACTGATTTTTAAATTAAGTGGTACAAGTTTCACTGTAACTCTTTCAATTTCCTATCTACATTAACTACAGAATTCTTCTTGTCTATATTCTCAATATGCCTCTATTCATAAAATCATTGTTTTCGTAGTCAGATTAAATAAATATTCTAAATAAAAATAACATGCTGTTTAAAAAAAACTAATTTTTAATAAATGTTGAATGTATATTTTTTTAACATCTTATTTTGAAAGTGTTGTTTCATTTTTTATGCTCTTTTCTTTTTTTTGCTGGGCATATAGAATGAACTTTGTGAGAGCAGCGCCTTTGTTTCCTTGCTAGAAGCTACTAAACGAGATGGCCAAGCTGGTGTTTTTAATTTAGGCAATATTCTGGTAGGCTTTGCTCTACATATTTTACTGACAGTGGAAATTTAAAATGAAGATAATGCATGTTATTATTTGAGTTTGGGATTAGCAATTAAATGAAACTCTTTCTGCATGGTTATTTTTTTATTCAACTCTTAAATGCTCTTATATCGTACAAATATTTTTTATCGATCTAGTGATATGAATATTGATTTTAAAATATATCAGAAATTGTATAAATTATATTAAAGTTTTATTATTTTTCTATAACTTTTTGTTATTATTGTTTTTCATTTTGCATGCTCTTCTTAAAGTCTGATCCCAATATAGTTCCTTCCCTTCCCATCAAATTTGCAATTTAATTTTATTTTTTAAAGTATGTGATAATTTAACACAATTACTGTAAATAATAAAACTATAAATATTTAAAATTTCAATTTATGATGAATTATTTTATAAGAATTGTTTACTAACATTATGGTTTCATTAAATGTTTGAAAGTTTACGATGAGGGTATTTTACTTATAGATATATGTTGGACTATTTCTATCATTTGGTTTTAGAAAAATTCAAATTTTATTTATATCTTTGTAAATACATTCAATTAGTATTAACACAGGTTAGTCTGGAACATAATGTATCTAGTTATAGAAGTCTCCTCTCTTTGTGTTAATTTCCTGACCAATGAGTAACAATTAATACAGAAATTGAATCAATAGTCTTTAAATTCCTGAATATTGAATTTAAAGTGATGGCTTAATTAATGAATAATCTTAAATTTAGTATTCATGATTTTTCTAAAAACAATTTTATTTAGGTCCAATATATAACTATATTATATCTTTATCTTATATATGTGTATATATTATAGTGTTGTTTTTTTAGGTAAAGAAAATTTATATTAAAAGTCAATTTTATTTGACTATTTAATAATTCATTAAAGTTTGAATACAAATTTGTACAAATTTTAAAAAAATCAAAACATACAGCTATGATTAATTATACACAGAATAAATTATTTAGGATCACTTGATCTTGATTTCAATAGACTGATTCATTATGTCATCATCATTATTTTTAACCATTATTAATTCAAAGCAGAATAAAGATCTCTCCATGTTTAATTCAGTTTTTTTAAACTTTAGCATCTCCTCTTCATAATATATCAGCAAACTTTATTTCATCTATCGATTTTCATATGGTCTCTTTCTATGCCTTATACTACCTACTTAAAGATTTTAATTATCCATGTATGACCTTTTCTATATTCAGCCCAATTCTATTTTAATCTTCCAATTCTCTCAACGGTGTCACAAATATCTGTTCTCTTACCTATGTATTTTGTTTTCAATCTCTTCTTCTTATTCCTAATGTAATCTTCCCAAACTTTGGTTAGTAGTCTGAAGTCTCTGTATTGTTCTCTTTTTAACTATCCCAGTCTTACTTCCATAAGTAAGAACTGGTATAACATATCTATACTAAAAGTGCTCCATTTAAGTTTAATTCTAGGATTAATTTCACTTTTTTCATCTGTATTAATAATTTAACCGAGATATTATTTCTTCTAATTCATGATTATCAATTTTAATTTTTTTCTAAGAAACTTCATTGCATTACTTCAGTTTTTTTAACATTCATCCTTAGTCCTAATTTTTTATTTTCATCTGACAACTCTTAAAATATTTCCTGAAGCAATAGCAACCACATTATTTTAAAATCTAGATGATTTCATTTTTACTCTCTTAGTTTCCTATTTTAATCAATAAAGTGTTTATTGCAAAGCTGCTGTAAAGAGTTTTGGAGATATAAAATCATCCTGTCATATATCCATCTCAAATAATAATCTTCATAGTAATATTATTTAATCTAATTACTGCTGTTATATTTTGGTAAATATTTTTCTGAATATGATAATATCCCAGGACTAAATCTTGGAGTTTCAATGCTTCAATCACTGTGGAAATTTTTATAAAATCAAATGCCATTTCATATTCTGTGAAGCCAAAGCATAATGATAGCTCATAATCATTTGTCCTTTCTATAATTTCTGTCAATACTTTGTGCTAAAACCACATATTACATTGAGCTTGGTTTTTTTTTTTTTTTGATTGGTTGAATCCCAAGTTAATTGTAGGTGAGTTGTAATTATCTTGGTAAAAATTTTGTATAGAACTGATAGAAGAGAGATAGTCTGTAGTTTCTAAAATCTTTGTCATTACCTTAATTAAATATCAATATTACTACTGCATTCTTTGAATCATCCATTAATCTTATTTAGACATTTGATATATAAACTTTACCAACAATTTTCCTATTTCTTTATCAGCTTTTTTCAAAATATTAATAATTCCATCATTTTCTGGAGGTTTCCCCTTTTTTATAGATTTAATTGCATGTCTCATTTTTTAGTTTAAAATGTTGGTCAATTCAGAAGATGTAATAACTGTAACCATATCTTGTTCTTGTTTTTTATTACTATGTAAGTCTTTATAGAATTCTTCCACACATTTTATGATGTCATCTTTCTCTTTATTAATAGTTCCATTTTTTTACTTATAGCAGAAATAACCTTCCTTCCAATATCAAAATATTTTTTTAAAACTTTTGAGATTTTTGTTTATTTCTATAGCTTTTCTTGACAAATTACAATTATATTTTCTTATATCATTATTATCTCTTTTTTTAAGTATTTTATATACTTCAGATATTCATTTCTTTTTAATGGATTGCTTTTAAAATTTTTATATTCCCTCTTTTCTTCATATATTGTCTTGTCTTAATACAAAATTGACTGGAAATTGCTGCTTTTTTTTTGTACCCTCTATCTTTGTTGCAGTTTTTAATAGTGTGTCAGTTATCTTTTATTGATTTCATTCAATTCTGAACCATCTTCAAAGTCTGTTAATATTTTAAAATGATTTACAAATTCTAATTAAATTCATTGGAGTGCTTCTAAAGGTTAGGAATATCAATGGTTAATATTTTCTTTCATAACAGTTTTTGTCTTTAATATTTCATTAACTTGTGTCATCTTATATCTCACTAATTAATGATCACTTTCTATGTTGAATCTATTAAGAACATTTCAATTTTGAAATATATACTTTTTATTAATCAAAGTATAATCCAATTCTGCTGTACTTTCATTTAGATACTTCCATATTCATTTCTGTTTTGCACTTTTCTTAAAAGAAGAATTTATATTTCTATTATCACAACCACATTTACCCCATAGCACTTTCATCTTTCAGTTGTTTACCATTTCTAACATCTAAATCTTCCATGTCAATTTTAAAATGCTGTTTGATCTGATTAAAAGCACTTTGTACATCCATGTACTTTGGGGCATAAATGTAAATTATCTGGTCAAGGATTGGTGGCCTAGTGGTTAGCATTACCTGCCTGGCAGCTGGTCCAGGTTCACTTTGCATTTGACATATGAAAAAATGTAAATTATCTGTATTTGTATCTTTCATTAATTTGAATAACTAATTTTGCCACTCTGTCTGATATACTATTAATTTCCATCATGTTGTTCTTCCACTTGTTAGTACTTGTGCTTCCAATATTTGTGCCTTTATAGTAAAGTATATGTCCACTTTAAATCGTCTCTTCATCTTTTCTTCTAACTTCATAAAGTCCAACAATATACCAGTTAATATTAGACAGTTCTTCCATTTTCTGCAATCTTCCTTTATTTGAACTTAGTCCGCAGTTTTAAACACTTAATTGGCATGGAGTGGCAGCCTAGGTTTATAGTTAGTGGATTCTTAGCACTCTGCTGTCTTGGCTAGTGACTTTCCAGCCACCTGGGAAAAAGGATTATATTTAATTTTCTATGTTATGAAATATTTATAAAATTCAACAACAAAAAAAGATCATTCATACACATATTTAAGAGGCAAATGAAAAAAAGACTATGATGTTTCTTGATCATAAATTCAGAACCAATAAACTCATTACATTAATTGATACATCTTGTTGAGCAGCATGTCCATGTTCATTTAATATATGAATGATTACATGGTAATAACAGCTACAACAGCAAGAATGTATAGAGTGGACATTAGGAATTTGCCCTGCTAAATTCCTGTAAGAATTTAAAGAGGACTCAAAAGATCTCTTTTCAATTATTAAATTGTTGGAACTATTTGCATAAACAAAAAACTTTGGTTCTCTAATAAATTAATGTTCAAAGTTATAAAAATAAAAATAGAGTGATTTTAAAATATGTCGACCAATTTCAGTATTATCATGCTTATTTGTTACAATGATAGTGTGCCAGATTCTGTAGCTCGAAGTCCATTGATCATGGTCTAGCTGTGACAATTCTGATGCTTGAACTTTTTATGAATTCCTGAGCAATAAAATCATTCAATTATTTTATTATTATATATTTCTAAATTAGTGACCTTATTCATTTTCTATAATTTTTTATACTATATCAGTTATTTCTAAACTTAAAGCATGGTACATACAGCTTAAAGTACAATTAGAAATTAAGACGAGGTGAACAAAATGTGAATATCACTTGGATACCTAAAGTCCCAAATAGATTCTTAATTAAGAATTAGTGAATAATCAAATGAGAACAATAGCAGTTAGTAGAAAAACTGCCCAGATAAAGATTTAATGTAAATTTATTTAGATGAAATAAACTTTTGACTGCTAACTTGATAAAACAAAATTAAAACTGTGCTGGATTTAGATTTTTAAGAAAAAAAAGTTGAGGTTTTAAAGTCGCTAAAACTTGAATAACTTCAATTTATTATGCATATAGTAGGAAAAAAGTGATACTATTTTTCATTTATAGAAATGAAAATCTTGAATACTGAAGAATATTGCAAAATTTTTATTAGGAATTATTTGGAAACTAACTAAAATTATTTTAATTACACCTGGGTCTCGTTTTACGCGATAGATAGGTTCCTCAGAAAACATGCGCAAACAAAATCGCGCAAAAATAGACGTAACTTACATTGAAAAAGGGGGGCTATGGTCTGTGATTTTTCAAAATTCGCGTAAAAGCAAAGCACCAACGTAAAATCACTTTAAAATTCGCGCAAAAAAAAATAAGGAAATAAAATATGACTAATAAAAAATTTCAAATGTGAAAAAAATTGATACAAGACAAACTTTTTAAACTATTTTTTAATTATAATATTTAATTTTATTCAAAACAATATGTATTTTTATGCATACATTTTTTTATACACGTTTTAATTATTATCGCTATTTACTGGTAAACAAGTTCGTTTGCAAACTGGTTTTTGATTCTTCACAAGAGGAAATACAACTAGCACCAACTTCACTCTCATGTTGTGTTGTTTTCTGGTGACAACGTAATTAGTAATTAATCTTTGAGATGATGATTTTATTAATTGTTTATGAACGCGATATCCAGACATACAATCATTTAGCTCTTGTTGGAATTTAAGAGCACGTTCGTGATTAGTGTCATTTATAAGAAAATAATTTGCCAACTGATTAGAAAGTTGAAGGACTTCTCGAATCATTTTTGTAGTGAAAGGAACCGGTTCCACTTCTGTTTAATTATCTTTTTCTACATTTTCTTCTGTATCTAAACTTTTATTTTTGTCTTTAATTTTTTAATTTTCAATTCCGTTTAAAAATCAAATTTTGTTTCACTGCGATTACTCATCTTTTAAAAATAAACTTGTGGACACTAAATGATTAATAATTGATTACATTCTTTTTTAAAAAACAAAAACAGAATGTGATTTAAAGTGCAAAATTAACACACACAATGTTTGAACAAATTTACATTATAATCTTGTAAAATTTAATGTGTATACATAAAATGTGGAAATCATAATTTTAATTTCATTATTGCATAAAATCTTACTATTATAAAGCACTGAAAATATTGAAATTACTAAGATGAAAATCGAATTCCAATAATGTGCCATTACTTTCAATAAATCTAAGTGCGCGAAATTTATTATGTAAAGCAGGGGTCCCCAACCTTTTTGCACTTAAGAGCACATTCTATAATATCGGCCAGGTGGCAGGCACCATTTATTTTTTTAACCAGGTGGTGAGCACCATTTATTTTTTCAATGTAAATTTATAGTTGGATATTATTAATAATACACATAATGTACAAAAAACATTTATTTCCAAAATAAAATTTTAACATATAATTAATGTACGCTGTAAAAGTATAGCATGCCCAACAATTTGATTACAATATAATACAATAATTTATAAGAAATTTTAAAAATTAAATTTATTTGTATCAGATAAATAATTTTTTATCATGTTCTGATAGCGGCGGGCACACGTAAAATGGTCTGCAGGCGCCATGGGCATAGGGTTGGGGACCTCTGATGTAAAGTAATAGCGCATTATCGGAGTTCGTCTTCCAGTTCGACTTCCGGTGAAACATGAATCGCATAACTTCAAAATCGTGTTAAATAAGTCCGCATAAAAAGAGACCCGGGTGTATATTAAAAAAATGATCCACTTTTTAAATAAGCTTTTAAATTTTAAATTGCTATTAATATATTTTATTAAGATTAAGATTTTTCTTTCAGATAATCAATCTATACGTCAATCTAGCTAGTCATTCAATATTTATTGATAAATAGTTATCTAGATATTCTTGGTTAGAAAATAAATCGAGGATGAAAAACTATTCAAATCTTGTCATTTGATAAGTTCTCATGAATAATACCATTTTCTTTTTTGTTTCTCTATGAGAGTTTGTTGGAGAAACTCTAGTAGGTTATTTAAAGGCTGTTTTCTCTATACATAATGTGGGTATATGTATTGCTTTTATAATTGAGTGAGATAATAAAAAAAATTTTTTGTCTGATCAAAAGAAATTATAAAAGAAAAAAGTTTGAACAATCTTAGGTTAGGGGATAAGGAATAACAATATGATTATACTGAAAGTATGGTTATAAGTAATAACAATATGATTATACTGAAAGTATGGTTAAGAATCATAAAAGAATTTACACATATAAAGTTGCTATGGAGAATTTATTGAATTGTATTATTCATTAAAAATAAGTTTAGGAAATATAAAGAGTAAGTGCATGCATAATTTAAAACTGGTTACAGATTTGGAAATATTTTATAGTAGTGGAATTGAGATTATTTTTGAATTGGATAAAAATTCTTTTATTTTTGCATTACTTTTATTATGAATATCGTTGTATAAGCTATGGTCATGTGAAATCTTGTTGGCCATGTGATGTTTTGATTTGATAAAAATGGAGCCAAGAATGAACTGAACTATAGAGAACTTTCTTCAAAATTACTGGATGAGAAAATGTAGATAAGTGACTATGTGATTGAATTAATTATGTAATATTAATATCATTTATATTCTTTATTACTTTTACAATGCTTCATATGCCCCAGAAAACTATCAATAGTGTTTTGTAATTATATGAAGCATGAGTAAAAAGTAATAAAGAACGTAAATAATATTACTATTATATGGATTTAGCAATACAATAAGAAAGATAAAGATAAAATTAATTCAAACTAAAGATAGCAATTATTCAATATAAATTTAAAAAAAATTGCCATATTGATAAAAAGTTATGAAATTGGTAGAAAATCAAGAAAGTTTTGAACTATCAATGGCAGATAGAAGAAAATGGGAAAATATAAATGTTGCTTAATTAAAAGTATCTTTGGTGAACTGAAAGATGAAAGTAATAAGGTTAGACAAGTAAAGAAGTAATAAAAAGGAACAAAGAATTAAAAAACAATTTGAAAGGGGAAAACAGGGTTAACAGTAATGATAGAAATAAAAGTTATAATGGAAAAAGAAAGCCTAGTAAGAAGTTAAATATAACATAGGCTGTGTTTTAATTAAAGAAAAAATTATAAAAGTAATAAAGGAGATGAAATTTGGCAATGCTCAAGGAAATAATTAGATTCCAGTTGAATTGCTTAAAGGCTATGATGAAAATTTTTAAAAAATTAGTTTATGATTCAGGGGAATGATTATATATTTCTTTTTTTGACAATTATGAATCCATCAGAAAAAAGAAAGGCCTGACACAGTAAAACATTGGAATTTTAGAACATATAGTTTAATTTCATTGCTAAGTTGATGAGAATCTTTATAAAATCTTCATATTTATAAAATGTTAATTATGTTTTTATCTGAAGTAACTATTTGAATTTAGAAAAACATTGCAATGGGAATATTAGAAAATATTTAGAAAGAAAGAGGAGTTAATATTTGTTTATTGATCTTTAAAAGAACTTTTACTAAAATGATAATTGGATAATTTAAAAAGAAGAGACATAGGTTGGAAGAATGTATTAGCTTCAAATAATACTGAAACTCATTTCCAATTTTTCTATTTTATAACAATGGTAGTACATCATTAGAATAAGAATTTAGAAGAAATTAACCTAAAATATATTTTTGGGTGTGCTATATGATCAAATACAAGTCCTAAAATTAAATAATAATTTTATTTTCCATGTCGTTTTTTTTTTTTTTCACAATCCAGAGAAAGGAGTTTTAAAGTGAGACTATCAATGATAAAATGAGAGAATACTTGAAACTTCTTCACTATAATCTGATAATTATGTTATTATAGCAGAAAATCAGTTTTTTTCAAACTTGTGTAAGTATCCACTAGAAAACCAATGTATGGAGAAAAGTTCATCTTGATTTGTATGATATTTATAAAAAAGAACTTTATTACTAAATAAAGTGATCCTGATTTTAAATCTTGGCTAAATTTAAAAATTGTATATTAGATTCATATGAATTTCATTTTGGATAGTATGAAAGTTTATTTTATCTGGCCTTCTGTTTTTTAGATTGTGTAAAAAAAAAAAAATCATGCCTATATTTGAAATTAATCTTAAGTTTTTCTTTATTTTGTGGATTTTGATTAAGTGAATAGAAAATACAATGATTTTTAGTTTCTTTGTTCACCCAGTTGAATTTTTTAAAGCTAGATGACCTTCTATCTTTTTTGTTTGCATTTAAAGAATTTAAAATGATCAAGTAATTTTATTTTATTTATTCTGTTAAATACTAGTGCTGTCTTTTAGATATTATTTTTGTTAATTTAACTTAGTTTTTCTGATTATAAATATTTTCAAGTTTTTTTTTATGTTTTAGTAAAGTATATTGTAATTTTTTCCCATAAAAATGTCTTACACTTTATTTACAAACTATGGACTAAAAAGAATTATAAAAAATAAAACTATAGATGATATAGGCTGTTACGATTATCAAAAAGAAATTTAAAAAATTTTAATGAATATATAATATATTCTTAGTATGATTCATTGCATATCAATAATGATTAAATATTATACTATATCATCATCATCAACCATTATCAATCCACTGCATGATGAAGGTCTTTCCAAATTCAATCCATCTTTTCTGATCTCTAGTCTCTTCATCCAACCATCTCACATGTGGTCTCTTTCTTGGTCTTTTACAGTCTCTTAGAATCCAATTTAGGGTTTCAATTGACCATCTATTATCATCTCTTTTAGCAATATGTCTAGCCCAATTCCACTTCAACTTTTAATTCTTTCAACAATGTCAGTGACAAACTGTTTGTTCTTACATTTTCGATCTTTTCTTGTTACTCCTAAAATGTATTTCTCCACACTTCTTTGAGTGGTATGAATTCTCTATTGCTCTTCTATTAAGTGTCCAAGTCTCAGATTCATAAGTAATAATTGTTAAAATACATTTATTAAAAATCTTTTTAAACACATAGGCATATTTCCTTTTAGTATTAAGTTATTTCTACGAAAAGCACTCCAACCAAGTTTAATTCTATGATTAATTTCATCCATTATATTTCCATTTGTATTAATAATCTGACCAAGGTACTTGTAACTGTTAACTTCTTCTAACTCATCATAATCAATCTTTATTTTTATATTTTGAGAAAATCCATTAAACATTACTTTAGTCTTTTTAACATTTATCTTTAATCCTACTTTTATCTGATAACTCCTGCACCATTTCCTGCAGCTCTAAACCATTATTTGCAAAAACAACTACACCATCTGCAAAATCTAAATGACTTAAATAATCTCTATTTATTTTCACTCCTTTAGCTTCCCATTTTAATCCACAAAATACTTTTTGCAGAACTGCTGTAAAAAGTTTTGGAGATATGGAGTCACCCTATCTTACATCCCTCTCAGATCCTCTCAATGTTAACCTTCCTATTATCATTATGTAATCTAATTGGTGCTGATGCATTTATATAAATATTTTTCAGAATTTGACAATACCCTGGCTCTATACTTTGATGGTCCAATACTTTAATCAATGAAGAAATGCTTATAGAATCAAATGCCTATTCATAATCTACAAATCCAAAGTATAATGGCAACTCATATTGATTAGTCCTTTCTATAACTTCTCAATACTTGAATATGATCTACTGTACTAAAACCATTTTTAAATCCAGCTTGTTCTTTTGGTTGTTTGAAATCCAATGTTCTCTGTAGACAAGTTGTAATTATCTTTGTAAAATTTTTTGTATAAAACTGATAAAAGACTGATAGGCTATAATTTCTTTTCTTTTTTTCACCTTTTTTAAATATTAATATTAATACTGCATTCTTCCAATTATCTGATACATCTTTATCATTTAGATATTTGATATATAACTTTGCCAAAAAAATTTCTATTCCTTTACCTGCTTTTAATATATTGATTATAATTCCATCATTATTTGGAGTTTTCCCCTAATTCATAAATTCATTTGCATGTCTCACTTTTTCATTTAAAATTCTGGGCAATTCAGAAAATATAATAAATATAGGAGGTACTTGTTCTTTATTACTATATAATTCCTGATAGAACTCTTTTATCAGTTTCATGATATCAATTTTCTTTTTAGTAATAGTTCCATCTTTTTTTTTTTTATTGCAGATATAAGTTTTCTACCAATACCAAGATGTTGTTCTACACTCTTGAGACTTTTATTCTCTTCTACAGCTTTTTTTTTTTTTTTGCATTTGTTCAACATTCCTTCATACTTTGTATTGACAATCTCTATGTCTTGGTGAATCCATTAAAAAATATCAATTCAAATTTGATTTAAATTTTCTTTTAACTTTTATTTTAAAAGTTAAAAGAAAAAGTTTTAGAATCAAAGTTGGATTGATATTTTTTAATGGATTCATCAAGACTTAGAAATTGTTAATACTCATTTGAAGGGATGTGAACAAATGGAAAAAAAAAAAACAGATAAAAGGATTGTAAATTTAATGGTGAAAAAGTTTCATATTATAAAGAAAAAATATGAAAATTTTTACAATTATGCATTTTTGAAATGTATAACACACAGAAAATCAACAAAATAAACATATAATTGTATTATTTATTTTGTTTTTACAGCTTAAAATATTAGAATAAATTGTTTCTAAGTCTGTTTCTGTTTTAATAACAGTTATGAGCAAGCATAAGAAATGGTGATCATGTGATGTGTTGTTTCTAAGTCCTTAGTTTATTTGTTAAGTGTTTGGAAGGTAGCATATTTTACCGAAATACCACCTGATTCAGTATTCTATTTTTTTTATTTAGTTTTTTTACCATCATCTGTATGACCAAATTAGTATGTTTTTTTAAAAAACTTTTATTAGAGTAGCTTATATACAATATTTTACAGTGGTATGAAATGTTTTTTAAAATAATAATTTATTTTGTAAGGTATTTTGACAAAATTAAAATATATTCAATTATATGCAAATTAATGCTCTGATCTTAATATATACAAAGAAAAAAATTGAACTTTATATATATAATACACTGACATATTATAAGTAGGATTTGCTATTGAAGTATTTTTAATGAAAATTATTCTTAAAATGAACTATTTTATTGGCAAAATGATTTGCACTGCTATTGTAGTAGTTGAATAAACTATATAAAATTTGTTTGTTTCATATTTCATTTTTATATAATTAAGTATTAATCTTTTAATTTAAATAATTTCTAATTTAATCAGGAAAAAATTTACTTTTTGTGTTGTTAATAGCAAATGCCTTATATATATATGTAATCTATTAATGTTATTTATTTATGCCTTTTATAGAAATTTATAAAATTTACAATCTTATATATGGCAATGTTTGATGAAAAATCAACTAGCCTCTTGCAGAATATATATTTCTGTCAATTAAATTTGGTGTCATCAACTGTTTGGAGATAGGTTGAGATCGCATAAACATAGTGACTTAGCTACTGATGAGATCAGGTTTTGAGAATCAGAAATACATATTGCAAGTGTTAGTGTTTTTTTTATTTCACACATTTTGTAAATAAATAATATTAATTGGTTACATATTTATTTATATGGTATTTATTTAATATTTACATATATATATATATTATTTATATAACAGAATGACGGTCTTGGAAACAATATTGTACCATTGATCTCTCAACCATTAGTTGTAAATTCTTCGATGCCCGATCGTATGATTCGTATGATTGGCAAAGGTAATGGTCCCCCCAGAGTAGCTGGATTAGGAGGAGCTGGAGAAATCAGAGATGGTATTAGAATTGGAGAAGGAAATGCGGATGACAAGGATGATCCAAGTGATGATTATTGTGCTTGTTGTCATAATGGAGGTGACCTTCTTTGTTGTGATACTTGTCCTCGAGTCTATCATTTACAGTGCCATATTCCTAACCTCAGTATTGCTCCAAGGTAACTTTCTTAATTTAGTTTTGGTATTTTCTGCCCATATCTCTTTTGTTTTAAATTGAACATCCTATGAAAAAATAGTTAGATTGTTAAAATTTCTTAGTAAAGGCAGAGAATAATTGAAAATAAATATTTTTATATTGATTTAAACTTTTTAAATTGGTATTAAAAAATATTGAAAAATTGCCGTGGATAATATAAATTAGGATTTTATAGTTTTATATTTTTAGAATAATATTTAAGATTTTAAAGCAATTAATTGAACAACTAAGATTTTTTTTTTTTTAATATTTTATGTAAAAAAAAAAAAGAGTTTAGTTTAGATAAGTTTATTGAATAATTCATCATATAAAATAAATTATATTAAAATTAGTTAACTTTCTATAGAAATCATTCACATATATATGAATAAATATTATTCCCAATATAATGAAATAAATGGTAACAATTTATTTGACCAGTATTATTTTTTTAAAAACAACATATGGCATATCTTTATTTTTTCCAACTGTACAGATGCATACTACACACAGCAAGAGAGTTGACACAAAAGACAATGCAATTAGTCAATTCTATGCTGTATTATAGACAACTGATAATAATATTAAAAAAAATATTTGAATATATATATTGTAATGGTCACTCAATCCACCCCTGATCACGGAGGGCGCCACCAGATCACTGTGTATATAGTAGTGGGAATATTAGCTTTACAGAAAAGGAATTGAATGAGGCAGGGAAGAAATTGAAAAGTGGTAAGGCAAGAGGGTTAGATGGATGGGCAGCAGAGATGGTAATGAATTTAGGGCAAAAGTAAAGTTACTATCATGCTTTAATAAGATGGCACAGAAGAGAGTTTTTCCGGGTAGCTGGAGTAATACAAGAGTAAGATTATTATTTAAAGGAAAAGGTAAGGATCATAGAAAGTTAAATAATTATAGACCAATAGTGGTAAGATCAGTTTTATATAAAGTTTTTTCATAAATGGTGACTGGAAGAGTTGCAAAGTGGATGGAAGAAAATAATGTAGTGGGGGAAATGCAAGGAGGCTTTAGGTCAGATAGATGTATAGGAGATAGTTTATTTGTAGTTACACAACTTATAGATATGAGTAGAAATTCAGGCAAACAGTTATATATGAGTTTTATAGATATAGAGAAGGCATATGATAGAGTGAATAGAAGTAGATTATGGATAAGTTTAGCAAATCTGGGAATGGATAAAGCTTTAGTGGATGTCATTAAGAAATTATATGAAAATAATTACTATACATATCAATTAGGGGATATAGAATCAGTTAAAGTTAAAAATGTGGTGGGACTGAGACAAGGAAGCCCTATGTCACCTATTTTGTTTGTGTTGTATTTGAGTGAAATGGAGAGAGCATATACATTGTCGGGTCTTTTTTTTGCGGATGATGTCTTTTTTGTGTGCAGAAAGAAGAGAAGATATGGAAGTTATGCTGAGGACATGCGCAAGGGTGGGTAAAGATATGGGGATTAAATTTAGTGAAGGAAAGTCAAATATAATGATGGTGAATACTGGGGAAAGAGAAGACAAAGATTTCTTATTGGGGGATATAAAGTTAAGTGTGGTGAATAGATATAGTTATTTGGGAATCATCTTGAGTAATAAGAAAAATTGCTTGGATGAATGGGAGAAAAAATTGATAATGAAGCAAAGAAAAGAAAGGGATTGGTAAAGAAATTAACAGTGTTTTCATATGCTAGAATTGTATGGAAGGGAGTGGCAGTAGCAGGGTTAACATACGGCAATGATGCGTTGTGTTAGTAAAGGGGTTTTAGATTGCTTAGAAAAAGTACAAAGGGAAGTAGGAAGACATGCATTAGATGCTGAGGTGTGGACAGCAAAGGAGGCAATTCAAGGAGAAATGGGATGGTCAAGTTTTTATATGAGGGATGCAAAAAGCAAATTGAAAATGTTTGGTAGATTGCAGTTTTTGGATAATAAAAAAATAGCCAAAATAGTATTTAATTGGGTTACATGTAAAGGGCAGGCAACAAGATGGGTGAGAAAGGTAATGCGGTATGCAGAAGATTTGGATAAAGAATTTATGTCAGTATACTTGTACAAAAGGTGGGATGATTGTATTAGGAGGATTGTTGAGTGTTATAGTGGTAAGGAGTGGGATAGAAGAATAGATGCATTAATAAAGAATAGGGAGTTGGAGAGATGACGAACTAGTATGGAGAGTAAAACGAGTTTAAATATATATAGAAGTAAACAGAACATTGGGTGTGAGTTAATTTATGATAATAGTAAGGAAAGTAGTTTATTGTTTAAGGCTCGAACGGGATCTTTAGCAACAAGAGAATATACACGTAAATGGAAAAATATAGGTGATTTGGTTTGCAAGTTGTGTAAGGAAGGCATAGAAAATATTAGGCATCTGTTACTTCAATGTAAATGCTTGGAAGCAGAAAGGGTACAAATAATGAAGTTATGGAAGATTAAATATGAACAAAGTGATTATACAGAAAGTGAGTTACTGATTTTTATGCTAGGTTTGGGAAAAGATAAGGGGGATTTAGATATGAAGGTCATGGAGTTGACAAAGATTATGTTGTGGAAATGGGATGGAGCAGATTATGGGAAAACTTAGGGTGGACAATGGAAAAGGAAGGTAAAGTGGCTAACAGGTTTCTCTGAGCATAGCTGCTGAGAGATTCCTGACTCCCTTTAAGGAGAAGTCACAGTGCATCACATCACATCACATGGAATATTTGTTTACTGTGATCAAAAGTGGATGGTGATGATGGTTTGCACCGACTAAACTCAGGGAGGCAGCAAGAGCTCATGAATATTGTTCAGACGATTAAGAAAATGGAACACATAGACAAACATCAGCCAAAATAAAGTTTAAATAATTGGAAATTTTATTAAGAGTAATATAAAATTTTAAAGTATAGCTTTACACACAATAAATATGGTTATATCAGGCGTGTACTAGCAAGAATAAAATGTCAATGCTCTGGCAGACAGACTAATTTTCTAATAGTGAATTAGAAAAGGAGGGAATGATTTTCCTTCAGCTGACAATTCACCTAAGCAACTCTGGTTTCCTTATTCAAATGTTCCAAAATGAAAAGCAAAAGAAAGTTTCTTGCATGAATCAATGAAATCAGCATGAGCGAGCGATCACTAGCTTCGACTAATGACATCATAATGTTTGCAGAACTTGTTGCATGGCTAATCACTTTTAAGATCGCCAAGGTTGATCACAATGCAAGAACACTTAAATAGTAAATGAATACAACAGAGTATGAATTATAAAACGAGAGAAAAACTTAAATCTCCAATTTAATGAAATATTAAAATTTGAAAATACTCCGGCGTAAATGATTTAAAATGAATAAAACATTAAATATCTGATTTAAGGAAAACAGACATATAATACAGATGAATCACCAACCAAATGACTGGCCAAAACTAAGCTGAGTATAATAATTAAAAGTCTCAATAAGAGACAGGTAAGTAATTAGAAAACTAGTTATGTCTGACCAAGCATCAAGAAAGTGAAATAATTAGAATTACAAGTAACTTTACAAACTAAATTCCCAGTAAACGCTCTGACAAATAAATTTAAAGCAAAAAAATAAAAGATCAAATAAATCTAGCAAACAAAATATTAAAGTTTGACCTAGATTTTTGTAAGCGTATTCATCAGAAAGTATATATGAGTTGAAAATATTAAAACCTTAAATGCTTTAGCAGAAAGAAACATTCTATCATCTATATTTTAAAAGGGGATTAATAGTATCTTCCTGCTGGCAATTTATTCTAGTTTCTCATTTCAGAGATAAAAAAAAAAAGTCTTGTAGGAAATCAATGAAACAGTGTCGGTGAGCAATTCTTGGCATGGAATAAGGCGTCAAGTCAAGAACATCATTTTGTCTGCAGGATAGCTCATGATGTATCACTTTTAAGGTAATTCATGGTTGATTTCACATGCAAGACAATAAAACCTGAAGAATGATTACTGTCTTACATAATCTAGAAAAGCAGAAAGGAAATCTCCAACTACAGAAAAACTAGAATAACAAACACGATAAACTGCCAGCCAAAAGATTTGCAGTTTACAAAAGTGCAAACACAGTAATTTAAATTAATTATTGGACAATAAAAATAAGGACAGGTGAGTAAATTAAAATTACGAAAAACTGCTAAAGCATTTAACATTAGTTAATAAAATAAAGAGAGACATATTAAGAATATAAAATATAATCTCACAATACACTCTCCAAAAAACAAAATGGAAAACAAACTTGGAATCTTAAAACTAAGATTCCACTTATAACGATCCAAACGAAGTGGGAGATCGCATCGCACCGCACTACCAAGGGCGCCATCTAGGCATTTGAGCCTAGAAAAATTTATAAAGTAGGCAGATACGCGCTGTTAGGATTCCACTTTATTTACATATTTAGATCGTTAGCCCATTGTCACTAGCTTAGTGGAGACGCAGAGATAAAAATCTATAAATTTAGATATAAATATAAAAAAATAATAAAAGCCACTGCCAGAAATTAACACAGAAAAATATTTATTTACGCACATATAAAATCATTCTAAACTCGAGGAATAAGTTTAACATTTAGATTTTTATATTAACTTTTAATTTTACATTTAAAATAGCTTGCTATAATGTTTAATATTTTATTTAGAGGGTCGGGTATGAATAGGCTACATAGATCTGCATTTGAAAAGACAATATTCTTCCCTTATTTAACCCTAGGCTAAAAATTCAAAGTCAAACTGACGCCAACCATCCGATACACTTATGTATTCAATGTAGCTTGAAAATACAACGGCACTAAATAGACTATACTGTCAGGAATGCACATCTGAACAGTATAGTGAGAAGACATTGTTGCTTTCCACCACCAGGAATGCTACTTCTGATGGCGAGTAGAACAATAAACATAAAACTCCATAGGAATGGATTGCGTCTTGCGTCTTACTATCCAATTCCATAGGCAACAGAGGGTGTGCGGCGTATATATGTAATCCTGTACGTGGCGGATCTCCCGCTACATTTACTACCTACATAAATATATCGAAACCATTGAGCCAATTCAACCACGAAACAAATAACCTAAGATTACCCTCCCTTAATATAACCTTACAAAACTATATAGCCGTTCACGCCCGACTTAAATTTATCATTTAGATATGTTCGCACAGATAACTTTTATACAATTTGTTTTAAAATGTTGGGTATAGATCGATTACATAGATTCCACGGTCAAAAACATTTCAAAATAAGCATAAACGATCAAAATACAAAATTATTGATACCGACAATCGCAGAGGGAAACTTATAAGTAACCCAATAGTATTCACCATAAGATACTTGCGTTGTCACCAATAACTTAAAAGACATCTGAATAAATACATTTTAGATACTCACCGTAAGGTATCATTATTTATCGAATGTCTATATATTTTGATCAAATATGAAAACCAAAATATAATTAACCGCAAACGAATCCATGCAAGCGTCTATAAACAACTTAAATTTCATACATTTAAAATTTAAACAATAAATAATTTATACAATTAAAATAAATGGAAATGATTTTTTTATCAATAACAAACATATAAAATTAAACATCAATTGATTTTAAACTTAAAGGTCAAATAGAAATTCCATTTTAACATTTAAATTGCTTTCACGAAAGTTCTTAATTATTTAAAAAAAATTTTTAAGTTCATTGTCGATAGCTTACAGTAGCAGAGTCCAGGTTCTTGTTTTATATTCCCGTGACTTCTCGTTTAGAAGATAATGTTCTGGAGGAGGCATTAGCTGGTTCCTTTCGGTATCTCAATCAGTTCATTTTTAAAAATAGAGAGAGAGTGAGGTATGTGCGTCCTACCCCATCTCTCACAACAAACAGCTGGAACTGCCCAATACTCAATATTTCTCCTTTTTATATTATCCACACGGATTCAAACAACAAAACGTCACCAATCAATCACTTTCGTTAGGATCCGAGCCAAGGCTTGGTGCTTCCATTGGTCCAGCTAATTTCTCTTATCTAATTTCCATCTGACCCTTTAATTACATCAGAGCCTTGAGGGCTAGCTTGTTTTTCAAATAATAAACAATCATTTCCATTTATAGATTACAGGAATTAATTAATACCTGTTTTTATTTTAACTTATATTAAATATTTTAATATTTAACTCTTGTATTTTTTTATCAAAAAAAAAAAAAAATACGTTCAAATACCTTTTTTTATTTATATATAAAAAAAAATATTTTTAAAGTTTAGCATCTGTGCGAATATATATATTTAACAACATTTTAATTTTAGCGTCTGGTTTTTTTATAGATTTTTAATACATTTATTTTTATTTGCGAACTTTGTTTTTCTTTTAAATTAATGTAATGACATATCTATATATCGTTACACACTCTAGAAATACAAAGAAAAGCAAACACATATAAAAATTAGGAGATTAAATAACTATAAAACTTTATACATCAGACTTATTTTAGATTGAGCAGAGATTTAAATAGAGATTTATTTATTCTGGAAAGAACAAGAAATAATTTTACCTTATGATAAAGCAGAGTCCACGTAGTTTTTCAAGGAGTGTGTACATTCATTTTTGAGTTAAAATTTTCAGGTGTTTCATTTCTTTACGGCAGCAAGTGTAGAGGCATATTTTGGGATCCTTTTTACTTCAGACTTTCATGGCATGACGAAAAAACAGCTTGGAGTCAGAAGTCCATCCTCAGGTAAGTTAGCAAGGCATGTTATAGGTTTGAAAACACATAGTGATGAATTTAGACATCTTGTGAAAGCAAACGTAGGCAACAAAATCTTTTATTAATAGTAAATTTTGAAAGGAAATTAAATGTCCAAACTGCCAATACAGTATGAATCTCCGCAGGCTAATATAAAGCGAATTGTGGAATTATAGGAAGCTGAATCAATCACTTTGAATAGCTTGTTCCAGACAAGAATAATCTAAAATGTCCGAAATTTTTGGGGTTATTTATATCCTCTCACTATCTCCCACGTAAACTTTCTTGTTTTTCAATTATAAGCCTTAGCCCAGGGCAAATCTTTATCTCCCACTCAACCTTACTTAAGAATTCTAACCAGGGATTATCTTATAGAAAGACAACAACACAAAATTAAATCTCTGCTTTTAAAATCAAACTAAAATGGAGCATAATTAAAATAAAAGAAACAATAATGCAATTAAACATTTTGCTTGCTTTTAATTAATTTGATTAAAAAAAAAAAAAACAAGCAGTAAAAGAAAACTATTTTAGAAATCAAATTTATAAGAAAAATAAAATGACATATTTTAAACATAAATGAGTATGTGTGTTAATACACATACTGTTATAAACAACTTTTAAATAGCTTTAAACTTTAGAATTTAATGGAAATAAAAGTTGGTTTTATTTTTGGCAATGAAACCATTGAATCTGATAAACTACCGGCTCAATATAGATGTTTCTGATTATTGTAAATCTTGAAATAACAAGATATAATTTTTTTAATACAATTTTTAATTATATAAACTTTGACAAACATAGAACCACTGTCAAGTGCAGAACTTAATTGAGTGCAATCAGTCCAATCGGTTCATATTTAGCTCTGATTTGGTCACAGATATAAAATGAATCAAAAATAATTAATTTAGACATTGCTATTTTTTTCATTGATAAAAATATGAATCCATTGAAGTATCAGTTTGTTTTCTTAAGTTTACAAGTGTAATAAAGAAAGCTCTACTTTTTTGAAGAGCAATTAATTAGTAAGTATAAGTAAGTGACCCGCAGATGGTAAATTGTTAACTGCTGATCTATGACACCATTTGCTGATTAATAAATTAATCTTGATTTCAGTTTTTTCGTCAGTATCCAAATTGCCAATAAGCTCAATTACACATTGGTTGTACAAAATCTTTAGAGAAAATGATATTTTTATGAAGTGAAGAAAAAAAGATTTGAAAAAAAATCTAACAATCAGATCAAAACAAGTTGACCTTGAATTTATGCCTTTTTTTTATTTTATGTAGACCAATAATAACTAGAAGGGATAGTTTTGTTGAAATATTGTTTGCTGGTAGAAGATACAGTTCACTATTAGTTGAGGAAAAGTACAATTTTTTTATATGTTACAATGCTTTCTTATTAGTAAAATGTTGTGAATTAATTACATTTCATTAGTATCATCAGTATTTTCCAGATTTTTTTTTGCCGTTGTGCATTGTGATGAATAGTTTAGTCCAGAAATTTATATTATTTAAAGTCCTAGAGTAATTGTCCTGCCTATCAAAGTGCAAACAGTTTTTATATTTTCTGTAGAACAATTTGCAGCAATTATTTTGACTCCTATATTTTAATTACCAATGTAATAAATGATCAATTTTTAGTCAATATGATAAGTTATTTTTTATTTTAATGCTGAACCTCCATGATTAATACAGTATTGTGTAGAGCTTATCATAAAGCTTAAATGAGTCAAAAATAGTTTTATAAATGTTTGTTGAAAGAAGAGAATATTTGAAATAAATTCCCATTAATATTATTGCTTTTAATTATTATTTATTTTAACATTAAAGAAAAAATAACATTTAATAGAATCAATAAAGCACTTTATTGACATTTTAATGTTAAGTCCTATCTAGAAAGTTTGGATGCATATAGTCAAAATTTGAATCTGCTACATCACTGGAAGAAGATATACTTATTTAATCTTAAACTTAGAAAATTGAGGTTTATATTTCTATAAAAAGCATCCATTGTTTATTGTCCATCATTTTTTAAATCAAATCATTTATTTTATTATTTTGATTATTTTGTCTGTTACACATGTATTGAGTTTACTTCTTGAATACTATATTTGTAACTTCAAAAGGAATAAACATAATATTATTTCATTTTTTGTGGCAGTGAACATTCTTATGAATAATCAACATCTTTATCTTTCAAAAGGAAATTTTATTCACAAACCATAAGAATCATTTACAAAAGGAAGGACAATTACATATCGATCTCAAAGGAGACCAGTCAACAAAATCAGATCAACATCTTTAGAGACTTCTAAAAAGAAACAATATGTTGAAGCATATTAAATGGAAAAGATAATTTTCAAGTGTTTAAAATGACAACTTTATTTACAATTTCTTTCTGCTTCTTGTTCTTTTATGCATTGATATATATATATAATACCATTTTCACTTTCAATAATTGCTTTAACAATGCAATCTAATAAAATATTATGTATTCCTTTATATTTGCTTATGGTTATATGACCATACAATTAGTACATATTTATACATATAATATTTATATATAATTACTATTAAAGCTGTGCTGATAAAAAAAAAAAGTAGAAAAAATGATTTACTATTCACTTGATGATATTTAATATTTTGGAAATAAAATTTTAAAAAGGAAAAAATTGTTTCTAATTTAAATGTCTTCATGTATAATACATATTATTATTATTTTTACTAGTGGGACATGGAATTGTGGATTATGTAAAGATGTAACAAATATTGTAAATAATTCAGAATCTACTAATACGCCCCAAAACAAACGTAAGGCACCCAGTGGTTTATCAGACCGGGAACTCATGGTAATTATTTTTATGAATATTTTATTAATAATTTTTTAGTTAATATCATTGTTGGAGAATAATGCATAGTATAATTGGTGCTTGTCTTATAGATAAAGATGCCGTTGGATGGTGCCGTTTTCATGCTAAAACTATAAAATATGACCATTCCCAGGCCGTTGATTATAATAATTTTGCTGTGCTTTTTTGTAATGCGAAAATAAAAACAAAACAAAATCGTCTTTTTTAAATATTTTTATTAACGTATACAATTTAAATGATAATAATAAATGTAAAATAAAATCAACAAATTACAATTTGATTAGTGTTTTTTATTTTGCTTTATTAGAAAAATCAATTTTCTATCGTATATTTTTTTACTTGTGTTACGGCTTTTTTTTATCAATTGTCTATCGGATATTTTTTTACTTGTGTTACGGCTTTTTTTTATCAATTTTCTATCGGATATTTTTTTACTTGTGTAATGACTTTTTTTCTTGTTGTTGTTTAACTAAAAAATAATAATCGTAATAAAAAGTAAAATTTCTTAGTCTATTTTTTATTTTTTTAGTCTTCGTTTTACTTTTTTTTTTTTTTTTACAGACAAAGAGATATTACGGCTATTTTTTACTTCAAGTAGAATGACAATAAAAAGTAAAAGTTGTTAGGGTTAAGTTTAGGGTTAGGGTTAGTGTTTTGTTGTTTGTAATGCTAAAATAAAAAATATCAAAATCGTAAACGTAGTCGGACAAAAGAAAGAAACTCAAACTTTTTTAAACAACAACAAACACATATAAATGTCTTATTTACTTATTAAACATGTTTATAATATTTGCTTTTTATGAAATATACAAAAAATCGTGCATATTTGTACTTTTCTTACTGGATATTTTTTTGTTACCACTCTTTTTTACTTCAAAAATATACACACGGTAGAATCTTCTTTGTCTTGTGGAATGTTACGAACAGTACGTTACTTGACGCGTTACCTAATTGCAACTCACTAAAAACATAGATCTTTAACATTTTCCCAATTAAAATTTCAATACAGTACGTTGTAAAAAGTCTTATAATTATTACTTTAAAGAATATGAACATTTCAATACTTTAAAATAAAATAAAATAAAATGAAAACAACATTTTCATCCAATTCCAATACAAACTCTCTCATCAAGCCGTAACTATTTTATAAACTGCGAATTCAGAAAATGTATTTGCTGCGATGCGACATACATGCTGTACTGCGACGCGACATAGCAGCCTGCATTCTGTAGCACGACAAAAAAGTTGTATTATAGAAAACGCAGGTTCGAACGTATCAGCCGCAGAAACAGCATTTTTATGTGTTTTAGTGCGAAAACGGCGCCATAGAGCGGCATCTTTAGCTATAAGATGAGTACCGTATAATCTATTATTCCATTGAAAGTATATTTTTAGCTTAAATTAAATTGGGAAACAAATTCATTTTGAAAGAAACGGTCTCATTGTAAATCATCAGCTGTCTGCTGAAATCTCATAATCATTCAAGACTTCTTTTTTTTTTTTTCAATCTTTTTTGTCTTGTATTTTACTCTTCAAATATTCGCCATTATTATTTCTTAAAACCATCTAACAATTTCTTTCTGTGTTCTTTTTTTTTGTTAATACTATAATCATAATATTTTAATTTTTCCTAGTAACATGCTCAGTCTATGTTCTTTTTTAATATCTTTAATAATTTTTTTTTTTTTTCAAAACTTCTACATTACTAATCTTATTTATTCAATACTTGTACTTTCCTTCAAATTCAATTTTTTTCCTTTCCATTTAATCATTCAAACATTTTTTTTTTTTTTTACTTTTATTTATTAACATAATCATAAAGCCTTCTTTTTAACTTTGATTTATCCCTTATCCTCAGCTAAACAAGTTATTTAACTATGAAAACATGTAATATATTTCTTTTTTTGTGATCAATAAACCAAATATTAATTAACTCTTTTTCCTTTCTTTAAATATTTTTCTACAATAACTTTCACCAAATCCTTTTTAACTTAAAACATTTCTCAGTTAATTATTCTTCCAAAAAATAATAATAATCGTAAAACCTTTTCTAAAAAAAATTATAGTCTGGCTTTTTTCAAAGCTTTAATTTAAAATTTTTTTTTGCCATAAATGATTGCAATGAGCATCTAACATTTTCAAAATCTGAGTCAATCACAGTGATAAGAATATGAAGTATTTGCTATTCACTATTATAATTATGAAATCTTTACCTATGCATATAATGAGAAATTTTTCTGTTTTGTAAATCTAGTTTACTCTGTAGGAAAATTGTCCTGGTAGTATAAATATATACACCTAAAAAGCTAATTTACAAATAAAGTATGCTAAATTAACTAGCATTCATCATTAGAACATTTCATTAGAACATTTCGCGAGTAACATTTGGAATTATGTTATGACTACAAAATCAAATTAAAGTATATTGGTTTTTTTGTACAACTAAATTTATATAGAAAATTTTTATTGAATTTAATTATAGTGATTCAATAAAATAATAAACATTGCATCTACAACTTATTTTAACTTAAAATTATTTTATTTAATAATATTAAGGTATGATTTTAGTTTATAATAAACTGAATAATTATGACATGTTTTAATATTATGATATAGTATCAAAAAGTTGTTGCTTTATAAAGTTAAACTTTTTATTACATAATCTATTCTTAATTAAAAGGATATTAATATTGATTCAAATACCACAATTATTTTATTTGCTTATATTAGTTTGAAAATATACATATTGTAAAGGGTAGCTTACAATGCACATATTCCTAAAAAGATCAAGCCTATTGAACCCAATCCATTTGGAATTTTTAAAAAAAATAATGGGAAGATTATTTGTTTGTTATTTATTACATATATACATATAATGCACAATAGATTATTTTATTATAAAATTTAATATGATCAATATTTTAGAAAATAATATTGTATATATATATAAACTATTTGATTAATAAACTGTGATGAATATATTTTCAAAAAAATTTTGGATATTAATTTATAATCAAATGATTTAGGGATAGCCTGAGGTTAAGTTAGGTGGCCATGTGTGAAAATAAAACTGATTTTATTATTTAATTTTTTTATCTGTAATAAATGAAATGTATTTAAACAATCTAAATGTATTTAAACAATAAGCAGTTAAAATCTCAAAGTTTTATATAAAAATAGAAACTTTTTACAAAATCGTTCTTTTTATAAAAAAAATATAACAGCTATAACAATAGACAGCAGTAAAAACTGAAATTTGGAATGCTAAAATGGAGTTTTGTTTTTTCTTTTATTTAAATCCTAAACATTTTTAAAAGTCAAATGCTGTAACTAAAAGTTTACCAAATTCAGAGGAAAGAAAGTGAAATAAGAAGTAAGAATAACTGATAAATTTTGTAATAATTAAAGCATGTTTTAAAAGTTGTTGGAGTAATTTTTTACTATTTTAAATTTTTTCAAAAAGAATAACGAAAATTAATCTGCTGAAAATTGGAAAAGAAAGAAAAATGAAATAATTTTCTTAATATATATATATACTTAAAGTGCTTCTATATTATCCAATATAAATTTATGATTACAAATAATTATTGAATTGTACTTTAATATGAATATGGGCTAAAGCAAATGGTATTTCCTACCAGCTGCATTAAACCTCTATTTATTTATTTATTTTTCTACTTTATTGTAAACACACAAGAAGATGCCTGCAGTCCAAAGTAAACAAGCATTGGAATACTTAATGGTGAATCAAATAAGGATCAAGATGTTTACCATTAAGCACAACTATCCTTGCTAAGGAAAGTGATTTACTAAGTGAAATTGCTTTGAAGAACAACTTGCCTAACTATCAACTACTACCACTTCTATTCATGATTTTTATGAACTTTGTTCCAATTACGATTTTTTTAATCAAGAAATTAACATTGTAAATTCTTGTTTTATTTTTTTTAATTCTTGTTATCTGTTGTATTTTCACACTCTGATGCTGAAGCTTCATTTTTTTTTTAGAATTAGCAAAGAAGAAAGGGGGGATTATTCACTTTGATATTTTTATATTTTCATTGTAAATAAAATTTAGGTTAACCCACCTGCTTCACATCAGGTTATCCACATAAATAGTAAGGTAAGATTCTCTACATTTATTTTCATAGATTAAATTGCAACACTTATACAGAATACATATTATATGTTTTATTTTGTTGATCAATCTTGTATATATATTTTCCAGTATGTTTGACTAATCAACTAGTATTAATTTCTATCTCTATCATATTATATAAATTGGGGGGAACTTAAGTTAAATAGATTGTTAACATCCGTAAGTATATAATTTAGCTAGCCAACATCTCAATTATCTTAAATTACTAAAGTTTATTTTTCTATATAATTATGATTTGTAAAGAATAAGTAACATAGATGGATTTCTATCCTGGGATATAAGGGTTGGATTATAATAATCATTAATTAGTAAAATGGTAGAGGTTCACATGTGACACATGTAGATATGATTATTATTATTTTTTATTTTTTTTTTATCATTACTATTGTTGTTATACTTTATGATATTTATTATTGTTAATAAATGTTTAAGAGTTTGTATTATTCCGGTCTCTGGTTTATTGAGTTGTCTTGACATTCCACAGTCTATAAACAATTATGCATGCACACACATCTATTTTTCTTGTCATATAAAAAAGCTTTAACGTAAAACAATTATAATAAATGCTAGTTGTAACCTATATATAGGTGCAGGAGTTGCTGTGTGTATCTGTTCATACCTGTTAAAGGAGTCAAAAGCAATATTCTCTCTGGGCTTGAATATTAGGGCATAACAGAATTGAAAAGGGGGAAAGTGGATAAACTAACCTAAATTGCATTTAATATTATTAAATAGGGATATAGTCAGTCAGTTAAAGTGTATGCAATCATTGGTTAAGCATTTCATCAGTTCTCATTAGCATTCTATCAGAAGACCCAAAGCCTAACCATAGTTAGATGCAACTTTTTCCCCTTTTAAGCCTGGTAGGTCTCTGCAGATTGTTTCATTAGGGGCAATAAATTAGAGCGTATTAACTTATCCCACACCAGATTGCTACATCTGCATAGTATTGCAGTCTGCAAGTTAGTTGACCATTCGTTACATCTGGCACACCATCATTGGGCTTGGTTAGCTTATGATTGTTGATGAAGAGTTCCGTATGTTATATCTGGTGCCAGCAACGTTTAGGGCTAGTGGTAATCTTTCTGTCCGTTATATCTGGTGCCATCAACTTTGGGGCTCGATAGATAGATGTACCATCATATATAGACTTTGTGTAAGTTGGTCATACATTGTGATCGAACCAGCTGATTGTTGAATCTGATCTATATATCCAGGTGAATCTTTCCGTCCGTTATAATATATATTGTTTTATTTATTTGTACTTGATGTTAGACTCATTATGGTTCTCCTCTGCCTTTTTTTTGTAATTGTTGTTTGTTTACACAAGGCGTGACTAGACAATCAATCAATTATTCCACAATGCATATATCATCATCAGAAAGAAATTAGGCGTGCTATGGTAGAGAAATGGAGCAAAACATAGTTGAGGGAGACAGGATAGAGTATGTTTTTAGTGGGAATGACAAGAGATATGGATGAAAAAATAGGCAATGCAATGGAGATGGTTAGCCAAAGAATAAGTAAGATAGAGGACAAGGTAAAGGATGTAGAAGCAAAATTAAAATCATTAGAGACGAAGTGTGAGCAGATATAAAGGAATTATTGAGTAGGAATGATAAGGAAAAAGTAGATAATGAAGTTCAGAAGGTGGTAGAGAAGATTATGAATGAAGCAGAGAAAGTAGACTATGAGACAGTATTGATAGAAGATTCACTAATTAGAGAATGTGGGGATATAATTGCAAAGGATAATAGAAATGGGTATGTAAGAGTATGTTTGCCTGGAGCTAAAATTAGGGATGTTACAGATAAATTAAAAAAGCAAAGGAATAGAGATGTGTATGTTATGTTAGGGCTAATAATTTGTCAAAGCAATCAGAGAGATAGAGTACCTAGAATTGATTAGGAATTTGAGTAAGATTAAAGGAAGATTAGGAATAGTTGGATTATTACCAAGATTTGACAAGAGGTATATGTTAGATAGGGCATGTTCTATAAATGAGAGATTGAAAAAATTGTGTGAAAGAAATGATGTTTGTGGATATGTGGGATTTTTTTATTGGAAAGAGGGAGTTATATAGTAAAGATGGATTGTACTTAGGAAAACAAGGAAGTGAAGTTTTATGGAATCTTAATTCCCTGTTAAAAAATTGAAATTTTTTTTAAATTATTTATAAAAATAAAAAAATATATACTTTTTTTAAAGAATATAAAAATAGAGAAAATATTTAAAAAAATAATTAAAAAAGATTTTTTTTTTTTTTTTCTTATAAATAAAAAAAAAATAAAGTGGGGGGGTGTGGGGGGAGGTGGGTTTTTTTTTTTTTTTTTGTTTTTGGATGGGGAAAAAATTATAAAGAATATAGTTTAGGAAACTTATAAAGGGGGGCAGGGCTAAATTGCAGTGTTATCAGAAAGAAGAATGGAGGGCGGTGTAAGAAATAAACAAAGAATAGCTGATTTAGATATAAATGTAGATGTAGAGAGGGAATGAGTCTGTAAAATTAGTGGTAAGCAAGTTGTTTATAAATGTAATTGAGAAGAAAGAGTCAAAAGAATTTATAAAAGAGTAGGTAGGAAAGAAGAAATTGTTAAAATTGGATATTTGAATATGCAACATGGTAGGAGACCAGAAAAGTGGTTGGAATTAAACAAAGCAATTAAAAATGAAGAGCTTGAGGTATTAGCAATAGTGGAAACGCATCTAAGAGAAGAAGAAGAACCTATTCTGGAAGGCTTGGTGTGGCAGGGTATAAATAGAATAGAAAAAGAAAAAAGGTGTGCTGATATAGGAGTTATGTCAAAATAAATATTTAATTACTGTTAAAAGTGGACATATACTCTATTATAAAGGCACACATATTGGAAATACAAGTGGAGTAGGATTCATTATAAATAAAAAGTGGAAGAACAATATTGTGGAGATTGATGGTGTATCGGACAGAGTGGCAAGATTAGTTATACAACTTAATAGCAGATACCAAATGCAGATAATTCAGGTTTATGCCCCAACAAGTTCTCATAGTGATGAAGTAGTAGAAGATTTTTATATGGATGTACAAAAGGCTTTTGATCAGAGTAAACAACATTTTAAAATTATTATGGGAGACTTTAATGCTAGAATTGGTAGACAAATGAAAGATGAAATTGCTGTAGGTAATTTTGGTTATGGTAATAGAAATGAGAGAGGACATAGACTTGTGGAGTTTGCAGAAAAAGAAAAACTTTATATTATGAATTCATTTTTTGAGAAAAATGTTAAAAGGAAATGGACATGGAAGCATCCAAATGAAGGTACAGCAGAATTTGATTATATTTTGACTAACAGAAAATACATATTTCAAGATTGTAATGTTCTTAATAAATTTAACACAGGAAGTGATCATCGATTAGTAAGGTGTAAGTTACGTGTTAATGTAAAATTAGAGAGACAAAAATTATCAAGAAAAAACAATATTTATAGTTGATATTCCTAATCTTCAGAAACATTCTAATGAATTTAAATTAGAACTTACAAATAGGTTTCAAGTGTTAGGAGATTTTGAACATGATTCAGATTTGAATGAAATTAATATGAAAATAACTGATACACTTTTAAAAACTGCAACAAACATACCTGGTAGAAAAAAGCAGCAATTGACTAATAAAATTTCTACTGAGACTAGAGAATTTATGAAGAAAAGAAGGAATATGAAGATATACAAAAATGATGTATTTAAAAGAATTGAATATCTCGAATTTTGTAAAATGGTACGGAAAAGAGTGAAAATGATATAAGAAAGTATAACTGTGAAATAGCAAGAAAAGCTGTAGAAGAAAATAAAAGTCTCAAAAATGTTAAACAACATTTTGGTATTGTTAGGAAATTTATATCTGCAATAAGAAAAAAAGATGGAATTATTACTAAAAAGAGAGATGACATCATGAAATTGGTAGAAGATTTTTATCAAGAATTATATAGTAATAAAGAACAAGTACCTCCTATATCTATTACATCTTCCGAATTGCCCAGAATTTTAAATGAAGAAGTGAGACATGCAATTAAGTGTATGAAGAAAGGAAAGGCTCCAGGAAATGATGGAATTATAATTGATATATTAAAAGAAGCAGGTGAAGAAATAGAAACAATTTTAGCAAAGTTATATACCAAATGTCTAAATGATAAAGATGTACTGGAAGATTGGAAGAATGCAGTAATAATATTAATATTTAAAAAAGGTGATAAAGAAGATATTAGAAATTACAGACCTATCAGCCTTTTATCAGTTTTATATAAAATTTTTACCAAGATAATTACAACTCGTCTACAGAGAACTTTGGATTTCCACCAACCAAGAGAACAAGCTGGATTTAAAAGTGGTTTTAGTACAATAAATCATATCCAGGTATTGAGAGAAGTCATAGAAAGGACAAACGAATATGAGTTGTCATTATGTTTTGGATTTGTAGATTATGAAAAGGCATTCGATTCTATACACATTTCTTCAGTGATTAAAGCATTGGATCATCAAGGTATAGATCCAGGATATTGTCATATTTTAAAGAATATTTATAAAAATGCAACAGCAACAATTAGATTACATAATGATACTGGAAAAATCAACATTGAGAAAGGTGTAAGACAAGGTGACTCCATATCTCCAAAACTCTTTACAGCAGTGCTGCAAGAAGTATTTTGTGGATTAAAATGGGAAACTAAAGGAGTGAAAGTAAATGGAGAGTATTTAAGTCATTTAGATTTCGCAGATGATGTAGTTGTTTTTGCAATTAATGCTTCAGAGTTGCAGGAAATGTTGCAAGAGTTAGCAGATGAAAGTAGAAAAGTAGGACTAAAGATAAATGTTAAAAAGACTAAAGTAATGTTTAATCGATTTGCTCAAAATATGAAAATAAAGATTGATTATGAAGAATTAAAAGAAGTTAACAGTTACAAATACCTTGGTCAGATTATTAATACAAATGGAAACATAATGGAGGAAATTAATCATAGAATTAAACTTGGTTGGAGTGCTTTTGGTAGAAATAACTTGATACTAAAAGGAAATATGCTTATGTGTTTGAAAAGGATGGTTTTAACAAATGTGTTTTACCAGTTCTTACTTATGGATCTGAGACTTGGACACTTAATAGAAGAGCAATACAGAGACTTCAGACCACTCAAAGGAGTATGGAGAGATGTGTGTTGGGAGTAACAAGAAGAGATCGAAAACACAATGTATGGGTAAGACAACAAACAGGTGTTACTGACCTTATTGAAAAAATTAAAAGATTGAAATGGAGTTGGGCTGGACATATTGCTAGAAGAGATGATAATAGATGGACAATTGAAATTTTAAACTGGATTCCAAGAGATTGTAAAAGACCCATAAAGAGACCACATGTGAGATGGATGGATGAAATAAGAAAATGTGCAGGGATGTTGTGGAGAAGAGAAGCTAAAGATCGGAGAAGATGGATTGAACTTGGAGAGACCTTCATCCTGCAGTGGATTGATAATGGTTGATGATGATGATGAAATGTCAAGAGCACTTGTGGCTTGAGATAAGGTTAGTAAGACAAAAATGGATGGTGGCTGTAGTGTATATAACCACTGGAGATAGTCAAACTACAATGGAGTGGAACCATAGCATATATGAATGCTAGTTAAGGATATACAGAGTTTCAAAAAAAAGAGGAAGATAATAATAGTTATAGGAGATATGTATGGGCATACTGAAGAAATTAATGATGTAGGTAACAAGAGTGGAAGCTTTTGAAGAATTTTTGTCAGAAAGTGAATTTGAGCATTGAGAATTTATCAAATATTTATGACGGACAATACCCATGGTCTAGAAATAATATATTTCTAACAATAAATGAAGTATTTAGTCAAGAAACGGAGAATGAATAAAGTACAAAAATTTAAAGTGTTTGATAATGAACAGAGAGTATATAATAGTGATCATAATTTCTTTATAATAGAAATGGTTAGTAATGGAAAATAATAGTAAACATAGAAAGGGTGGTAAAAGATGTAGATGGAGAATGAATGATAAGGATAAATTAGAAGTATATAAAATAAAAAAACCATGGAAGAATTGGTTGGGAGTGAATATAAGGATTGGTGTGATGAAGTAGAAAATGTAGCAATTAGGATTTTAGGTGAGAATATTCAGAAGAATAAAAGTAATAGAAAAGTGATAGTTAGTAAAAGTGTGAAAGAGAGGGGAAAAAGCATGCAGAGAATATAAGGGTGCTATTAATAACAAAGAAAGTGAAAAAGATGTTAATGATAAATGGGAAAAATATTTAAAGAAAAAGAAGTTGGCGAAAATAGATAATTATATAGAGGGAATGAAATTGAATAGTAAATTGTTGGAGGATAGTAATAAAAGTGATAGAGATGGGAGTAAAAAATTTTGGAAATATATTAAAAGAAGGAATGTAGGGGAGAGAGAAATAGTATTACTAGATGATAAGGGAATATAATGAAACTCTAGAGATGAATTAGAGGCAATCTTAAGTAAGTATGTAATGGATATAAAAAAGATGTTAGATGTGAAGGACAGAGTAATAACAAACATAAAAGTATATAGTAATGGAAATATTAGGTTACAGAAAATGAACTGAATGAGACAGGGAAGAAATTGAAAAGTGGAAAGGCAAAAGGTTTAGATGAACGGACAGTGGAGATGGTAATGAATTTAGGAAATATGGCAAAATTAAACCTATTATCATGTTTTAATAGGATGTCATAGAAGAAAGATTTTCCAGATAGTTGAAGTAATACGAGTAAAAGAATAGAAAGGTAAGTAATTATAGACCGATAGCAGTAACATCAGTGTTATATAATGTTTTTGCATATGTGGTGGCTGGAAAGGTCACAAAATGTATAGAAGGTGATAATATAGTGGGAGAAATGCAAAAAAGCTTTCTATCGGATAGGCATATAACGATAGTTTATTTGTAATTGCACAGCTCATGGATGTGAATAGAAATGCAGATAAACAGTTATATATGGTTTTTATAGATATAGAGAAGACATATGATAGAGTAAATGGGTAAGCTTATTAAATTTTGGAATGAATGGAGTTTTAGTGGATCTTATTAAGAGATTGTATAAAAATAATTATTATACATATCAATTAAGAAATATAGAATCAGTTAAAGTTAAAAATGGGGTGGGACTAAGGCAAGGATGCCCTATGTCATCTGTTTTTGTTGTATTTGAGAGAAATGGAGAGAGCCATAGAAGGACTAGGAAGAGGGATAGTGATACCATTAACAGGTGGCAAGCGAATATATACATTATTGGGTCTTTTATTTACAAATATGTCTTCTTGTGCACAGAAAGAAGGGAAGATATTTTAATTATGCTGAAGACATGTGCAAGAGTATGAAAAAAGATGGGAATTAAATTTAGTGAAGAAAAATCAAAAGTAATGATGATTAATATTGGGGAAAGAGAAAACAAAAATTTTTTATTATGGGATATAAAGTATAGTCAATAGGGCTAACTGTTTAGGAATTGTCTTAAGTAATCAGAGAAATTGCTTGGATGAGTGAGAAAAAATTGATAAATGAAGCAAAAAAAGAGAAAGAGAATGGTAAAGAAATAAGTGTTTTCATATAATAAATATGATGTAGCTAGAAGTATATGGAAGGGAGTGGCAGTAGCAGGGTTAACATATGGTAATGAAAAGGGTGTTAGATTACTTAGAAAAAGTACAGAAAAGTAGGAAGACATGCATTAGATGCAGATGTGTAAAAGGAGACAATTCAAGGAGAAAATGGGATGGTCAAGTTTTTTTATGTGAGAGATGCAAAAAGCAAAATGAAAATGTTCGGTAGATTGAGAATAGCTAAAATAATATTTAATTGGGTTATGAATAAAGGGCAGGCAACAACATGGGTGAGAAAAGTAGTATGGTATGCTGGAGATTTTGATAAAGAATTTATGTCAGTATACTTATACAAAAGATGGGATGATTGTGTTAGGAGAATTATTGAGTGTTATAGTGACAAGGAATGGGATAGAAGAATAAATGCATTAATAAAGAATAGGGTGTTGAAGAGATGGAGAACTAGTATGGAGAGTAAAAAGAGTTTAAATATATATAGAAGTAAACAGAATATTGGGTGAGAGTTAATTTTTGATCTTAGCAAAGAAAGTAGTTTACTGCTTAAGGCTCAAACAGGATCTTTAGCAACAAGGGAATATACACATAAATGGAAAAATATGGTGAATTAGTCTATAAGTTAAGTAAGGAAGGAATAGAAAATATTAGGCATCTGTTAATGTAAATGTCTGCCAGCAGAAAGGGTACAAATAATAAAGTTGTAGGAGAATAAGTGATTATACAGAAAGTGGGTTTTTGGATTTTATGCTACTTTTAGAAAAAGATAAGGGAGATTTAGATATAAAGACTATGGAGTTGACAAAGATTATGTTGTGGAAATGGGATGGAGCAAGATAAAGAAGAATATCGGAATAACTTAGGGCAGGGAATGGGAAGGAAAGGTAAAGTGGCTAACAGCTTTCTCTAGGCATGGTAGCTGAGAGATTCTTGACTCCAACAAGAAGTCACAGTGCATCTCATCACTTCTTTCTCATACCACATTATTATATTTTTAACTAATGAAAACAAATTCTAAAGAAAGAAGTTTGCTAGCAAAGTCACATTTACATTATAAACCTACTAATTATACAGTTATTTTTATTTTAAATACTCCTGTGGTCATAATCAGAAACCCTTGTACAAATTATATGTAATTGAAGGTCATGTGTCACACTTAATATTATAAACCTATTAATTATACAATTATTTTTCTTTTAAATAGTCCTGTAGTCATGATCAGAAACCTTTGTACAAAATTATATGCAATTGAAGGCCATGAATTATAAAAAAAAATTCTTCTAACTAATAATAAATCCTGGAGAAAAGATACAAGTTTATTTAGCATGAGTTCTATTATATTATATTTAGTATATCAATAATTTTAAATTTTATTCAATCAATTAATGATTCCTAATAAAATAAACAAAATCTATATTTAATAAACAATATAATTTATTTTAAAAAAATAACAATAATGTTGTTGTCACATTACCATTAATAAATGTGTTTTTATATTGTACTATTTCCATCATCTAATATGAATATTGAATGTCTTTAGAAAAATTTAACTTTAAATATTGCAAATACATTCAACTGCTTGATGTGCTATTACTAATAGTTGAATCTGTTTGGAATATTTAAATAAAATTAAATTTTTCTGAAGACATTCAATACTCGTATTAGATGATGGAAATAGTCCAATATAAAATACAACTAAAAAGATCATCATCACAAACCTTCAGGAAAACATTACCATTAATACTTAAATTCATATACCAAAATCAACCAATGTTCATATGATTGACAAACTAAACCAAACCAGCATTGATATAAATAATTAGTAATCCAGCAACCTATACAATGAGACTTATAAGGTGAAACAATGAGTGAAATGCCTGTTAAAAATAAGATCAATTCAGTACTATAAAAATATTTAAAGTAACGGCATTAAAAGAGCAATTATTCTTAAAAGCACATATATAAAATATTTAAATAATATCAATACTAATTCATCATTATAGCTATACTCATTAAGATATAATGACATCACCCATGCTCTTATAAAAGTAATTATTACAACTAAGTCATTATAAAAACGAAGCCATATGAAATTTACAACTGGAACTAATAATATCAATCTAAACACATTTAATTGTACAATATCTAAACTCTCAATACATGCACCATTGGCCAACTTCCTTATACAATATAAATACTTATTAGCATTAAACATCATTATAAAATTATAAGTAATTACTAAATAACAAGTATTAGATATTTTACAATGCGCACCAAAATATGACAGTATATTTTCATAAATAATAATAAATTATTATTATTCACAATATAATATTTTAAAAAATTAATTTAAATACATATTTTCTTACAAATTATAAATTTATGTATTGTTTAGAACTGACAGAAAATTAATAATAATTAATAGTTATGTAAGGAAAAAATTATCAGATTATGAGTTGATTTTATTTATTGTGTTTTGTTTATCAGTAAAAGTTCTATTTTTCTTTGGCAATTGATTGAAGAAGTGATAAAGCATTAAACAGAAGCAGACAATTCTGTCTATTATGACGATCCATTTTTAAAAATATAAAACAGAAGACAAGTCTGAATGAAGTTGAAGAAAATAATAATTTGTGTGCATTTAATAGTTTGAAAAGTACTCCTATTCATTGTTGATGAAGATATGGAAAAATAGATTATCCATTTGAGTTTGGATTCACCTTCCCAGGATAAAAACTATATAATTAAAAATCGATTTTATAGATCTTAAAATTTTATTACTATTCTTAAAAGAACAACAATCCAATTTGTTCAAGTGATTAATCAGTTTTACAAGAAATTATTCCTGGCAAAGAACCAATAGAACAAATTATTCTGCAGTTTATATAAGAATATTTAATAAAAAAAATTATGTCACTTCTTTCCAGATTAAGATTCAAATCACAGAATTAATTTCAACAAAATAAAATTTTGTATGATTATAAAAACATTGATTTTCTTTAAATTATAGTGTATATATATATGGGATTCGAATTCAGACTTTCCCACGACCCTCAGCTCTCCATGACATCTCATATTGTTGACCCACCTAATCACACACATGTTGAAAAAATAAGTAATGACCAATATATGTATTTCATGCTAAACCAGCAATCATCAGTTGGTCCAAATTACCATCTCCACACATATATACAATCATTGCTCAGCTTTATATTAAGATAGCCAATCTTCATACTTTAATGGACAGGCTTCATCTACTCCAACCCACAACTTTTCAGCCATCCATTTCATAGAAAAATCTGATGATGGAACATTCAAAACCCATGTGAATGCCAAGGTTGTCATCCTACCCATGTTGATGTTAGTCAGTTATAGTGTAATAAAATCAACTTTTATAAATTAAGAGTGGGTAATGCTTTCAAATAATAATAATAATAATACAATATTTTAAACACACTCAATGACATCACATTTTTTAAAATTATTAAATAAAATTTATTTTTCATACATTTTCTTAATTTATATACCAATGAAATATATCGTTTCAATATATAAAAATATCCATCATAGATTAATTTTATACTAACAAACAATGAAGTACTAACAATGATAATAAATCTTAGAAATAAGTATTATAAAATGCTAAAGTACTTTCATTTTTTTTCGTAAACATTTTCAACTATAAACCTTTTAAATTTGACAGAAACTAAATCATCATTTGATATCCCAAGATTTATGAATTTTAACATTTCTACTGTGTCTATTAATTAAAGATTTTTTTATTTCTACTTATTGAAATTGCCTTTTTGATACTTTTATTATGATTTGTGATTCTTTTATTATGATTTCTTTCCTTGTGAAGAATTCTAGTATTTTTCAGTTAAAATCATTTTATTTTTTCATGAAAAAATATGATTTTTAATTTCGATCCAGAAAATATTAGAATTCTTTATGAGGAAAGAAACTATAAAAAAAAAAAAAAAAATCAAAACAGGCAATTCTTATGAGAAGATATAAGAAATCTAATTAATAGGTAAATTGCAATTGTTAAATTCATGAATCTTCAGATATCTCATGATGCTATTTACTTCTGCCAAATTTAAAATGTTTCCAATTAATAATAGTTATTTGTAAGATTTATTATCACTGTTAGTATTTTATTGTTATATATATATCATTACAATTTTAGATATGTGAAAGGGTTTTGTTAGAGTTATTCTGTCACGAGTCAAGTCCACCGTTTCATGAACCAGTTAGCAAAACAGTAAGTTTTATTTTAAATAATGTAAATAATAATCTAATTGCTAGATATTGTATTCTTAACTTTATTAGTTCCTAATAAATTTTGGCTTTTTTTTTCTTGCTTGCTTAATTTTAAATAGAATTTCATGATTATTTTTAATATTGTGGCTTCAAAAATGTATGAATATATATAAAGTGTTCTTTTGGATTTTTCTATTTTTAAGGAAAATCTGATTAAATATTTGACATTTTTTAGCCATGAAAATATTCATGTCAGTATGTATACACACACATAACCAAATTACACGTATTCAAATTTTTCAGTGCCATCCATAAGTAAGTCAAAATTCATTATTCATGATTTTTACTACCAGAAGACTTCTTATTTATAAAAATGGTATAAATTAGCACATACTTTCATGTTTGACTAAAAATTTGTGTGAACTGGGGAGAATATCATTTGAAGTGTTATGTGTTTTATAATTAAATGTATTTGAAAGCTTGAAACATATAAAAATTCTAAATAATGGAAATAGCCATACTTATATTAATAATATCTTGGAATTCACATTGATATTCCTAATGTCCTTAATTTTTAAGTTTTCTTAGTAGCTTCAGGATTAAATGTTTTAATCAGAAGATATTTTTTAATTGTTCTCTTCATTTATTATGTTACCATTTAGCTAGAAAGATGTAAACTAGAAAGTAAAAAGCAAATTGTAAATTTATAATAAAAATATATTAAAATGGAAATAAATATAATTTTTTCAATTATTTTTTTTTTTTTTTGCATATAAATAAATTTAAAATCAAGAAAGTTATGTAACAGTAAATATTACAAAAATTCTTTCAATATTTTACTGCCTTTCTCAGTATAACATAAGTGTGAATATTTACAGATCATATCTGAATTTCTAAATGTCATCATTATGTATGATTTATTGGTAATAGTATGAATACTGAACCCCACTGCTTGATGGCATCGTTTTTCACAAAACACACATCAATATGCCGTTTTAGCAGTTTTAATTTACGGCTGACAATACAATAGGTATTTTTTGACCCATAACAGGCTGCCTGAGGGCGATGTATTCTATGATTATGTAACAAAATACTACGCCCATTGCATTGCGACAGTATTCGTCAAATGAGCGCTCTTGCTACGGTCTAACTTAATGGTGGCCATATTTGAAAGAGATGAAACTCTGCAAAAATTCATTGTCGGAAATTTTTTAGAAAGCGTAGTGAAATTAGTATTCCATATTAAGAATTGTCATGTCATCACACACGCTTCCCTACGCTTTTGAACTGCACACAACTTGAAAAGGTTTTTTTCAGCAGAGTTGTTTCCAATTTCGCATGCAAATGCCCGTTTATGCATGAATCCGTGCAAGAACTGTAAGGGAAGTTGGTTCGAGGGCTCCAAAATCCCGTTACTTACAGTTTTGAGGCTTTCCTGTTATTTTATTTGTGTGTTACTTTTGACTTTTTTTTTATGCCCCCGAAAATGGGGTTTTTTTTTGTTACTTGTTTTGGTTCACAACTTGTCCAAAGTTTCGTTTATTTTTGATTCAATAAATTATTTTATGGGAAGCTGTTGTTTTTTGTTGTTGTTCACATGATTAGAAAGTAGGTAGGTAATATTTGATAAGTTTCATTAACAATTAATTAAAGTAGGTAATATTTTATTATACCAAAATAAAAAAAGTGTTTAAGAGTTTATTCAAAAGGCCCCACCCAAAAATATATATATAAAATAATAATAAAGAACTGTGTGGTAATATAATAAAATGTTCAAAAAGAAAATCCAAAAAAAAGTCGATAATTAAAAATCAAAAACCTTCCACCCCACCACACCTCCCCCGGCTTAAAAAAAAAAGAAGTGTTCTTTAAAAACGAACTGTTTGTCTTTTTTAAAATTAAAGGCCCAAAAATTAAGGAAGAACTTTTCGCTATCATATAATATAGCTTTCTGTAGCGTAAAGATTTGAAACAAAAAAATAGAAAAGCCTCGTAATAAATTAACAAAAAAAAAGACGACAATTCAAAATCAAAACAACCCCTCTCCCCTCCACCCTCTAAAAAACCAAGTGTTGGTTTATTCAAAAGTACCGAATTGTTGAAGTCTTTCAGCAAATCAAAACATCAAACAAAAAAAAAGAAGATAAGTTCAAAGCAAACAACCCCCCTACCATCTAAAAACAACAAAGTGTTTGTTACCGTATTTTTGTGTAAACAAACCGATGGAGCGTTAATCGATAATTTCAAAGCAAACCAACACCCCCTAAAAACAAAATGTTTGTTTCTTAAAAAAACAAACCAAATAAAAAAACCGGGTGGAAAAAAAACTTTGGTTTACCGTAAGTAATATTATGTAAAGAAACTGACAGACAGTTAATCAATAATTTAAAAACAAACCAATACCCCTAGACCATCTAAAAACAAAGTATTTGTTTATTAAAAAAAACCCGGGTGGAATAAAAAAAAAACTTTGGTGGTTTTCTGTAATATTATGTAAACCAAACAGATGGGCCGATGATGAAAAAAAATTAAAAACCGATTGAAAAAAAAAAAAACAAATTTTACCGTAATATTATGTAAACAAACAGACGGCTCGTGAATCGGTATATTGATGTGCATTGGGCAAAAAAGAGCACCATCAAACGGTAGGGTTCAGTATTCATACTATTACCGATTTATTTATTTAATAAAAATTAAGAATAATTATTGCAATAGTTTTTCTAGCAATATGGCTCAAAGTCACCAAGATATTGGATTAAATTTTATGAATACTTTCATGATCAATAGAAACATGCATATGTATTAACACACACACATATCAAATATACATAGCTTAATACATATGAAATTTAAATAGAAATAACCTCAGAAGCTAACTACTCTTTAGTTTTAAATGGTTTTGAGTTTGCTTTTATTGACATTGCTGGAAATAAAGAGTGGAAATTATATATTAGTCTGATTTAAATATGGCTTTAATCTTTCTGAAATAATGTTTTAATATTTCGAGAGTGAAGATAACTTAACAAAATTAATGAAATAACTTGTAAGTGTAATTGTCAAGTATGCATAGATTTAAGTGGAAAAAACAATACCCATGAAGCTATGTACAAATAACACTCATATGAAAGTATAAAGATTAATTAGTTCATTTCTTTATCATTTATTGATATGTATTTTTACATATTGCTTCTGGGTGTGTTATTACTTCCATTTAAATTTTATATACATTAAAAACTATGCATATTTGATATTTACATTTAAAAATTAATATTTCTTTAATGAAATGAGATTTTTGAAAATATGATTCTTTCTTTATCTTGAAATATTCAATCATAATTTCACAATGATTTATGCTGTATTTAAATCAGGCTAATATATAATTTCCACTGTTTATTTCCAATACATCAATGAATGAAAGTTCATAATTACCTAAAATTTAAAAAATAGGTTTTTCATGGTATTTTTTATTAAGCATTGGTGTGTCAGTATTTTTTATACAGAGATTTCAGGAGTGTTGTTATTTCTAGTTAAATTAAATGTATATATTATAACCTTCTCCTCTGATCATTGGACAATCTGTCCTACACATTTCTGGGTGTCATAATCCCATATAACCTACATCATTTCTAATCAATCAATCAAGCCACCATGTTATGTGGCATAATCCCGATTGTAACCATCTTCTAGATTGCTGTAATCGTAACTGAATCATACCGCACATTTTAGGTGTATAATCTTCCCTGTAGCCTTCCCGCTAATCTAACTAGTCCAATTTATACGTTTGGAAACCATATCTTTCTCTGTAACCTTCCTACCTACAACTAATCTAGAATATATGCCTAAAATAAATGATAAACCAAAGATGATTTCTTTATTAGCTAAACTCGCATGAAACTATAATCTTAGAGAAGATCACAAGGTGGATTAATAATTTCTGGTCAAGCTAGCCTCAAAATCCACAAACAAGCAGATAAACAAAAGAAATTATAAAATAAACTTCATATTTGTCAAACTAATAAATAAATAATTAGATTGATGGAATGAATATGAAATTAGAAGTATAAATTAGGCAATAAGCAAATGAGGATGTAAATGATTAAATGAATGATGAAAATAAGTAATAATTAAATAATAAAATAAAATGAGTCTGAGAATGAAGATGTGTAAGAGTTAATGGATGATTAAGATGAGAAGAGCTAATGAATGATGAGTGAATTAGGATAATGAATTAGGATGAAAAAAGAGAATAAGGAAAGATTGAAATGACAGATGAGAGGAATGATGATGAAAGATGATGTACAGAACTCTAAATTTGATATTGAATTAAATGATAATAAGACAATTAAAACAGAACTCTAAATTTGATATTGAATTAAATGATAATAAGACAATTAAATAAAATACAGATTCTAAGCTTACTAAGACCAGAATATTCACCATAAAGTCAAAACCAACTATACATTTCAGACAAAAGAAGTAATAGATACTTTAAAGTTTGGTTGACCTTATATCTCACGGTGAATGTAACACAATTCCACTCTAATTACAATAATTAACTGGATACAAATTTACCATAAATTCCAATCCTATCACAAATTGATATAATTTATCCTTCTCAGGGTTCACATAGCTTAAAGGGTGATATACAAGATACACTTGGGTCAGTGAGAGGGATTTTGCCACTACCCAAGCATAACACACACAAAATAGCTCTTAATACTGAATTGAATTACTAAACAATATTCAATAATTTCAAATAAATTCTATAAATTCCCTAACTATGCTAAACTTTAAGCTTCAATAAGTAAGAGTAATTTTTCAATAGCTAAACGCAATAGCTTTCCAACTTTCTTTCTCCATTAATTAGAAACAAGGCAACCAAGACCAGTGAATGATAGATCTGTGGATTCAAATGAACTGATCAAACCAATATTAGGTTTTTAATCTTTTAGTATATCACTTAAACTAATATTCTTTAGGTTAGTATGTTTAATTATTAAGTTATGATGCCCTAGATATACTCATAAATTATAGGGCTTAACACAATTATTCGGATATACCTATATATAGTGACTTTTACAATATTGATTGATGACAATTTCCCTATAATCACAGGATCTGTCGATAGCAATAACAATAATATAATGTGTGGTGTGTGTTGATTAGCAATAAGAATACTGAAGACTAAATAAAATTTTAACGCAACAATATTTATTTACATTATGTACAAGTCTCTTTCAGACACATTACATGAAACAAGATAAATCCATTCCAAAATTAGGGATGGAAATTAATGATGTGGTAAGTAATGACCAACTAATATGACAAACATTTTGGATATGTTTCTTTATTATTCTATCAGGTAGACTAAGACAGTTAAACTTATTTGAGCTATCTTAGCATTGAAATTGCAAACAAAATGAATTGATATCCTTTGGATATACGCAACTTTTAAACGTAAAAAAAAAAACAACAACTCTAAATTACAATTTATTATATCAAACTGTAGCTGTTTGAGTTATTAGAATATGATAAGGGCAATTATCATACTCCAATACAAGTAATAATTTATTATAATTTATTCTATAAAAAAATTTTCTTGCATTAATGTGGGGCAAACATCATAAGTTAAATGCACATATGACACTACAACATTCACTATGTCCACCACTTAACCATTTATTAATTAACTGATCTTACTAAGTCATCAGTAAATACCTACTTTTTGAAAACCAATCCACATTGTCCATGTACACTCCTTGCTCTTTTATGTAAAAGTTCTCACTAGTAAGTTTTGGTTGGTCTGTTTATAAACTGATGAAGATTACACAACATCAGAAAGACACTATTTCAATTATACAACACTATAGCTATATCAGTGTCCCACAATCTGACTATCTTAACCTTGCTATTCGATTTAAAAAAAAAACACTACACTTTATCATACACGGTGGAATATTAACTATATAACTTCTTGAGGGATCTAAATAAAGGATGCTCTACAAAACAACATGATAGTTGTATATCAAGAAACAATATGATAGTTATATAAGAATATGGCCAATTCTGATACCTTTTCATAGGTATAAAAGTGTGGGCAGTGCCTCTTCACTGGAAAACAGAATTCAGACCATGGGATCATCCTCTGTTAGGCTTAACTATGCTCTAAGCACTAACTCTTAATCAGCCCCAACAATATCATCCTCTCATATTAATTAACAATGGGGAATTCTCCATCATCCCCTGTACAATATTAATTATTATTATATCTAAGGCTCTTATATGTAGCCCAAACTCATCCTAAAATCTATCACAAATTCTGATCAATACAATAGCAAGGTAAAACAACACTAATAATCTAAGTGGAAACATAAATATTCCATTGCACATTGCAGAAACTGTTAATGTTTTATAAACAGACCACCAATATCAGTAAAATAACCATTAATTATTTCAAAATAATAATTATACCTTTTATTATAGCAAGCCATGTACATGTAAACAAGGAGGATTAAACTACATTTTGTATTTAAAGCGGACATTTTCGTTCATAAGCTAAATTAAGCAATGATAAAAAAAAATACTTATTAAATTATTTTATATAATAGAACAATGGTATCATTATGTGTATATTTTTGACCAGTTTGGGTATATTTGTTCCCCTCCTCAATATAATATTAACATCTGTTTTAGCAGTGAAAGAGATAAACATTTCTCTTTCTTACCAGATAAATAATATTTAACATTATGCTTTCCCTTCATTGGAAAAATAATATAAATATGGATAATAAATGTATATAACTTTATACACAGCTACATCATTACTTAGTATATTCTATACCCTGAGATATATATATAAAAAAAACAACCTGAATAACACATGAAAGAAAAAAAAACACATTACAATATTATATATAGCAATTAACAAACTAAACAAACATTACATTTTCTACCATTGGACTTTATCGAAGTTTGATTCGTTCTTATAAGTAAAACAACATGAAAACGGATATGATAAGCAAACATTCCTGAGTAATATATATATTGGTTATCCGGTTCAATATTAACATTTTCAGACAAAATTCAAACATTTCTCCAATGGCAATAGAAATCCTTTATCGGTTTGTGTACTAATGTAAGCATACTGAAGCAATATTAAAACATTTTTGAGAATAAGTCACTTAAAATAGGTTTAATTAATATCTATTGATTTGTCTATTTTTGTTTTTCTTCTTTTTTTTTTTCATCTGCGCGAAGATCTGTTATACTCTTAAATAATCTGGGTGATTTTAAGACCATTTAAAATATTATCACGTTGCAAGTTATTCACTAACGATAAAATCAATAAATATTTTTTTTCACTTCCCTTTTATCAGCAAATTATGATGTTTTAAGTTATACTGAGAAGAATCTATTTAATTATAAATACGATCTTCTAAGCGATTTTAATTAATATGTAACATATATTTTTCCAAATGTAGCACAATTATAATTAGTTTATTACGATCTTTGAAAATAAACTTTTAAATCATTTATGAATTTTGTTTACTTTGTTTTTTCCATCTACAGTAATTGTCACAATCTTAAATAATCTGGGTAATTTTAAACACTTAAAATATTATTACTTTATATGTTGTATAATCAAGAAAAAAAAATCAATATTTCTTTATTCACTATTATTGGCAATTTATTTCATATTTAAGAATGTTAAGCAGAATTGATTTAATAGTAAGCAATTATTAATAATATATATACGTGACTACTTCTCAGGGAATATCAGAGCAGACGATCTCTTTTCCCAATGAAATAAGAAATACTTTATGCACTTTTCTTTTCAAACTAATTACTTTATATGATTTAAAGTGAAATTTTAATTTCTTCATTATTTCTTGAAACTTTTCTTCAAATGATTTAGAATATTTTCTTGAAATATTAATTTATATGCAAACAGATTTTTCTGCTTAATACTGAATTAATGGTAGCACGAAAATTAAAATACTTCAATCTTTTTTTTTCTTCAGTCTAAATAATTTTTGTGTTGTGATTAGTTCTGATAATTGGTTAAAATAAAGAAAACAAAAATAAATGCTTACGTTTTCTGGTATTATTTTTTGTTCCAAATAGTACATGTTTAAGGCAAATACTTATTCAAATAGCGGTCCTTCCAGTGTTTCCTTCAGTAGGCAAAGTTAAGAATCTAAGATCGATGAAAAGTGGTGTAGAGATTTCACAGGGTTAGTGAGTTTACTCCATACTATTCAAATCCATCTATCTATGAAATTTTGTCCCAATTAATTAAAAAAAAATTATTATTTTCTAGCTTATTTCTTCTATTTTACTTCAGAAGTGGAGTTGTAGTCTTATTCCATTTCCATTTCTTAGAGTAGTCTGCCTCCCCCTACAAACTTTTATATTATATACTTTATATTACATGGTAGGATTGGTTCTGAATGAGCCTATCACTGTAAGATGTGAATAAATTAAGTTTTATCCCTCTAGTGAGAATCATCTAGACTGATGCATTTCAATTTACATTAAAATATAGTATATTTAAAGATTGTTTATAAAAAATTTAGAAGACTTATAAAGTGATTTTGCTGTTTATTTTCAATTATTGTTTAACAATACCAACAAATAAAGTGTTAAATATTTTATATGCTTCCCAATAATATTTTAATACTATTAAAACAACATTTGAAATAGCTGCCACTGGAACAATGTTATAAAATGTTTATGGGATTTATATCCACTCTATCAGACTTTCCAGTGTCTCACAAACAGTCAAGATCATCATCACTTCTTAGGATATTTCTTAATGAGCTTTTGCTTAGTGGGAAAATTATAATCCACAAGCATTTCACTCTATAACTAATCTCTACACATTGATGTTCAATATCTTAACAAATTATTACCAATTAAAATTTAAAATTTTACACATTTATCCACTGGATAAAACCTACTATCTTTGAGCCAACACATATGGTTACAATATATAAGAAAGGCAATTTGCGATAAATGTAAGAAAGATGAAGGCATAGATAGTTGCTTTGTAATAAAAAAAAATATTGTAGATAGTGTATTAATCAATTGCAATGATAAATCCCCTCTCCCCCCAGAATGCTAGACAAAAGAAAAATGCTGAAAGAAGAAAGAGAATATCAGCAATTAGAAATTATTATTATAGAAGAATAGATAAAAACACACATTAATTATATGAAACAGCAACAATTATAAAAGCATGAAATGAATGATATATAAAATATAGAAATGAGTTACAAATAGCAAACCCAAATCATTAATACTAGATTAGTATCTACAGAATTATAACTTGAATAGAAACAATATGAATCGATACATGAACAATGTAATATTTAAAGCCTATAATTCTTGTAATTAGTTGTTGTGAGTAGATTTAAAAGTTAAATGAAAATGGGTTATGAATTTAAAATACACATGAAGGTTTAGTAATAACATTATTAATTGTATTGTAAATGTATGATAACGATTTGAATAAAAAAATTAAAATATAATTGAGATTCTGATTTGTAATATTGAATGACAAACTAACTTTTTGAGAATGCTTTTCACTTTCATTTTAATATATCTTAAAATTTATCATTTTTGTATTTTACTTATATTTTTCAAAAACAAATCAATATGCAAAAGAAATTTGAAATTAGTGATTGATTTTGGATATTTATACATTGCATTATATTCTAACATTTTGATTCACAATTTTTTTTTTGTAGGTACCAAATTATTATAAAATTATAACCAAGCCTATGGATATGTCTACTGTTAAAAGCAAATTATCTCGTGCTCATTTTAATCATTATAATTCCGTGGATGAATTTGTTGCAGACATATATCTTATTTTTAGTAATTGTAGCAAGTTCAACTCAGTAAGTATTTGTGTGTGTGTGTGTGTGTATTGCTAATTTATACAGAAAAACAATTTTTTTTTTGAATGAGTTTAATATTAACTTTCATATTTTATTTATCATTTAATAGATTCATTAATAATTCTAAGAACAAGTTTGAGGATAGTGATGAAATACAGTTACTATATACTCTGGATTGATAGGTTTTGTCAGGCAAGACATCATAAGAAAATATAAACAAATTTATAAGGACTGGAATAACATAGCACATTCATTTATACAAAAGGGCTAAATACAGTAGTTTGCCATCATTCTTTGATTACTAGAAAGAAATAGGTCATTTGAATTTATTGATAGCAATATTATTTATTTGGTGAAAAATAATAAAAAAATATAAAAAAGAAGCTTAAACAGATAATTATTGCAAAACATGCTGTTAATATAAAAGCCAGTAGCATTCTTCTTAAGAAGAATTGTTTTTTTAATTTATAACTAGAATAAATATTAAAACTTGCTATAATAAATTTTAATCTAACTTTGACACAAATGCATTGTATCAGAAACCAAACTAGTAATTTTTAATGTTATAATTATTAATTATCTACAATCTTGAAGAATGATTGATATTTTAATCATATAACTAATTAATATATCTGATAAGTATGTCAGAGTAAAATTATTCAGGAGCTGTAGTGTGCAAATTTTTTTATTATTATATTTGTTTCAATATTACACTCATTATTTTTTAATACTGAATTTTTCTTGGTAGTCTCAATTCATTTGCTCTACTGAGATTTTAAGTTTTTTTTAAAAAAAATTGCTGACTACTAATTGTTTTAATATCTACTTGCTTGGGAGCTCTATCAGTAGCAATGTTACTTCCGATGTGTGAGTATCAGTTCTGATATTTATGTTCATCTCACACTTTCTGGCTAAAGATTTTTTTTCTCTGTCAGATTGACCAGGGATTATTACTTATCAGAAAGCATAATTCAACTGCTCATCTTATTTGTAACCTAATTCATACTAATTTTTCATGATAGCAAACAACTATTATGTTTTTACTATGAAAAACGACGAGCCTAGATTAATTTTTGGGTAGTATCCTATATCAATAATATTACCAACTACAAATTCAAATGAAGGTAGAATCTTATATAACTTTACCAGATAATACTTTAACAGTATAATATGAGAAAATAATTATTCATAATTAATAAATATATAACTTTAAAATCAAAGCAAACTTTAGCAATATATACATCAAATACATGGAAAATATGAATTGCCTCATGTCAAAAAAAGTTTTTAAAATGATAGTTTTAAAAGTAAAAATGAAATAAAGAAATATACTTTTTTTAAAACAATTCAAATTATGTGCAAGCTTCTATAAATGTTAAAGAAAAAAATGCTATCTATAATCATTTTTTAAAATATACTGTTACTATTTCATTAGTATTCTTATTAAAAATTATCACACAATTTCGTCAGCAAAGTCAATTTCAATAATATTATTACCTATAAACTTAATTTAATCCTAACTGTAAATAATTTAATATTAAAATAATATTTGATTCCTGATATTACAAATATCATTAATGTATTATAATTAATTTATTTTTAAAATTATTCCTCTTTTTATTACAAATTTTATTTATTTATCATTGTTATTTATTTATACAAACAATATTATATAATTAATAATAACTGTCTTGCAATGGGTTCATATTTGTTACAATAAATCACTAGCTATCTTCAAACTATGTCTGTTAAATAAAACATATTTTATTTACAATGGTTTTCTTACTCTAAGTCTGCACAGAATTTGAAAATATATATTTTTTTTCAATTTAATTTTTGTGATTTAATATGAGAGTCTTGGATTAAATTATTAAAATTTAGCAAATTATCATCATTCAATTGTAGTTCATCTCATCATTTTCCTCTGAAGATGATATAACATATTTAATATTAATCAGAAATTAATAATAAATTCTTTACAACAGCTGTATAATCAATAATTTTATACATAAAAAAAGCCTTTTTCAGCACCTGCTTTTGTGCCCTTTTCAAATGTTACTAATCTATTTAACGTTATAATAATACAAATAATTAAAACAAATCAAAACTCTCATGTATAAATTCAATAATAACAAAATAATTGACTATATCATATGTTAAATGAATATTACATGCAATTTTTATACAATTATATATATCATCTTATATAATTTTCCATTCATTGATTGTTGACATTTTTAGAATGCCCATTGTTAAGATTGGAAATTTTATTATTTTCCACTAATTGATGTCACCAAAATAAATCATCTGATTGCTGTGAAATAATATCATTGTGCTTAAATGAAAATCATTTAATCAGATTTATAAACTATGCATTTATAATTGTAGAATAACTGACACAGTTAATTGTATTAGTTGAAATACAATGTTAAGTGATAAAGATTGATATAAAGCAAAATTAGACACCATATTCATTTCACTTTTAATAACATTAACCTATGTTTAAGATTGTAAACTTACAAAGATAGATGCTGTTACGTATTATAATATTGTATCAATTGGCTGTGTGATAATGGGCTATTTAAACAGAATTTCTCTTAGGAACAAATAGTAATAGTGATTGTAATAGACTGCATAAGGTGGATGAGTTAATATGTCTGCTGTATGGCTCTACTTCATCTCTAGAGTGATTCTTCATGCTCTAACTTGAAAGGCACATTAAACCTGGACCTAACTATAAAGTGAGCTATATTTGCAATACTGCATGAAAGACTTCATCAATGAAGCCAGCAGAGAATGTACGATTTGACCATGAAGTATATGATTTGTCTTTTGGATACCTTCATATTAAATATCAAAATTATTATTTATGCATTAATCTGTTATTCCAGTATATACTTCTTGAAAATAAATATCTACAATAAATTTTGTTTGTGTTCATTTCTATTTTTCTGTTAAAAATTATATATATATATGCACACACATACATCTATGTTGTTGTATGCCATGAGACATTACTGTCTCATTAAATGTCTCATTATATATTTAATTACCTTTCACTTTTAAACACAGAATTTATCAAACGATGTTGCAATTATATGATCTGGTTTTATTTCTTTTGTCCTTCTTTACTAAATAGTTCTTTATAGAACTCTTTCATTTATTTAATATCATCCTTCTATTTGTAATAATAAAGTCCTTTTTGTTGTTGTTAAAATTATGTTTTCATCTACACCAAGATATTTTACATATTTGAGATTTACCGACTTATATGACTTTTTTAATCACTTTTATTATATTTCTTTATATCAGTATTAACCATGTTTAATCTTAGTGAAATTTTTCTGATGGATTATTTTTTAATATTTTCACATTCTTCTTTTATTTTTCTCGCATATATTGCCTTGTCTCAGTTACAAATTAATTAATTGCTGCTTTTTTTTTGTTTGTTGATATCCGTGTAGTTATTTTTACTCAAATATCTATTATCTTCTTATTGGTCTTGTTCAAATGTAAACGATCTTCAAAGTCAATACGTGCTCATTTGCAAGTCAGTACACTCTAATAAACAACTTAACATATAAATGATTGAGGTCAATATAATACAAAAAAAAATTAACTTACACTTATATTAGTAATGTCAATTAGAAAACATTAGCTTTAAATAAAAATATTTCCCTAACTAGACATAACAATTAAAGACTAACTAACCAAGACTTGAACTTTAGAATCTAAAAGTGATCTAGGTCAAGCATATCCAAGCAACCCATTGCTCAAAAGATGAAAGTTTATGATTCAATTATTTAATTGAAAACATTAACTAACTCAACAATCGCAATATATAAAAACCTCATGAAAATAATAATAACTGCAAAGATGGTTGATTAAGCCAAAGGAATTATTTGCTTACATAATCTTTGACAGCAAGAAACTCTTCTACAATTTCACAAACCTGCACTCAAGGGAGTTTCCTATTAGACAATAACCACTCAGAGTAATAGAAATATTATCAATTGTGAAAACTATAAAAGAATAGTAGTACATCGTTCGAATATTATCATAAAAGTAATTTTGCGTATGCTAATATATATATCGCAGAATCACATTTTAAAGCTTTTAATGTTAAATAATTTATAATTAAGAGTATTTAAGTTATTTAAAAGCTACTCCAATTTTTTCCAGCTAAACAACTTGCTGTGGAGGTTATATGTAGACGCTTACCAGAAGATGTAAACATTAATTCATCCATCAAATGCCTAATTGAGGTGCCAAGATTCTATAGAATGAGCTTCTAGTTTCACTATACCAGCTTGCAGTGGATGGAATGGACACTACAAGAGGGCAGCACTGTATCAAAGTCAACCGACAGCTCACTCTACCAATGCATGAATCCCAGAAAGAGTCTGAATTTATAAGATCGAGAGACTTTGCTGTGAGATTTAGAAACATTTTATAGGAATTCTTAAAAGTGTTGTTTAAGTAAATCATCTGAACTTTAAACTTTATCTATGAACAATGGGGAAGCATAGGTCTAACTTGGATCATTTCATTTCTCAAATCACGGAATAAAGCTTATTATAGGATAAACAAATATTTGGTTTTGTAATAAATAAAATTTAGGTTTCCCTTCTCGAACAAGTTTGACAGCTCATCTGACTTAATATGGGAGGTGAGATTTTACTTTGCCCATATTAAGAACATTCACTATATATAGGACAGAATTGTTTGTTAACTTGTTTCACTAATTAACTAACTCTTGTTTATTATTATTTTTTTCTTTGGTATGAAAGACTAATCTTGGAAACATGTACTTTACTATCAACAGTAGGTTATTAATATACAGTGGGTTTCTTTTCCAAGGAAGATGGACTTTGTCAGTTGGAATAAGCTGCAAGGACATCAACTACTATACTACTGTTTGGTTTAAATATAAACTTGTTAGGATTCTTATTTTAAATTGTAACGAGTTTATCAGTACTTAGTGCTAATGATGCATACCTAACGGGTAGGAAGGGGATAGTTTGAATCATCAATTATTTTATTAAATATTAGGGATGCATGCCAGGCATTCACCAAATTGTTGTTAGGATTTCTGTTTGAATTGTTCTTAATTTTTCTTTGTTAAAATAAAACCTATTAAACTATTTTGAAATTTTGAGAAGCCTCTGATTTATCAAAATCATTCTATTTTAGCATGATTACACAATATTTAAATTATATGTGCACATATTCTCTTTTTCCTTTTGTCATAATATTTTTAGCAAGGTTTGGTTGAAAAGTCATTAATTCATTGCACTTACATAAAAGTGAGGATATTTTTTATTCATGTAGATTCACCCTTGAAGAGAGTCAGACGCAACTTCTCCCTGAGTTTGAACTGGCATAATGGAACCTGAAAGAGGAGTAGGAAGTGAGTGAACTGATATAAATTGTATTCAGATTTAATGCATAATTATTTGAGCTAACCATTAGAGATGGGTCAATCATTGATCAGGTTCTTCATGGCATCACTCACTGCATCCCACAAAAAGACCCTAGGTCCAACTGTAGTGAGATGTGACTCCCTCTCCCATGCAGAAACCGGACCATTACAATATATTTTAAAATAGTTTGAAATTCCAATCTAATTTTATTGGAAGATTATTAAAGATTAGGAGTATTGTTGTCAGTTGTTATTATATCTCTATTTTTACATCTCATTAATCTTGAAATATATATTTTTTGTTAGTCAAATATAATCCAATTTTATTGTATCTTTATTTGAAGACTTTAATCTAAATTTATTATATCTTTATTTGAAGGTTTTATATCAACTTCTTGAATTTTTCTCAGAGGATCACTTTGTAATGAACTTTTTTTAAAAATCAAGTCTATAACTTCCGTTTCTATCTTCAAGTTACAGAATTTGTATCTTGTAAACATTTTGCATTTCTAGCATTAAAATCTCCAATGATAATTTTAAAACATTGTTTTATACAAAAATATTTTATATATTTGTACAAAAGTCCTCTACTTCTTTATTTGAATGAGAACCAAATTTATCTGCATTTGATATCTTTCATTAAGTTGAATAATTAATTTTGCTATTCTACATATACTCTTCACAATATTCTTTCATTTTTTATTTTGAATATCACTTCATTTCTGCTTTCTGTATTTATTAGACTATTTGTGTCATGTTTTTTTTTACTAACTTCACAAAGTCCAATAAGTGTTTTACTTAAATATTAGAAAATTCTTCCTTTTCATGCAATCTTTTTACCTCAATAGTATTCTACTGTTAAAAGTAGCCCACACAAGATCATCATTGAATGGCAGCCTAAATTTTAATGAGCAATTAGAAGTCCATAAATTGTTTTTGTCTATCGTAAGTATAAATATATATAAATTCATTTCTTTTAATGTATGAGGGAACCAAATTATAAATACTAATCTTCTTAGACTCTTCCCAAATCTGGTGATATTAGTTTACATTTTTAGCAAAATAAAATTCCATGATAAAGTATTTAGTTGTTGTTTTTTTTTTTTTTTGCAATAAGAGCCATTAGACTCGAGTTTAGAATAAATGCATTTATTAAACTTAAAACAGTGAACATCATTTCTGTATATTTATTTTCTATATTAGATTATTAGCAATTTTTATTTTACTTTCTAACTGAAAATAGATATCTAGCTTGGCTGACTATAATCTGGATAACTGAAAATAATATCTATTATTTTGTGGGGAACTTTAATAAATTTACACATTTTACTTGGTCTTCAATTAATGGACATGACATATTTGTCTATATATATATATTGAAAATCTTTGCAAACAATCCCCCCCCCCCCCAAATAAATTGGGAAAAATAAAGAAAAAAAAGTTTCTAAATAGAATTTTTAAAAATGTCATTCAAGAATGTATTGAATTATTTTTAAACTTAATTATAAAAAATTATTTGTTGCCTAAAAGCTCAAATATTTTAATTGGAAAAAAATCTTATTATAAATAATTTTAATTTATGTCTGCATAATCAAACCAGGAAAATTAGAATAATTTTGAGTAAAAGAATTATTTTTAAAATTTTATTATTTGTTTGTTGCTGACAGTTAAAAACAACTAAGGTTTTTTTTTGTTTTAGGAATTTTCTGAAGTTGGTCAAGCTGGAAGATTAGTTGAAGAATTTTTTGACGAATTAATAAAGAAATTTCTCCCAGATCAAATTCCTGTAAATAAACAACAAATTAGAGACTGTTCGAGTCGGGATAGTTCTACTCCTAAAAGTGATACTTCTGAAAATCGCCGGAAAAAGAAAAAATTGTGTGAGGTTGTTCATTATTGTTAATAGTATTTTATTGTTCCTGTTAAATAACTCTAGGATTGGATGTCACTCTCTCTGTTTCCACTTCATTGTAAATAATGGCAAACTAAGTAACCAAAGCAATTTCTTTTTTTAAAAAAAAATTGAGGTAAATAAGAATGGAAAAGAAAATGGCTGCTCATCTTAATGTGATTTGTAATATTTTCAGTTTTTATTAGTATTGTTTGTGTTTTTTAATATATTATTGTTTATTCATTTACATAAAGTATATGTATTTGCATGCTCAACTTTTTTATTATCTAAGTTTACTTTTTTTTCTCTTAAGTTTAGAATATGTAAAAACATGAAATAGAATATCAAACCATCCTAAAAATATTCTAAATCAAAAGTCAGAATTAAAATCTGATAGTGGATTATGTCCTGATTATTGATAAAGCAGCTCTGAAGTCACAATAGTTTTGGGCCTCTTTTGTTGTTATTTCTGTGTTTTCATTTTTTTGTTTTCTTACTAGATGTATACAAAAATAATATTGTGGCTCAGATTATTTGTATTAAATTTTTGTATATTTAATTAACAAATTGTTTATTTATATATATATTCTTTAAATAATGTACATTTTATATAATTTTTTTTAATTATTGTATAATTTTGAATGTTTTGAAAGAATGATCATATGTTATATAACAACACCAGATGAGATTACTTCTTCTCCGTGTAGTCATACTAGTGCAATTTTCAAAGTATTTGTGGGTGTAATGTACTATTTTGACTTGTTTGCTCCATGTAGGTAAGACTGATTCTAATGTTTTTTTCAGTGTGCAGCCATAGATTTTGTAAGACTTCCATCAATAAATTTGGATGATTTACTATATTTAGTCATGTTTTTGGGAATAGTAGAAATCTCAAAAATTATAAAATAAAATGACAACTTAATCTTTCTAAAAATTGTCCACCTATTCTCATCTTATTGAGATTTTAAACAAAAACAAAATAGTAAATAAAAATTTTTGGTGGTGTTAGCTTTTTGTGGAAAATCTGTGGCTTGTTTGATATAAGTTGAGCAGAATGTTTGAGGAGAAAAAAATATTGCCATTTGTTTCTAGTGTAAACATTTTTATCATTTTGACATAAAGAAAAATAGTAAGAGTTTTTAACAGTGTATATAATTTACTTTATTATAATTGGCATATGTAAGTATTTACAAACAAATGTTTAATACCCACAAAATTATGAGCATTATTTTAAAAATACTGTAATTATTTCTAACAGTTGCATAATATATATATATATTTCAATAATTATGCAATGTAATTAAAATACTGCATTATTATGGTCAGAGAGGGATGATATATTCCAAAAAATAAATAAAAACATTTAAAAGAATATTACAATCATTAATTTGATCATATTTATAAAGGTACAAATTAAATTTTTTTTCAATATTACTTATTATCCTATTGCAATCCTGCAGTTTGTATCTTTATTTTTTTTTTAAAAAAAAAAGTCTATTAATGTGAGGAAAAAAAAATGAAAGTAAAATTATTTGTGTTTGTATGTTTTTTTAAAGAAAAAAGACAGAAAACTGTTGGTTTGTATATTTTCAAATATAAATTTTGATGTAATTTATTAATGATGATAATAGGATGTTTTAATTATTAAATTACATATCGCATAGCAATTTGTTCCATGATAATCTTCAGTTTTAGCACAAATGGAGGAGAGAAAAAAAGTGTAAAATTAAAAATAATTTTTGACAAGAAAAATAATTTTTAAATTTGAATAAAATTTATTTAAATATTAAGGTATATATAGTTGCCACATATTTATTAGCAAACGATTGATTTAAAAACATTCTAACAGCTTATAATATCTGCTTGTTTTTATTTTCTGCTAAAACATCTCAATTGCCTCTATCAATAACCAGTCACTAAAAATACCAAATGAATTTCATTTTTATATATAAATATACTGCACTTATATTTCACTTCTGTATTTTCAAAGACTGACAGTAATTGGTAGATAAAGTTAAAACATTTCAATCTAAAATAAAAACAAACATAATAGTGCTCAAATTTTCAGTTTACGATTATTTACAATTATGCATTTAGGAATATGAAGATGTAATGATAGAATATTTATGCATCTTTAATATATTCATACTTTATTTAGTTCTTCAAAATTATTTTTACCATTACCTCTACAATTATTGTTTTTTCTGTATTTGAAAATTCAGAGCACAAAACTAATACAAAAAGGTATTCATTTGTGATGCATTATATATAATATAGTGAACTCTCAATCCATCATTTTTCAACAGACCAGAGAAAATAAATGATACAAAAAAAATGATAGAATACAAGTTGATTAAAAATTATGGATAAGAAGCAATTTAATCACTGAAGAACAAAACATTACTTTTATGTATATAAATCAGATATTATAATTTTAAACATTACACTTAATTTGCTAAAATGTATATGTGTGTATATATAGCGCATATATATAAAATACAGTATATGTATAATTTTAATACAATAATTACATGTTTACAAAATGGAAAATAATATGTATAGGCATTAGATTTTTTTTCTATTTTAAATAATCATATCAATTTTTATTAAAATGGCAAATTTTAATGCTTCAGTATCTTTAAAAATGTTAAAACTTTTTCATGTAATGTTGAAAACAAAATAAAAATCTTTTAAATTTGTAGGGAAAATCCTTTCCAAAATAAAAAAGTAAAAAGAATAATTTCTGTATCACGAAATTATAAGAATTCAAATTGAGAAAGAGGATTTTTTTTTTAAAACAAAAAAAAAATGTTGATTGAAATATTAAAAAAAAAACTATCCATATAGATAAATATTGCATTGGGCAAAATGCCAGAAAAAACAACAGTTTGAAAAATGATGGGTGTGTATTTTTATATTTCTATGGTTTTAACTTCAGATCAAAGAAAGGAGATGATAAATACAGTACAGTATATGTGTATCCAATGGATGAAGAGTTCATTGTACGTAATAAACACAAGCGGAAATTATTTTAACAGACAATTGTTTTAAGGTTACATTGGTTGATAATGGTAGTTGATTATCACCACTATAAATAAATGTAACTAAAGTTGAATGATTAAAAAAAAAATCTATTATGGGATGATTTACCTATTTAATATGTCAGAATGTAAATCTAGAAAAAGTTACTGCAAAAGTGATCTATGATACATTGATAGTCTGCTACAAACTTTTTGTTTTAACATCTTTTTGGATATTGTGTAATGTAACTTTTCATATCTTTTTCTTTCAATTTTTCCTATTATACTTTATTGAGCCATCACAAACTTTTAAAGAATATTTGTTTTGCTCATAACTTATATTATTAAAAAACAATTTAATGTTATAAAGTCTTTTTTTTTCTTTTCGGAATCCAATGATCTATATATAAGTTGGACAAAGAATGAACTATACTATTGACCTAAACAAATGGATAGCAATTACTCTGAGTATCGATATATTTTCCAGCCATGAACCCCAGTGAAATAACATTTCTCTTTCTGTGCTGTAATTAGATCATTTCTGATAGGAGCTTCATTTTTTTTACTTGATTGGATAAGCCTACAGTCTGCTGTATCTGCTTCAGTCACTGAAATGGATATTTTTAAATCAGTGGCCAATTCCATTTTGCTGTGCAGGTAAACAAAGTATTTATTTGTTTAGATGAGGATTCATTATACATTTAATTAGACTAATTGCTACATTTATTAATTATCTAACTTTTAAAAAAAAAGGTAATTCTATGAAAAACATATAGAAGGTTAAAGGATTTATTTAATATCAGTAATCTCTGGAAATTAAAATAATGTTTGTCATAGATTTATTAATGAAATATGTTATTGTTTTTGAATTCATATGAAATTTGAGCACTGGAAATTACAATTGAATCCATGAATCATGGCTTTTGAACTCCAGAATTCACTACTGCACTTAAACTAAATGGAACATTAATAGAGTTAATAGTGAAAACACTCACACACTTCAGCTTACACTTTCAAATTCTCTTTTGATATTAACAAATACTGCAATGATTTAGTAAAAAAATTTGCTGTGATAATAAATAATATTAATTTCAATTTTTATTAAACATCGCTATTAATGCAATAGTCATTATACAGACTTTATGAGCCAGATTTTTGTTTTATTTGAAGAAATTGGATTAAGAAATAAAACTTCATTTCTAAAATCACTGGGCATAAGAGGTACACTTAAATATCTTTAAAAGGGCATAATAAAACTGATGTTGTATTTTAAAAACTTTTAAATAATCTTATGTTTTTATGAGTGGTAATTATTGAACTCAAAATTGCAATTGAAGGGCCACTACAGAATATTTGTAGACTTTTATTAAATGAAATTTGTATAAACTTGAAAATATCAAGTATAAATATTTCTCAGTAATTGCTGAATATAAATAATCCTGACATTATAAGTGAATCATTAGACATATATGTAAAAATAAACCCTTTACAATGCTGTGATGTCAAATATTTCAACACTACATTGTACATAATAAAATAATAAATTTTGGAAAATCATGACATGGATTTGTCTACTGGTTAGCATAGCAGCCGTCCAAGCAGCTGGCCTGTGTCGTCATGGATTTTATTACATATTAGTTTCATGCTTTTATCATCAATCTGTATTATTTTTTGATCATTAACATTCAACAGATTTCTTTATAACTCAAATTTTACTATATAAATAAAGATTTACATAAGTAGATTAACTATATATATATATAATAAATTTTATTCATATTTTTACATATGTAGTGATTTTTTATTTATTTAAACTGAATGTGTAAAATATATTTCGTAAACAAAATTATTTTTTTAATTTTTAATAAATAAGTATTATAATAAACCACTAAACATCACATGATCACCATCTCATACTAGCACATAATTGTCATTAAACAAGGCAAAACTCTCTATACAGTAGTGCCATACAAACAGAGTAATCAATGGATGCCAGAAGGCTTGTGCATAAAATCCCTATCTAGTGCCTACTCATCCGATATCCCCAGAATAGTTTCTGGCTTGTGGCGTTTGTCATTGAGATGCTCTCAGATCCAAAGCTCCTCACTGACGAAGGCCACGAGCCAGAAACTAGTCTGGGGATATTGGATGAGTAGGCACTAGATAGGGATTTTATGCACAAGCCTTCTGGCATCCATTGATTACTCTGTTTGGCACAGTGTGGCACTACTGTATAGAGTTTTGCCTTGTTTAAGTATTATAATAGAAAATTATAAAAGTATTATGAGAATGATATCAAATTCATTGCATTTTCAGTCTGTTGGCATTAATTGTTTACATTTTCTACAAAGACTTTTATCCTTGTTAATTATCTGTATTTTCTCTGTTAACTTTATCTTCACATTTTTGAGTTTTCTCATCTTTCAGTATACTCCAGAGAAAAAAATTAAGCAGAATGAAATTTGGTCATTTTGATGATTGTTGGCCCATTCACAGGCAGTACCATAAGAGTATTGGAAGAAACAATTGTTTGTAACTTAAGACTGATAACATTTTGTGGTAATGTTACATATTAATAATAATCCCTGGAAGATTGGTTTCTTTTTTCAAAAATTTTAATTTTCCGTTATCCAATATATATAGTTTTTATGATTTATGTGCTTTTGTGTGATCATATATGTAGTTTCAAAAAAGATGCATTATTTATGATTAAAATGAACTCTAGAAGTTTTTTTCCTATCAGTTTCCCCATCTTTCAAAATATGAAACTAAGGAGTTCTTTTTAAATATAGTATCAAATGCTTGAGTGGTTAATTCCTAGTTTAAACTAAAGATATTTTGTTGATTTTTGAGGACTTTGATTCAGTAAATCTATCAACTCAATTCTTTTCATGCTGATAGTGATTATTCTTGTTCTTTTCCATTCTTTAATATTTAGATTTTTTGTTGCATTTTTTCTTTTTCATAATATTATTTTAATTTCATTTTCAATGGTAAAAAAATAAGTGGGGATGGGTGGTATTTTTAAATAAAGTGAAATTATGATGATAATGAAATGAATTCTTTATATTCTGTGTATATATAAAGATATTTAAATACTTTTATCATAAATATAACATTTTAATAATTTTTTTCTTTAATGAATGGATTAAAGATTTTTAGAAAATTGAAATAGACTTCCAATTAGAAATATTTTAAAATTATTTATTGTATTGTTATATACAATATTATTTAAGAACTGAAAAAAACTACTTTGCAATCAAGTTAGTCAAAGCTGTGCTCTTCTCTGACAATTTGATATTTATATTTTTGATTTTTAAAAATCCTGGACATCCTGTTTGATTTAAAATCTCATATTTTAATGGGTGTACAAATGTGATATCAATTGTAAGAATTAAATTCTAATAAGATAGTGTGAATCCTATTGCATACTTTCATGTTAGTTTATTTTTTTTACATAAAAGATATAATAAATTAATAATAATAATAAAAACTTTTAAAGCATTAAATTAGATAGATGGTTTTGAAAATAAATTTATAGAAACTGCCATTTTGATTATTTGGGAATATTTTTATATTCCATAGCCAATTTATCAACAGAATAAATAAGCATTATATAAATAATTTTACAGTAATATTTAAAAGTAATTCAGTTCAATAATTTTTAAAACAATATGTTTAAATATTGAGAAAATTTAGTATATTTTATTTAATTGTATACAACAACGTACAGTAATTTTTGACATTATTAGATTTTATGTTTATGTTAATACTGTACTTGAAATCCTGCTGATTCTATTTTGAGAGCAGTATCCAATCAAAAGAATATTATAGTAGACAAAGTAAGCACATTATTACAGATATTTCAATAGATGATAATAATAGCAACAAAGCTATTCATTCTATTCTGCCTTTAATATGGAAAGAATTCTTAATGTACATATACAATATATATAAACATATTTCAAAATTTAAAGAGAATTAACGATTGCCAATATATTAGCTACAGCTGACAGTACTTGTAAATATATTTATTATTGAGATTTTTTTTATATATATTCCAGCAGCTCAGATTTAGGATTTAAAAAATTTAAATACATATAGAATAATAGAAGAATGCGAGCATGCAAATATGTATTTGACACATTAAATAATTTCCGAAATGTTTATTTATGTAAAATTTATCAACCAGCAAATTATGGACGATAGATTTCTAGGAAAATTTCAACAATTCTCTATCTTTCCACTAGAGCACAAGGGATTAATATAGCCAACTTTAAAGATATACATTTTGGGCAGTTTAATGTAAAATAGAAAGTTAAAAATAGTTTTTCCATTTATTCATATTATGAGCATTATCTATGGAACAAAATGTAAATTAGCATAGCTAATTGGTATATTAAGTTCATTCTGAATTTTCGCTAATGTTGACAAAGTAAGTTATAAACATCAAAAATTTAAATGAGTGGATCCATTCCATTCTTGATAGCATGCATCATTATTTATTCATAACCTGAAGGAGAGTGGTTTGCTGCCTTTAATTACATATACATTAATCTATGCTAATTTTGTATTTACATTTATTTACTTCTGTTTGATTGTCTTCATTTTTATATAATTGATTATTTGTCTAATAATTAATAGTGTCATATTTTTTATCTGGCTGTTTAATTATAAACATCAAGAACATAAATAGCCGAGTGAATCCATTCTATTCTTGATTCTTGCTAAGAAAGTGTTATTTATTCACAGCCTGTAGAGAATAGTTTCCTCCCCTTAATTCTATATGTATATACTTTAATAAAATGTGTAACCTCAAAATAATTCAAAGGATTTAACAGGTCATAGAAATTGATATAACCATAGATGGTGCTCGTAATATGAATAAATGGAAAAACAATTAACGAATTCATTGCAAGACAAAAATCTTTCTGATAAAAATATAGAGAAATTGAAGATTAATCTAGTTATTCAAATACCTGGTAATAAGAATTAAGCTTTTCATTTTACATTCTAGCTGCAAAACTGGCTATCAGTCAGTTATGTGGATAAATTCTAAGCTTGTTTAAAATCTGAAAAAAAAAAAATCCTGAATTTTGATCTGCATTTGAATACCATCATCAGTATGGTAAGGAAGTGCTTTAACATTATATCATGTAGCCCTTGTGCCTTATATATTTATACAATAAAAAAAATGGATAATTCAATTAAACATCACATATTGGCTATTATAAAAATAAAAAAAAACTCATTTAAAACATCATTTGGCTTATTGGTCAAATTATTTAAGTACTGATAAGTTTTCATCACTTGGAACTGCAACAAAACAATTTTTGACTTCCAGGCATAATGCAGGGATCAACTTATTAAAGTTGTCTTTATCTATATATTTAATAATAATTGAAAGATTGCTAGTCTTTCACATGCTTCTACCGTTGTCTCTCAGATAGCCAATCAGATTTTAAAACAGCTGTCTTAAGAACGATCAGGCCTTGACACATGACAGATTTTGATAAGGATGATACCAACCTTTTCTCTATATAAGCCAGTCTTAAGCATCTTGGCCTGAAAGCTTGAAGATATAAACATTCATTTATTACTCACTGAGTTTTTAATTTACGATATTACAGCGCGAAATCTTAGATTTACTACACCGCAATTTTCTAGATGATAATATAATTTATCAGCAACGTATGTAAGTAACATTTGTCTAAATCGTATGTTGTTATTAAATTAGTAATAATTGAAAGGTTGCTAGTCTTTCACATGCACCCACTGTTGTCTCTCAGACAGCCAATCAGATTTTAAAACAACTGTCTTAAGAACGACTTCCAACTTATTCTAAAATGCATAAAGCATATGTTATACCTGTCATATTATATGCATTCAATGTACGGAAAGTAATGAAAAAATATGCACACATAAAATAACCATGCCTTTCCAGTTTAAGCATTCTAGATCAAACAAACATCAACTTTCAATTAATAATTTAATAGTAACTAGATTTGTATATCGAGTTGGGGGGGGGGGTGTCCTCATTTATTTCAATCTTTTAATCACAATTATTGTAACAAATCTACAATAACCCTCAATAAAAATTACTTGTAATGAATCTAAACATAAAATATCTCAAATAATTGCCCAAAACTTCAAGTAAACTATAATAATGATTAAAATCATATCTTGAAATGAATAGAGAATTGTTCCTTTGATATACATGTAAATATAGTTCTATTCGATTGTTGACTGAAAGAGAGTTTTCAGTCCAATATAACGTTTTTTTTTTTTCATTTTCCAATGAATACTTGATATAGAAGCTTGATAACTGTATTTGCAACACTTTTATATTTAGCTTCTTATTATAATGGCATTTATTACATCTTGAGTGATCACTGATTACATCATTACACTTGTACATATGTATACACATATAGTGATAATTCTCAATTTTCATCGGTAGATTACTCCACACAATGCTAAGAAAATCAAAACTTTATATTAAATTGTAATACTACATACAAACTTATTTGTAAAAATAAAGTTTATATTTCTGTAATATCAGATAGTTTACCTACTGTGTACCTACCGTATAAAATAATATGAACTGATTACCTTGGCTTTTTGCACAAAAGATTGTTTTAAACAAAAGGCCGTTTATATTGCAAAAATGTAATGTTACTATTGTTAACTTAAGCTACTTAAATTTTAAAAAATCCAATAAAAACTTTGCTAATTAATAACAACTGAAATATAAAACATTACTTCATTTATTTACTCAAAATGATAAATAAAAAAAATCATTGGTCTTTTTTTTTTTAATTTTTTTACCAAACAAATCTCTTAAATGACAAACATGAATGTTTTAATAAATTAAAGACAATACTAATATATACCCAGAGAAAACCTTGAGAATATTAAATACAGTCTTAATGCATTTTTGGTGCTGAGTACCCTTGTCAAAGGCAACCATTAATGTTCTGTAAAAAGATAATGCTCAAGATAAGTCTTTTTTTCAATTTAATTTATTTGTGAGGGGAAAAAATACTGAATTCTGTTGATTATAAATCTAAATATTAAAACTGTTCCTAATGTTGCAGAAGCAACCAATCAAAAAAATTATAAATAAGAATATTAATTGGGTAAATATTGCAATAAAAATCCATTGTTAATTGAATTTCTTACTCTTTTACAATAAATAAGTTAAGATCTAGTACATTTTGCAGTAAAGTATATCAATCAAGAACAAAAATACCTATATAAAAAGGATAAGCATTATAGACGGAAAAATAGTAGTTCTGAAATATATATTCTTAATAATGTTGAAGCTTTTCAATAAAATATTACTGATATTCAATAACAACTTGAAAATTATACAAAAAAGTTCAAACATGAATAAAAAGTATTATTCTCATAAAAATATACTTAAATTTAAAAATATATTTATTTACTGGTTTATGTTATTCTCATTTTAAGAATTTGAATGCAGTTAATTAAAGTCTTGAGTTGGTTTTGGTATCCATAAACATACTTATCAAAAAAATATGTACAATGAAAATGACCTCTGAATTTATAAAAGACTATAATTAAATAAGCATTTATTTTTATATAATGCTATGCATACAATTGTATACATTCAAAGATCAGCCTTTCAAGCTAATTATGCATGCGTCTTCTGCGAATGTTAAATAATAAATGAATACTTCACTCTACAATACAAGATATAGTATTTATGCATAAATACTACTATATCTTGTATTGTAGAGTGAAGTATTCATTTATTATTTAACACTCGCAGAAGACGCATGCACAATTAGCTTGAAAGGCTGATCTTTGAATGTATAAAAGACTATAATATATTATTTAATACCAATTAGTATGATCTATTTACTGGTTTGCCCCTGATTACTGTAATCCTAAAAATTTGGAAGGAAGTTTGTTTCAATTTAGATTACCATCATTATTATTGGCCATGTGTCATCCGTGTTTCTACTTATAACCACAGTAAGACATTTCCTGAGTTATCTAAAGAATGAGCAAACTTTCAATGTATATTTTTTAACTATAATGTGGGATATTTAATATTTCTCCCATGTTAGCCAGACAATATATATTTACTGTTTCACTAATGGTTAGTTCAAACAATTTTTTTTTTTTTTGGTTACATTTATTTATTAGTCACTACATATGACTACAGAGAAATGTCAGTAGCTTATAAATTTTATCCATAAATAAATGTCTTTTTTGAACTAAAATAAGAATAAAAAAACTGAAAGTTATATCAACTTTTTTTTTTTTTTGCTGCAAACTGTTATTCTAAGACATAATAAATATATGTAATAACAATAATAATCATTTTCTATATATATTTAATACATAAATTTATTATTTTTAAATATAAGCTGACAATTTTGACTGTTCAACAGTCTGTCTTAGAACTTATGTTTAAAATTTTTGCTAAACATAAGCTCTGAGAAAGAGATTTGAATAAGTGAAACTTTCAGGTTACATTTTTTTAAAACAATAAATGTTATATATTAAATGCATATGGAAAATTATTATTTTTGCTATTAGTTATATTTACTATAACAAAGCATATGCAAAACAAGAAAAAAGTGGATTGTTTTATTATAATTATTCTACAATATCCATTTGATTCTGCACCCTTTGTAAATTTTTTTACAAGTCAGAAATATATTAAATATGTATAAACTCACATGAACTCTTGTATTTATATACTGTACAGTATATAATTTAGAATATTAGTGCTAATTATTTTTTTAAATTATTAAAGTTTGAAATTTAAATCAAGGAATTAAAAAAATAATTTAACTTTTGTCTTTTATATATATATAAATAGCACAAATATACAAAGTTAATAAAAAAAAACCATTAATATAATTATTAAAATTTATTAATTTCTGATATACAAAATTATCTTCAGTATAAAAGTTTGTCATTACTAAATAATTCTAAAAGGTATATATGTATAACTAATAAAAGATTACACATACATTATAATTTTTTTTAATGTCAAATAATAATGGATTCCTTAATCAAAAATTATGAGAGTAATAAAATGCATAAAACAAATAAAATAGCTAAATCTTTATTAATTTTGCATGAATTAATTATTAAAGAAAACAAACCATATATAATTTCTTATAGATTATTTTTTAGTATCACAGAAAAGCTAAACTTTTCTATACTAATATATATATAAAAGAGATTACAAGGCAGATCTATAAGAAGTTAATAAATATTTTGTAGTCATTTATGTATGTATTTTTTTTTTTTTAAATTATCAATTTCATATGAAGAAAATATTGCAATTCCTTTTAGAAAATTAAACTACAAATTTATGTATATAAAAAAAATATGTTTATATAATTGTTAATGATCCTAAACACCACATAATTTTAATATTTTCTGCTTTCAAAAATGTCCCGTATTTAATGATTAATTTTTAACTAAAGTTTTGTCGACGCCGAGCAGCTCGCTGTTTATCAAATCGCATTTCCATTTCTTCTAAAACTTTAGGAGTATAACGAACAACTAATTTAACTGTACCTTGGGCAGCTTTCAATAATTCTACTGCTTTTTCATGATGCTCTCCTTCTACATTCTAAAAAAAAAAAAATACAATATTAAAAAAAAAGTGATAAATCATCAGTAAATAGTGTTTGTGTGTTAACATTTAAACATTTTCAATAGATAAAATAATGCTTCAATTCTTAACATTAAGAATGGAGAACCTGTGATATTCTCCCGCTTTCTGAATGGCATAGTTAATGCTAAAAATAATATAAAATACTTTCTATATGCTATAAATTAAAATCAAATTATCTGTATTGAATCATAACAAATAATTAATTATTTGTAAGTTTGCATATCTGTGTATATTGATAAATAATTTTCAAACTAAATTAGCTGGGAATTTTTCTGATATTTATTTTTGTATTAGAGGTTTAAACTAAATACAGGCAGTCCTTGACTTTCATATATTCTACTTTCATACAATTCACTATTTCGTACGAAGGGCAATAGAAAAAGACACAGCATTTTATGGAACTTTATCAAGAAAAGAAAGAGTATAATTCAACTATCTCTTGATAAATTTATAAAGAAAACATCAGATATTGATCAATAAAGTGTTATTTATGTATAAATAAAGTGTTATGTATGTAGATGCTAATACACCTCATTAAAAAGTAAATATTTTAAAAAAATTTTATATATATTTTTTTTACATTGCTATACTTTTGTATATTTCAACTTTCATACACATTTTAGGAACCAATTAGGTATAAAAGTTGAAGACTGTATATTTGTTTAAATATTGAGCATATAGTTTATTAAAATAAAGCCTAAAATAAAATTATATATACTGCATAAAAGACGAGGATATTGTTAAAAAAAGAGGGATAACATTTCACATATTTTAAATTTTAACCTCTATATTTAATGAGAAATATTTCATGAAAGGTTGTCCATGTCCAATTTATTTTCTCAGCACAATTAATTACTTATTAAATAAAATTAATATAAAATGTAACATAAATACAGGTATTTGATCATACCATTAGAAAAGTTAAGTAATAAATAAATCTAAGGTTAAAACATTTTTGAACTTGAAAACTAGTGTTTCATGAGCAATATATAAATCATAACTTTATCTTAAGATGCCCATATATATAGTTTGAATCATCTTGGTTTAGAGTTAATAATCAGCGAAATAAAAAAAGAAGATAAATACCTTTGAAATTTAAGCATTACTTTAAAACAAATATAATTACAATAAAGCAAAACATTTTTTCTATTTTTTTTTTACATGCATATAAAATGTATGTGTAATAAAAAAAAAAAAATTGCATATTTATATTGAAACAGTTGTTTCAAAGTGGCTTTGTAAATATTATTCCATAAGAAAATCCTGAATAAAGAGACTAAACAAAAAGAAAAATAATAATAAACATATGAATTATTTATTCATTATGCAACACAAAAAATGTATTTAGCGGGCGTGAAAATGTGTGCATACATTTTCAATGATCATTCAGTTTATTTAATAAATTTTAGTTAGAAAATAGAGCTATAAATTATTAGAAACAAAAAGGCTTATTCTAATTTTAAATAATTAATACTAATAATATCTATAAAAAAATTTCACAGATAAAATATCTAAATTATTTATTTATAATAAAAAAATAATGATTTTCATGAAATAAATTTGGAATACTACATGTTAACGCTATGTGTAAGAGTATTTTCGAATGCTCAAAAAAAAAAACTGGAACATAAATTGAAGTAATTTAAAATTAAAATATTAATTGGTTAATCTAAGAAATGAATTATTCTTTAGTATAGTTGTTATTACTACAACATTTAAATTAAAATGAATATTAAACAATATATAACAATTGATTTAAAACTTGCACAATTTGCTTTAAAATGTTCTGAAACCATGAATCCCAATGGAATTAAAACGAAAGGCTTAGTCAATGATATTATTTTATTAAGGAGTTTACTGCTAAATAATTTGGTTTTCTTTTTTATTATATTTCTTTAAAGAACCTTGAAAAAATTAAATAATCAAAGATTAGAAAGATGTCAAACCACTAAACATCACATAACCACCATTTCTTATGCATATTCAAGCTGTTAAAACAGGCAGTAGTGCCACTCAGTGCAAGCCAGAGTAATCAATAGATGGAAGGTTTTTGCACATCAGTGAGGAGCCTTGGATCTGAGAGCACTGCATCTAGATCTTAGGATCTAATGCAATCCTCCAGCAGCCACCTTTTATCTCTACTTAACTACAAAACTATGTGTCTAAAATTGAAAACATAATATTTTCAATCCAAGCTCATTAGCTTATATAATCATATAGGTCTGAACTCAGTTCAGTACTCATACATTTTGGTTTCTTTGGTCCTTTAATAACCATAGCCACCACTATTGGTATTAAACATCACATGATCACTATTTCTTATGCTTGCTCAAGCTGTTAAAACAGGCAAAACTCTCCATACAGTAGTGCCACTCAATGGTAATCAATGGATGCAGATTCTTGCATCCATTGATTACTTTGCCTTACACTGAGTGGCACTACTGTATGGAGAGTTTTGCCTATATTAAAGATGCCAATTAACAAACGTAGAAATATAACAAAAATAACTACAATATTTACGAATATAAATAAATTTATTAAAAATGACATTATTAATGAACATTTTATCATGAATAAATGTATTAAAAATTGCACTGAATATTATCACTACCAAATATTATGAAACAATCCATGATACTCTCTACAAATTTTGCATTGGCAATGTTGTAAAATCTTTATCTCAAGATGATGGGATTGAAGAAAGAAAATATAGCCATATGTGACTTTCATAAACATATATTTAAAAAAAGATAAGAAACATTATTACAAAGTATCTAATATGTTTATTATTGCATAGTTAATATGTATGTTATTTTACATTCTTAAGTGTATAAAAAAATATTTAATTAAAAGATACAATAATGCATATCAACACTAAATGTTTAATAAAGTTTGCAAGTTATAGATTTCTCAATGTTTTAAATCTACTTATATTCCATGACATTAAAAGTTTAAACAAGAATATTTGAATATAAAAAAAATCAAAAGCATATATTTATTTATCCAGGAGTACTTAAATACATCATTTATATTTCCCAAAGAAAAAATTATGAATAATAATTTCAAATCCCAATGAAAAATTGAATATATTAAAAAATAATATTCAAAAATGGATTTAAATTGTATTAATAATTACTTTATAAATAAGTACGCATAACAATCAATATGAAAAATTAAAAGAATGAAACAATCAATTTAGTTTAATTATTGCCAATAAATATCATAAATTTATATATATATTCCAACATGAATACTGTAATTTTATTCCTTCATTTTATGTCTATACAGTATATTTGAATAATAATAAATGTGTGGAGGCTAGACTAAAAGTTTGATATATTCGGTAGAGTGGGCTATAAGCCATTTTATGATTGAATTAACAGTTAAATAATGATCACATCTATAACAGAATGACACTTTAAACTATACGTGTGTCAAATGTTATTAAAGAAAACATTGTTAATTATTTACTTTGACATTAATGGAGAGCTTGTCATGATAAAATTGATCAGATAAAGGAAGATACTGATAAGTTTAAGTAGTCTCTTTATTTGAAAGTTGTATGTAAAATAAATATATGTTTATAAAATTTGTTGCAAGCATGGTATACATAACAGATTTACCCTTATGTGTTAAAGCACTAATGATAACCTAAATTAAAGCACCAAATAAAAGAAAATATATCTTCAAAGTTCAGTCAACTGTTACTTATAAAAATATTTACATATTAAATTATCATAAAAGATATTCATAAAGCATAGAAAATAATTAATTCAATCTATGGAACTCATAAAATCACTATATTAAATGTGTAGGTTAATGCTTGTTTCCAACCAAAATGCATCTATATTGATTGTTGTCTTACCCATTAAAACATTTAATAACTTATGGTTTAATTCAGGTCAAAATCTAAAACTTAATTTTAAGAGATTGCTCCTGCTATGCAAATCTGCATACATGCAAACTCAAAAATATTTGGACATGAATATTTAATGTTATTGACATAGTTATATTCAATACATTTGTAAAAATAATACTCTTACAATCTATACAAATGCACATGATAGGGATATTAATCATTTAATTGAGTTTAATAAATTAATTATCCAAATAAGTTTGAATATATTTTTTTACTGAAACATTAATAAAATAAAAGTTGTAGACTGTTATTTATAATAATTGTTTATTATCCATTTTTATTGTAATTAATTCCAAAAAGATTATTTATTATTATTTGGTTGATTGTTGATAAAATTATATATTTAATTAGATAGTTCAATAAAATAATAAAATCTATATGTAATCCAGATTATATCAGAATATTAGCAGTAGATTATTTCAAGATGAAAAGGAGGAATGCAATCGAGCTAACAATGATGATAAAATAAGTCATGTTACAGAGATTAAGTATGACATAGATTTAGCTAATATTATTTGATTATTAAATTTATATATATAATTGTACTTATTTAATTCAAACAATCATGTATGGTATACAAGACATTTTATGTTACGGGTCATCAATAGTTTTACTTACATTGGTTTCCATCATGAGGGAATTTATGGATAACTTATTTAATGAATTTAAGTTCAAATCAATCATGATATCTAATGTAAAGAAGACCAAGTCATTTTTTCCTTACTCTTTAATCAGTCTGACTATTAGCACTCAGTATTTCTACTATCTTAAGAAACAAAACTAATTATGTATTGAAAGTGATTCAATGAAATGATCATTTAATCTGGTTTCATAAGACTATCAAGGAACATACATTAATATAATTTAATTGGGAATAAGAAATGATTAAAAAGAAGAAGAAAGGAGCTAAAGATACAGATTACAAGCATAAAAATTTCACCATTGAATAAATATTTAATAAGTCACACACAAGAATGAAATGAATGTTTACATTTATAAACTTTCAGCAAAATATTTAATAAAGAAAATGATTAATTCAAGACATAACACAATAAATTAATATCACAATTCTTGCATATGGAAAATATACATTTACTATAAAAAAGAATGCAGGTATATAAAATTAAGTGTAAATTTAGGCATTATTATAATAATAAAAGATTTATAATAATGTTTTTTTTCTCAACATAATTTATAATAACAAAAAAAAAAAAAAGTTACTACTCTTTATAAAAAAACAAAACAATTAGAGGTAGTGTTGAAGTAATACAGAAATAAATATTTTCTGTCGGAGGAAAGGCATGCAAAATATCAAATCAACATAATACTAGACCAATGTGTGTTATAAATGGAAGAAGTTGTGATTCATAGATAGATTTTTTTAGTCAATGCAAAACTCATCTCTAATATATTATTATTTGTTTTGTCTTTTTCCTTTGGAGTTAGAATGGCCATACTTTATTTGCGAGTGGCTGCTTATGAGCATAATCTGATCATTCACAGAATGAATTCATTTCTATTTCTTTTTAGAATAAACTCAACTCTTAAAGGAGTTGATTAATGAAAATCACTTATTTTTCTTACACCAATAATTTCTTGTTTTAAGTCTTTAAAACCCTCTGTTATCATTTATTAAAGTATAATATTATTTTCTATTTTTGTCAAATGAAATGGAAATTGAATTTAATATGCTTTGTTTAAATTCTTCTTTCCCTAAAAAAATATATATATATGCAAATGCCATTCTAGAAATTCATTATATTTTTTTAAAAGATAATTCTGAAAATTAATTATTTCTAAGAAAGAAATAATTACTTCTTACAACTACCATGTTATGTAGTCATCATATATGCAAAAGTGGAAATCATGAACAGTGGTAGAAATTCCACTTAATAATATAAAAATGTTAATTGATAGGTATGTTATAAATAAAATATCCAAAGGTATACATAGGCTAGAAGAGAAATCATTACTACTGTCTCCTCAAATCATATAATCAAGTAAGTTTATCTTTTATAATTTATTTTTTACTTATAAATATTAACTATAATTTAAAGGAAGACCTTCAAAATAAACTTTGACACTATTATCTCTCCAAATTTTAATCTAGGAAAAAACCCAGTATTTAATCATAATTTTTTTTTTAATTGCACAAAACACATATAGACTACATGGTTAGATTATTGATTTTAGCATCAATAAGATAAAATATACATTAAAATTGTAAATATTTTTCCTTTTTTTAATTATTTTATTAAATTAAAATTGTATGAATGTCTGATTTAATTTAATGACATACTGACACAAATGTTTTATTTTAATACTATTTAGCTTTTGACCATAAACACAATCCAAACATTTATGATATATAATTGGAGAAAATATTAAAAAACTTAATTTTAACAATTTTTCTATTTAATATTTATTTAATACAGAATATGCAATTTCACTTGTTCTAAAATTTTAATTATTCATAATTGTTCAATGTTAGGTATTCCTTTAATCATTTTATCACATTTACTACAGGATATTCTTTCATTTGATATATTTTGTATTTAATCGTAGGTATTCTTTTCATTTCATATTTATTTAAGTATGACCACCTCTCACATCCTGGACAACTGATCAACACTATTTTCAGTTGGAAATTATTTTTTTTTGTAAAGGAAAGAAAAGAATAACAGACTAACAAACTAATAAAAAATAAATGGATTTTTCTTCAATTATATAATCCATAAAGTGCATGAAATCTGAAATAAATGCTCAAGATTTAACACATTCTCAAGCATAAAATACTATATAATTCAACATGTAAATAAAATTAATAAAGGTGAACTTTTTTTTATTTATCAAGCATAAAATACTTATATAATGGGGAACGTGCAGCCTCCATGAGTAACTTGTGCGGCCTTGGTATTCACTTATTTAGATAACGACAATTTGAAAATTTATAGAATTAAATAAAGAACGGTATAAATGTTAAGTTTCAGTGGTTACTGGTGATTATATTCAATTGTATAATCCAAATGACAGAACACCACCTAGTGCAAAACGGTAGCACTACCGGATGTGTTACCTGATCTCTACACTAAAACTATTTTCTTACTATTAATGTTCATAAAAAAATGATTGTGACTTGTTGTTTGTCAAACTTGTATCGTGCTTGAAGTCATATAGTTGTTATTGTTATACTTATTCTGTGATTTTATTAAAACATGGTGTTATTGTATTTCTAGCAAGTATATGCTTTCTTAAGATATTTAATATTTTTTTTATACATCATGTCAAATTGCAAGAGAAGAAAATTAAATGAAGAAAATAGAACATTTAATGTAGATTGGGAGTTAGATTTTTTCTTCACTTCTGTGAAAGATAATATGGTGTGTTTGTTATGTGATAGGGTTTTAACTACTTTAAAAAAAGTGAATGCAAATAAACACTAAGGTGAATCTCAACAAGCTGCATTTCAAAAAATGAAAAGCATCATTAACAGGCGTCTTTTATTGCTTTTGTAAAGAAAAATACTACTGCAGTTAATGTTATCTACAAAATAGCACATATACTTGGAAAAAGAGACAAACCATTTAGTGATGTAGAATTAATAAAAGAATGTATTGATGAACAGTGGCTATGTTAGATCCAGAAAAAGTTGGCTTTTTCAAGAAAAACTATAACAGATCGACAGTGCGAATTAGCTCAAAATGTAACAGAGAAACTTCGTAATAATATACAAAATGAAGACATTTATTTTTCAATTGCTTTAGATGAAAGCACTGATAAAACTGACTCAGCACAAGTTTTATATTTTATTTGTGCTGTAACTAAAGATTTTCAGGGTTACAAAGAACTTCTTGCGCTGGGTACACTAACTGGAAGAATTCATGGTGTTGACATTTTCGAAAACTTCAAAGAAGTATATCATCGATTACAGTTAAATGTTAGTAATTTAGTCATTGTTTTCACTAATGGCACACCTTCCATAAGAAGCAAAAAAAAAAGGATTCATTGGTTTATTAAAGAAGGACAACTTAAATTTGATATCATTTCATTGCATTTTGCATCAGGCAGAATCTTTATACAAAATCCATGATTTTGCAAGACGCTCTGGATAAAGCCATTGCAATTGTAAACTATATTCGCATAAATGCGTCATTATACATTTCGGCAGATGCTAACTTTAGATGAGAAAATTTACAGCATTGATCTACCATACTACTGCAAGGTTCGCTGGCTATCAGCAGGACAGGTTTTGATAAAACTCTTCAACAACAAATTTTAAACTTTTATCAAGAACAAGAAAAAACATGATTTATCAGATGAAGCTTTTTAAAGAAACATTGCTTTTTTGTTCGATATCATGACAAAACAAAACAATTTAAATATTTGCCTGCAAGGTAAAATGAAGCATCTATATTATAACGATCTGATGGATTTGAAGCTAGCAATCTTATCGTATCTGCCGTACAAAGCGCCACCAGGCATTTGGAACCTGGAAAATTTATATAGTAGGCAGATACGTAAGTTAAGATTCAGAATTTTATATAAATTTTATTCCGACCACCAGTCCTAGTCACTAGCTCAGTGAGACGCAGAGAATTCTAAAATATAATTTCTTACTTAAAAATATTTTCAATATTAAAAAAATAAATAAAAGAAGCCACTGCCAGTAATAACACATACAAACATTTATTAACATATATAACTTTTATTTTTGCAGTTCGCACAAATGAATTTAATATTTTATTAAAGTGTTGAGTATGAATAGACTACATAGATTGCATTTGAAAAGAAAATATTCTATCCCTTATTTAACCTTAGGCCAAAAGTTTGCAGTCAAACCAACGTCAATCCATCTGATACATCGATGTATTCAATGCAGCATGAATACGACAGCACAAATACCATACTGTCAGGAATGTACATCTGAACAGCATGGTTATAGAAGACACTGACTCTCATCCAGTACAGGAATACTACATCTGTCTGACAAGAAGAGAAATAAAAAAAAACTCCATAGGAAGGGATTGCGTTTTCCGTCTTACTATCCCATTCCAGAGGCTAAAAAGGGGTGATCCAAGGAGAAGGGAATACAGTCTGTCTCCGTTGGTCAATAAGAAAGGCTTATTTCGCCCGAGTGCGGCGGATAAGGTGATCCTGCACGTAGCGGGCGTCATACTACATTAACTAATTACACCAATATATCCAATTCATTGACCCAATTTAACTTCGAAACAAATAACCTAAGATTTACCCTCCCTTAATTAAACTAATATAACTTTACAAATCTATGCAGCCATTCACGCCTGACTTAAATTTAGCATTTATTAAGTTTAGTTTAATGAAAAAACAAAAATCATAATAAAACTTAAAAAAACAAAAATAAATGGAAATGATTTTAAAAAAAATACATCAAATAAAATTAATTATTAATAATTTACATTGGTCAGATAGGATTCTATTTCTATTAAATAGGGAACAAGTTTTAGAATTAAAGTTCTTATTCTTATCAAATACTGGAATTTTAGAATTATAGTTAAAGCTTATTAGAGTTCATAAAGTTCTTACAGTTTAAACATACTGGAAAAGTTTCTTTTTTATAAGTTTGCAATTTGGGATCCAGTGTTAATTCCCCCGATGTCCTGTGATCTGCAGTATAAGAAAACGATTGGTCATTTCACTTTTTTTTTTTATAGCAAAACTGAAGGGATTGAAGAGTGTGTCTTTCCAATCCCTTCTCCTTCAACTCTAGCACACCTATGCTTTCACATCTCTGTCCTCTTCCCAGCTCTTTCTTCACTAAAATTTCTTTCCAAACTTTTTCTTTTATATTAGAATTTTGGATTGAGTGGACATTACGTCATGATGATGATCATTCCCTCGCTGATGTCCATTTCCTGAGGGTTTTCTTTTATTGGCTGTTCTGTTCCTATTGTTTTTCCTCTCCTATCTGACCTTTAATTATACATTTTGAAATGCCCAAAGGCTAGTTCACTTGGACTAATTAATAATCATTTCCATTTTATACAATAGCATTAATTAATTTATTGTACAAACTTAAAGATATATTTTTATCTTTAAATCTTTACTGAAAATTTAGTTTTCAAATACTTTTTTTTTTAATAAAGTTTTCTTTTAATAATTTTTCATCTGTGCGATTTTATATATTAGAGTTTAGATGATTTTTAACTTTCAATTTTTAATTCTTAAAAAAGAAGTTTTTCTTTGCGAACTTTTATTTTTCATGACTAATTTTTAGAAAAAAATTAATGTAACGGTGTATGTGCCCGTTACAATATGAAATGTGGCAAAAGATATAAGCGTTTCGAAAAAAATTAACATTTTTCAAAACATTGCTCTCTCACTCGGATATATTTGCAGAACACTTCCCAGAGCTAGCAAAAATGTTAAATGAGAAGAATTGTGAAAATAAAGCATTTAATGAATATGTAGGTATCTTGAATTCTTTAATAGAAGAATAGACTGAAAGATTTTCAGATTCTGACAAACACACTCCTGCTATGAAACTGGTATTTAGTAGATATGTCTGAGGCTCCTACAGAACTACAAATGGAGTTATTTGAGTTAGGGGAAGATACTATTCTCAAATCCCTTTTTGATGCTAAAAGGGATCCTATAGAAATTTGGAAAAATGCTGTTGAATATCCATGTCTACGAAAGCAAGCATGCCATTTACTTTCCTGCTTTGCAAATACTTACTGCTGTGAGTCAACACTTTTTCTCATGACAAAAATTAAAACTAGTTTAAGAACACAGATTACAGATGCTCATTTAAAGGATCAATTAAGGCTATGCATTATGAAACTTAATCCAAATATTCAATCACTTTCAAGCAAGAAACAAATGCAAATATTCCACTAACAAATTTTCCATCGGATTGTAAAATTATTTTTTATACTGTCGCTATGTTAGATTTTTATGATTTAATATAATTTTCTACTGTATTTCTTTATAATGTAATAAATTTAATTATGATACTTATATTAATAATATTTTTATTTGAAGTGGTATTTAATATAAAATTTTTATTTAAAATTTAACGATCTAAATACATTTATATATGTATGCTAAACAAATATAAAAAAGTAAAGCAGTCTCCTTTATTACTGCCTAATTAAAATGTGGCCTCTAATAGTAAAAGTTTCCCACCTCTGGTCTATTGGTTGGAGGTCAAATGTAAAATAAAGTAATGGAGAGAATTTCTTATGAACAAATCAGGAACTAAATTATTAATTTCTTTTTATTCAAGTCACAGTAATATACACTTTTTTATGTAGAATTTTTTCTTAACATAGAAAGTTATATCAATTCTATTCCTATTTATACAATTCAATATTATTTATCATTTTGAAAATGCAAATAAAATGCTGAAACTGTGATACAAAAATTTCCAGGCAAAAAGTATTCATTTTGTGGATATTTTATTGAAGATAAGAATATATATGGCACTGTCTAACCATATCCATTTTCCTCTTTTCAATTATTTTTAGTTAGACTCATTTTAACTTGATAACTGATACTTTTTTTCTAAGACAATTATTCAGTTAGTACAGAAACTTAGACCATAATATTATAACAACTTTTTTTTTCTTGAAGATAATAAAATCGTTTTAAATAAATGAAAGCACTAAATGTCAATGAAGATTAAATGAAACAATGTTTTTATTATTATTATCATTAATACTGTTTAATTTAAATAATACTAATAAATAAAAATGATGAAAAGGGAATTTTACAGCATGCAATGCATATATACTATTTCTATATATATATGGAAAATAAATTTATATATATAAAAAAAAACCATTCAATGAATTAATCTATGCTTAATTATTCCAAAAATTTCAAAGTTTATGTTTGAAAAGTAAACTTTATGTTAAGAAAAATTTACAGATCTTATTAAGAAATTAGGAAGTTTTCTTAATTTAGTAAATGAGACAAAATTCACTAGAACATAAAACATATGAATAACATTTAATTTCCAAAGTAATACATTAATTAGAAAAATAAAAATGCAGAATGTTTCAGCTCCGAGTATCTTTTATGGCTATCATCATGAATAATATAGAAAGACATGTAACAATAAAGAGCTTAAACGATGCTCTAATGTTTATCTTATTTCAACTAAAATATTTGAGAGGATGTTTGAAACATTTTTCACTAAAACCCATATATTTAAAATGGGTGTAAGGTCTGGAAATCAAGCCAGTTTCTATAAAAAAAATTCTTAATAAACTATTAGGAGATGTAGTTAACATATTTAATCCTGAAATAATCTTCCAAAAAAAATGGCAAGAATGAGGCTAATTACTAAGTTGATAAGATTTTAGTAAGATGACAAGCTGTTAAAATTAAAAGCATCCCACACAAAGATATTGATTAGAGAGAAACTAAATTAGAAATCAATAACTTTTTAAGAAAGAAAGAACAACTATAAATGACAAAATAAATAAATCAATGAAAATAAAATCACATTATAAAAAAATATATATTGAAAAAAAAAGCTAAATTTTAAAAAAATCACATATGCATATAATTTCAGTAAAAATATAGTATCAATACTAAAAATTATTTATTATACACCTGGATCTCATTTTATGCGGATTATTTTAATGCGATTTTGAAGTTATGATTATTAGATATCAAGAAATTTAAATTATTAATAACTTATTTTCACTTGAAATACTTTTTTTTTCTTCAAAAATATAACGTTATATTGGCAGCTAACGTGAATATGGTCTGAAGCTGTATTTAGAATTTTAGCTTCTATGTAAATAACCTATTTATACTAATGAGTAAATAATAATAATAGATTTATACTTGCATATAAAATATCGCAATAAATATTCAAAAAATTTAAACTTTTAAAAGTTGTTTTGTTATATATAACAGAAATAAATAATCTTTTAGATTTTTAAAATAAAAAAACGAAGATTTTATAAACTGAAAATAACCTTTCTAATGATAATGTATAATCTTTTTGTTTTGATTGCAATCTCATTTTTTTTAATATAGAAACAGAAAACCATTAACACAGCACAAGACTGAAAGTGGCGTTAGTTGTACAAAGTGGCTAACAGGTTTCTCTGGGCATAATTGCTGAGAGATTCTTGACTTCACTTAAGGAGAAGCCACAATACATCACATCGAATCTGATTTCTTGCCAGTTTACAAACGAACGCTAGCGGTAATGATTAAAATATATATGAAAAATGTAAAATTAAATACTGTAGTTAATAAAAAAAGTAAAAAAAGTTTGTCTTGTATTAATTTTTTTCAAATATTTGAAATTTTTTATTAGTCATACTTTATTTGCTTATTTTTTTAATGCGAATTTTAAAGTAATTTTTTCTTGTTGCTTTGCTTTTATGCGAATTCTGAAAATTACAGCACCTATCCCCCATTTTTCAAGGTAAGTTAAGTCTATTTTTGTATGATTTTTTTAATGCGGGTTTTCTGTGGAACTTATCTATCGCATAAAACAAGACCCAGGTGTACTTAAAAACTACAAAAGTTCTATAATTCTGTATTTCAATAAAAAAAAAAAAATCTAATACATTATATATAAATAATTGCATGATAAAACATAATTTTAAATAAAAATCAAATTATTAAAATATTTTTATTTATCCAATAAAATATTGGTCAACATCTTACCACGCCATTTACAGAAAGCAGTTGATCACCTCGTTTAAGACCACCGTGTCTATCCGCAACTCCACCAGGAATGATACGTGAAATATAAATAGGAGAATTTTGTTCTTTACCACCCATGACATTAAAACCCAATCCTTCTTCTGTTTTTGGAAGTTCTACGACTCTTGGATGAGCATGACCTTCACTAGCTGCAAAAGCTGCCACTGTAGCCTTAAAAAAATTTAGACACAATTAGTTAATAAAACCATTTTATAACTAATTTAAAAATAAAATTTACTTATAGTAAAAATAAAGATAGTGGTTTATTATAAATGCAAAGCATGGTGGAAAAGTTTGGGAATTTTAAAGAGTTTACTAAACAAAGAATCATATAAAAGAAACAAATTGTGATTTCATATAAAGTTTTGAAAAAACAAAATATCTGTAGTAAATCATGAGATTGGAAATTCTATCTAAGTATTACATTCCATGTGTATGATATGTTTTAGTCATTAATCATAGTGCAGAAGACTGTACCTTTAACAAGGGTAAACAATAAAAATGTGAGTCATTTACAGTGTTGTTTATCTATTTTTATTAGATTAAAAAAAAAAAAAGAATGAACAGGTTTTAATAAAATAGAAGTTATTTCTTTCAAAAAAAAAAAAAAATCTTTTAATGACTACAAAGAAAATTTTATATATATAAACTTGTTATGATTTTGAAAGAATATTGTACAATTAATTTTAAAATTTAAATATATCTAATTTTTAGATAAAATGAAATCTTGATCAATTATTTTTCAAGGAACCTGAGAAATGTTAGATACAGAAAAACTATAGTAGTAGAGAACCCATTAAAAATTACAGATTAAGCAATTTAATGATTATTCACTGAAATACTCTACAACTTAGTTATTTGCTTTAAATACATCTCAGATATTACAACTCAAACCATTCTGCACATACATCTTTATCATTGAGACATTTGATACATAACTTAGCCAAAAAATTTTCTATTTCTTTACCTGCTTCTTTTAAGACATCAATTATAATTCCATCACTACCTGGAACTTTTCCCTTCTTCACAAATTTAATTGCATGTCTCACTTCTTCATTTAAAATCCTAGGAAATTCAGAAAATATAACAATTGTAGGAGGTATTTGTTCTTTACTACTATATAATTCTTGATAGAACTCTTCTATACATTTCATGATGTCCTCTCTTTTTAGTAATAGTTCCATCTTTTTTTCTTATTTCAGAATATGTATATATAATATTTGAAATGCCCCATAGCTATATTATTCCAGTCACACTCCCCCTTTAAATAAATAAAGTTCAAATTTTAGCACTACACTGAAAAGGAAATCCTCTTCAATAGAAAGTGCAATGATTCAAGCTAATTTAAACAAGTGTGAATCTTTTAAAGAAAATATCTTACAAAAATGACTATTGTATAGTCTTTCTAAATATATTTAAAATTAAATGTTTGTTTATTTTCAATGTAAAATATTTGCTTTTTTAATTTCACACTTATTTAAATTAGCTTGAATTTTAATATATATTACATCATTGCACTTAATACTGAAAAGGATTTTCGTTTCAGTGTAGTGCTAAAATTTAATCTTTCTTTGTTTAAAGGGGAAGTGTGGCTGGAATAAAATAGTTATGGGGCATTTCAAATATTTTATATAGATTTGAGCTAGCAGTATGCATTGTATATATATACACACATACACTATATATATATGAGATTAATAATATAGTAAAGCTTGTTTAAAAAAATCAATTATTTTGTGTAGGAAAATGTTGTATTGGAACCCTGATTTAACAACTATTCATTCAATAGGCCAATAATTCAAAGAACTTAGTTGGAAAAAAATAACACATACTTCTATTCTAAAGTGCTAGTGTCTTGACTAATGAAAGCTGACAATAAATTTAAAACATAGCTTCCATTATCATCTCATGTAAACAAAATAGCTATTGTACTCTTAAATCATTTTACACATTTTTTAAAAAATAAACTGGAACATTTGTGATCAAATTTTTATTTTATAATTACTCAAACTTGAAAATACAAACTTACACTGGATGACATAATGAATATATTCTACAGTTTTAAATTTTACTATCTTCTTAAATTATATCATAACATATTTAAGGATTTTTTTCTATAATATATAATGAGTCCATTTAGAGATTTTACTAATGGCAAATTCTTGATACATTATGAATCTTAATTTTTGGTTTGTTATTTGTAAATCATATATTTGGAATTTTATAGTAATATTAGTTCTGTTTATGTATCTGAATGATGCATGGTTTCATTATAAAAATGGCAAGCATTGGCAAACTAGGCATTAACATTTATCTCAACTAGACTTTAGGCAAAGTACTTAACATATAGAGTGTAAAATATTAATAATAAAAATATATATTTAAAAAAAAGCATTTCACCTTAGCTGTTGCATTGGCTCTAATTTCTGGACTACCAGATATATCAACTGTTTCATAAACATGTTCGTACACTTCTCTTACAGCATTACAAAAATCACTTTGAAGTACTTTCTGTAAAGCTGCTAATTTCTGCACAGGAACATCTCCATCTAAATACAAAATAAAATAAATCATTAATTCTAGAGTCATTTTTTTTTTAATTTTAAAAGACATTAAGTCTATTCAAAAAGTTGCATGACTTTTAATAAAGAATAAATATTTCATAGTGCCGTTTTAGTCTATCAAACTGTCAACTGCTATACTATTCATCCTTTCTTCATCATTCAGCTATGTTTTTTTTTAAATAAATGTTTGAGTATTCTGACAACCAAACATGTCAAACTTTTTAAACAGTTTCATTTTTATTGGTTTTGGAAATTATCCTGGAATATTTTTTCCCATTTAGTTTAATACACAGTTAATACAAAATCTTACTGCTAATAAAAATTAGATGCTTTTGTACGTAGAACTGTCTAAGGTTAATAATAGACACAGAAAAACAATATCTCTATGATTTAGAAAGGAAGATGAGGCCATTGGCATTTGACAGACAAAGATGGTCATTACGAAATTCCATACATTTAATGCTAACTTAAGGTAGCAATTACATTCTATATTAAAGGTTTAAAAAATAATGAAAATGATGATTATACTTTTGAATAGATCTTTTATGATTTAAACTTACTTTTTTGTAATCTTTCCAACAATTCAATGGCTCTTTTGACATCTAAAATAAATTCTTTGATTATTATTTTAATAATATATTCATTTGTATCTATCTATCTATCCATAAATAAATATGCACGCATATAAATCTATTCATGCAATAATTTAAGTCCAAAATCCATTACTAGAATAATTCACTATTATTTAAATAAGCTTGCAAATAATATCCTCTTTCTTATATCAATGTCAATCTATTCATCAGACATAGATTAACAAATAGATTGTCAATGATACAAAAAAATATGAGTTATTTGTAAGTTTATATAAATGACTCTTTGTGAATGAGCTTATGAATTATCACAAGAAGATTTTTGGACTTAATTGTTGGAAGAATAGGTTTATATTATCAATATTACATATTTGATTAACTGTAATTTTTGGGTTTGTTAAAATATACAAATATGAAGATGTATATATTTAAAAAAAATATACAAAAAAAAAAAAATCCCAAAATATGAGCAATAACTTAAATATGTAGATATCATAGTAATCTTTAAAAAAGCTGAAAATTTCTAGTCAGCATTAAATATATTAGGCAAAGAAGCAAACTGAAATAAAATTAAGAAAAATCAGAACAAGAATATGTTTATAAGCTATGGATAAGATTTGGAAAAAAAAAAAAAAAATCAATTTACAAATTAAATAAGATTTAATGAACAAGTTAATATTTTGTATTGTGTTAATGCTGACAACAGACTTAATAAAAAAAGTCTTGACATTTGAAAGAATATATTACAAAAAAATTAATAAAAATCAAACATATGAAAAAATTTTCAATAAAAAATTATAACAATACAGCAATCAGGAAAAAAAATTACTCAAAAAAGGAACGAATAGAAGCTTCAATGATTTGGTTGCATTTATCGAATAATGAAAAACAAACTGTAATTTTTGATTCTATATGAGGCATAAACAAAATGAAGATCATATAAAATATGTCTGGACAATACTATGGTTTGGATCTAGTTAACACTTATTCAGTTTTCTTACGAAAGGTAAACAAAATGGGAAAAGGTGATGAAAAAAACATCAACATCTATGGATGGGCCCAACATTGCTAATAATAGCAAGGAAAACAAGATACTTAATAATACAATTATAAATGTTTAAAAGAGAAACAAAAATTCTCACATGAAAAAAAGAAAAGAAAAATTTATATTTTTAACAATATAGAACTGCAAACTGTTCAATATAAAACACAATTTATTGTTAATTTTAGACATGTTGTGTATAATTATCTTGATACATTATCCATTAATGATAACCATTATTACAATCCTTAAATGTTATGATAATGTCAAGCAATCATATAAAAGTCGGCTCATAAATCATAAGCAATTAGATAGAAAGTTAATGCATAAACTAATATGTAAACAAATAGTTTTAAATATGATGCATAGCAAGATTTATTAAAGTTAATACAGAGAGCATTTCATTTTATTGTGAAGGATGAATGGTATATGTTTCAAAATGAAAAATTACTACAAAAGCATACAGTTGTTTAATCAATCATGATATGCATAGAACATGTGAAAATAAAATTAGAATTGCTAATTTAAAATTTTTTACTTAGAAGTAAGGCAGGATGCATCTCAATTTTTGAATAGCAAAATATAAATAAAGAAGTCCAAAAGATAATTCTTTAATGATTTGTTTAGCAGAATTAGAATATCTTAAAAAAATGGTATTGTCAAAATATCATTGTTGCATAATGCTGAAAGGTAGATTTCAAGAAAGAGGTGACTCAACAAAATCATCATGTGTCTAAAAACTTATCTTACAAATATCATAATGTCTTGATAATTATTGCAATAGCAATTTTAAAAAAAAAATTGTTTATTAATTCTATACTATATTGAGCCCTCAAATATATATACTATTATTTGAATAATAATAATCATAGAATTAAACTTGGTTCGAGTGCTTTTGGTAAAAATAACTTGATACTAAAAGGAAATATGCCTATGTGTTTGAAAAGAAAGGTTTTTAATAAATGTGTTTTACCAATTCTTACTTATGGATCTGAGACTTAGACACTTAATAGAAGAGCAATAGAGACTTCAGACCACTCAAAGAAGTATGGAGAGATGTATGTTGGGAGTAACAAGAAGAGATCGAAAACGCAATATATGAATAAGAGAACAAACAGATGTTACTGACCTCATTGAAAAAATTAAAAGACTGAAGTGGAGTTGAGATGGACATATTGCTAGATGAGATGATAATAGATGGACAATTGAAATCTTAAACCGGATTCCAAGAGATTGTAAAAGACATAGAAAGAGACTACATGTGAGATGGATCAATGAAGTAAGAAAGTGTGCAGGGGTGATGAGGAGAAGAGAAGCTAAAGATCGGAGAAGATGGATTGAACTTGGAGAGACCTTCATCCTGCAGTGGATTGATAATGGTTGATGATGATGATTTGAAGAATTAATAATGTTCATTTCATTTTAATATTTAAATGATTAGTAATAATTTCTTGGTAAATTGATTAATCATTTCAATAAGGTTTGGTAGATTGTTTTGATTAAGACCTGTTTTGGACATTTCATTTTTGCACTTATATCAAAAGTTCAAGTTTTTTCCTTTGCATTTTTTCTAATATTAACATTATTGTTTCCATAATAAATTTTTTTTTAAATGTTAGGAATTCTAAATATTCGATTAAGTCAAATAATTTTTTTAATTTTGGAAAATGTATATATGCTAGCAAGTGTGCGTGTGTGACACAACTGTTCTCAAAAGCTATAAATTCTTCGAAGAAATGGAACTAGCATATTTGCATATCATTAAATGTAGTAGCAAGCTATGATTATGAAAGCAAGATTATTTGAAAGCGCTTAGCTCATTTGTTTTTAGTTATCAACACTTTATAGCTTGCGTCACACAAGCACACGTGCTAGAACTCTAAATATTGAAACATTAGAATAAATTGTGTCAAAGAAAAGGAAAGCAATGATAAATTATCATTGACAATATCATTCAACTTTCAAGAATTAAAAAGTGACTGTTAGATGCATAAATATATTGTTTCCACCTATGAATCTCAAGTCCTCATTGATAAAGTTAAAAGCCAGAAACTAATCTTTGCATGGGAATTAAATAACATTCAGTGATCGCTAATAATTCAAGTTTACAATAGATGCTTCTAGAACAAAAAGAAGAAATGCATCAATAATAAAGCATTATCTCTTGATTGAAGTATTCTATTATCTATTTACTCCATCTTTTAGCAAAAACCATACATTATAACTCTTTTTATTATCATGATAATTTTTATTATCATAAAAATCATTGTAAACACTATAATTATCAAACTACCACCATGGTAATGTAATGGTTACTACTTACAATTTTTTAACAAATAAATTCTAATTAGTAAACAAAAAAACAAATGTTTTCATTTAGATACTGAATAAAGTTAAGAAAAATTACCAACTAGATTAACTATAGATCTCTCACATTCATAATGCAGATTGCATACTATTACAATTGTATTTTTTTTTTAAATAAACATAGTAATGCATATCTGTTTATCCTGGTATCTTTACTCTCCACTTAAAAATAACTACATACCCATTTACTGATCAATATTTGATAGCTTTGGATTGGCTACTTAAAAAAATAGCTTTGGATTGGCTACTTAAAAAAGAGAAATCCTGCTAAAAAGTAATACTATAAAAAGTGTTTTTTTTTTTAAATAAAGTATACAAAATCTTATGATTAATTTTTTTTTAGTGCATTATAATAGAAAATTATTAACATAGATCTGTAACATTTTGTTATTTATAATAATTTATAAATACATGCATTAGTTCCTTCCCTTGATTTTTACATTGAAGCTAAGTGATATTACAGATATTTTATATATGACATTTTTTGATTAGTTTCCTTTTAAAAGATGTCAATTGTTAACATTCTCGTATGATTTTTGAGGGTTTTTTTCTTTAGAGTAACTAATCATGATTGATATTAATTCAGTCTGGAAGATTCTTCAATAGTTTGGTTACAAATCAATATTTCTTAACATAACAGTTTCAAATTAATATGTTAGATTCCCTCTACCTGGCTTTTTCTTTAAAAAGAATTGAACTAGTTAGATCCCCTCTACCTGGCTTTTTCTTTAAAAAGAATTGAACTAAGATTTTTTTCTCACAAGCAACCCAATTTTCTATTTTATGATAAAGTTTTAATCTCTATAAATTCTCAAAAATGAAAGTAAAATAATGTGTAAATATATAAATACACACAAAACCCCTAAATAATAAATTTCAATTCTTATGAATATAAAAAGTACAAAAATATATGAATGATAATGTGCAAAGATCAAATTCTTGAAACACATCAACTGACTCGTTTATAAAATCCTTTTATTCAGACAAAAAAAAAAAAATCAGAAGCCGCATCAAACAAGCTAAATACAAAGCTAGTGCCAACTATTAAGTGAAAATAGATTCAGCTAAGATTAAAAACGTTTAGATGAAGTCAAAATCATCAGCATATGAATTGTAGTGACTTAATAGAACCCTAAAAATATTTTTTATGCATTTCTGCAATCAACATTAATAAATAAAACTTATCTATATACACTTAAGAAAAACATATATAAAATATTCCCAACTTATTCTTGAAATTGCGGAGGAAAAATGCAAACAAACACACAAAAAAACAATGGACTGATAACTAGAAAAATAATAATAATTAGAATTATGGAGAGAAATTATTGTTTTTAAGACCAAGAATACTAATATTTCTGGCTGAAAAGGAATTAAAAGAAAAGTCTTCCGGGCATCTTTTTGACAAAGCAAATGGCCATAGTACATGTAATGCAAAGCATAAATCTGTTTATAAAATCATTATATGAATCCATGTTAATGATTATTGTTGTTGGATTACCTGGTGTAGTGTTTAGAGCAATCACCAGCCCCGCTACGACCTGCACCAAGTTACAAGGGTTTTTAGGCAACCAATCATCTCGTCCGTAAATAATTAACTAGTGATTACTACAAGAAAGATCTTATGATAATTTAAGGCTGATTAACCAATGTAATACTATCCGGACTTTATTACTATCGGGAAATTTTCTTCTGGAAGAAATTTTAATTCCATTATTAAACGGTAATATAGTAAAGACAGTATTGAATACTTGTCGAAGAAATTTTGTTTTTCTTTCTTTTTGACCACTCCCTTTGCAAAATAGTTTAAAATTCGATGACTCGTTAAAGAAGTATATCACATATTCCTTAGATATTAAAAAAAGAAGTAATATCTATATTGGTGTAAATATTCTGCATTTATACGGAATATATTTTTGTAGAAATGCATTTTACTTATATATATACAACACAGAAAATTAAATATAACAAACGATTTTAATTCATTATAAAAAAAATTGGATGTGTAATTCTCTTTTTCATTTAACAATACTGTATTTAAAATACAATTTCCTATTTAACGTAAACATAAGTATATATATATAAGAATGAAATCTTAAATTATTAAATATAAGTGATAGAATTTTAAAAATTGCTCTTTTTTTTGTTATATTTTAAACAGCAACGCACTATTTAAATAAAAGCATACAGATGATGTATAAAATAAAAAAGAATATAGTGAAGACTGGAAGTAACGATTAGTTATTACCTTTTTCTAAACAGAGTGGTTCCGCTATAGTCGCCATTTTAAATAACTAAGCACGGGAACACATTCTACCTATCAGCGAAGAGCAAATCTGCGGTATAACAAAGTAATAAGCTAGAAATTCTAATAGTCGCTCTAAGCGTAATTCTTTCGTTTTATGATTGAAGATTTTTGATTCTTACTTAAATAATACTATATAGAGAGCGAAATATTTTTTTAACAGTAGCTATTGTCAACTTTTTTAGTCCTTAGTATTTATTGACGTACTTTAATAAATTTAGATATGCTGTGTAATTTTTTTTTTTACCTACTATTTGTTGATACAAAAAATATGTAAGCATTTATTTCTAATTAATAAAAACTAAATATAATTTTTATCATATGCAAATCCACAATCTCATCCAAAAATATTTTCTCGTTATTATTTACGCTTGGTGTTTCAATTCACAGTTTGATATATTTCTAAGTATTTATTGTTGCATGAATGTTTTAATGGCACAAAATTTTACCAAAGACTGGATTTATTGGACAATGGTTACTGCGATCAAAACAACTTGCTCATTGCTTGCGAATCGCCTTGAAATCAATTTATTGTATTTCAGTATTTAGATTTTAATGAATCTTTACGTAATCTAGACCAGTACCTATTTATAATTTAAGTATGCGTTAACTGGGTTCTTTTTAAATGTACATGTATATATTTTTGTAAAAAAAAAAAACACTATTCAAATAAGAGAAAAGAAATACAGTCAAAGAATACTATTGATTCAATAACCATTCACATTTATTGCATTATATTTGGTTAATCATAAAGTTAATAAAAGAAAAAATAACTTGCCTGTCATTTATTGTTTATGAGATTTAGTAAATAAAACCATGTTTGTATGTGACTTGAGTTTGAATTTGATTCTGAATTGCAACAGTCAGAAAAGCATGCCTTGTAAGAATAAACGATCATTTTATTCTTGCAGTGTTTTTCTGACAAAGAGATATTACATTTATATTGACTACACATAGAAAAAAAAGCCACTTCCATTTTTGTAACATTTAATTTGATAATGTTTTATTATTAAATGAATAATTACTAAGTACAAATATGCTGATGATTGAAAAGGTTACACCCCTTACAAAATTGCATTTTATCTGATGAATATTTCTAAGAAATCAGTACATATCTTTTTTAATGTAACTGACTACCATGTGGGATCACTATTAACATCAAATATTTTTAAATAGGCAAAACTCTCCATACAGTAGTGCCACCCCGTACCAACCAGAGTAATCAATGGATGCCAGAAGGCTTGTGCATAAAATCCCCATCTAGTGCCTACTCATACAATATCCCCAGACTAGTTTCTGACTTGTGGCCTTCATCAGTGAGGAGCCTTGGATCTGAGAGCACTGCACCTAGATCTTAGGATCTAATGCAACCCTCCAGCAGCCACTTTTTATCTCTACTTAACTGCAAAACTATGAGAATGAAATTGAAAACACAATATTTTCAATCTAAGCTCAATAGCTCATATAGTCATATGGTCTGAACTCAGTTCAGCACCCATACATTTTGGTGTCTGTAGCTCTCTAACAACCATAGCCACCACTATCCTATCAGGCAAGTTTGATGTTAAACCACTAAACATCACATGATCACCATCTCTTATGATAGCACATAACTGTTATTAACCGTTGGTTACTGTGGTTGGCACTACTGTACGGAAAGTTTTGCCTGTTTAATAACAGTTATGTGCTAGCATAAGAGATGGTGATCATGTGATGTTTAGTGGTTTAATATCAAATATTTTTCCAATCAAAAATGAACAACTTATTTTAAAGGTTGGATGGTGTAATGCTATATCTCAATGATATTTTGATAATAGAAATTTGTATTTAGATCTACAGTAATATGTTGTATAAGGTCTGCAAGAAACTGGAAAAATTTTGAAACAAGTTAAATGCAGAAAAATGTATCAGAAACATGAAAATAATTTTTGTATTACATCTAATAAAAAAACATTGTATTCAGTAGAAACCAATGCATAATAAAATATGTATAATCAAAATCCCCCCAAAAAATCTGATATTGCAAAAGAATTCATTTGGCTTTATCAGATACTTTGAATGTTTCCTCAAAAGAAAGAGTTCACACATACTATTAAGGTAAAATCAGAAATGGGTTTGCAGTTTACTAACATTGAACAAAGTAGCAGCAAAGTATAATGAACAAGTAAACAGTATTAACCACATACATTGAATGTGTTTGAAGGAACTATTGGCCACTCTACTGGAAATGATGTGAAACCCATAGCATACATATATATACGCTGTTAAAGAGGAAAGTAATTAAAGCTAGCTGGACAAAAACTCTAGTAATCAGTTTGTGAATTTAAAAAATCCACCAGCATTTATGTAAGAAATTTACAGTATATCTGACTACAAATCTCTAATGAGAATTTTTTCCAAAATTCACTTACCTAGCTGAGTCCATGAAGGTCACCCTAAGTAGAAAAAAGATAGTTTTATAAAATGCATTGGTACCTTATCCTGAAAGCCATTTAAAAACAAGAATGTCACAACTGCACAGGTTTTAGTTAATTATATGCTTAAATTAAATGTCGGTAATCCTTAAATGGGCAATTCCTGATGATGATTATAAACTATTGGTAAATTAAATATGTAAAAAGCTGATCTAATAAATGACCAAATATCCTCCAATACCATTTTGCAAAAAAATGTCAAGTGAAAATGAATACTCATAGAAGACAGTGTGCTTGTTTCCTCCATGGATCATATTAAAATTGAATCATGAAAGACAACTAGAAATAGTATGGATAAAGCTTTTAGAATACATCTATATATTCTGGTCAATGAGTGACAAGGACATCCACAAGTTGATAGTTAAACCATGCATTAAGTGTCCATGCATTAAGTGTCAATCGACTATAAATCAGAAACCATGATAAAAAATTCACATAAATCATGCAGGACTATTCATGGATTATATATTTTTTGTTCTCATTGATTTGTATTCAAACTGAATTAAGTATAGACTTGTTAAAAATATGGATATGGAGAAACAATCTCAAAGCTTAAAGAGATTTTTATTTTCCATGAATCTCAGAGACCCTAATCCCTGATAATAGCCCAAATTTCACATTACAAAATTTCCAAGAATTTATCAATAAATGAGAAGTAAAATATTCTTACATTCTCCTATATTACATGTATTCAAATAGGCTAACAGAGAATACCATAAAAAGTGGATACCTAAAAAATACAAAAAAACATTTTATACAACAATGTTGCACCAACAAAATACTCCCCTAGTATCAACTGTTAATTGACAAATAAAAGAATTAGGATAAAAATTTGGATCAAACTATCTTTGGTACAATCCTAAAGATAATTATACAGAAAATCCCTAAAAAAAATGCAAGGAATTCTCTGTTGGACAAGACATTTGGTGTTGTTTAAAAAAAAAAAAATCAGGTAACCATTGTTTTGGAGAAATTGATATCAAATCAAACTGTAATTGTGCAAACTGAGTCAGAAACAGAATTTTGGCATCACATTCACGGATGGGTGACAAACAACATTTTTTTTTCTCTGTTGATTTAAAATCAACTGAGGATCTATCAAAGGAAAATGATAGCAAGAGAATAATTCATTTGATGAAAAGAAAAAAAAATTGAAAAATCAGTGATAAAATAAAATATGAAGTTTGCTAAGAAAAAAATTCACAAAAACTAAAAATTCAAAGAGACTTCAGAAAATTTCTAAATACTCCAACAAGTATGTTGGGTCCTTTAAAAGCTCAATTCTTTGAAGTAATGAGAAGATACTTATATATTCATACATAGGTATGAATACATAGAACAATTATCATATAAAAGTATACAGGGTCAATTTATTGCTTGCTTAATTGTTATATATATCATTAAGTAAAATAAATTAAGATGGGGTCCACAACCCTATGCCCGCGGGCAGCATGGCACCCGCAGACCATTTTATATGCCCACCGCTATCCGAACACGATAAATTATTTATCTAATACAAATAAATTTAATTTTTAAGATTTTTTATGAATTATTGTATTATATTGTAATCAAATTGTAGGTCATACTATACTTTTACAGCGTAAAAGGGTCTATCATTAACAATATCCAACTATAAATTTACATTGAAAAAATAAATGGTGCCCGCCACCTGGACGGTATTATAGAATGTGCTCTTAAGTGCAAAAAGGTTGGGGACCGCTGAATTAAGACTTGTAGACAAATATTAAATAATGCAATTTAAATATTTAAACTACTAATTCTAAAAGCAATGGGCTAAAAACATATTAATACAATTAGCTAAATTCAAAATACTTAGCAAATGAATTAATGACATTTTATTAATGAGCTACAAATACAGTAATTGATTTCAGAGATTCATAGAGAAATAAGTATATAAGACAAAAACAATATTATCCTATAGTTGAGTGCTATTAATCAATAGTTGAACTAGTTAGAAAAAGATCAAAGCACTTATAGAAGCTGACCGGAACCGTTTAGCAGAAGGTTATAATTTCAAACTCCCATCACTGGAGTTATAAAGTAAACTTAGAGCTTTTCAATAAACTACATATGAGCTCCCAAACAATAAACTATTTGATTATTATTACACATCCAACAAATATTTTATAGCAAACACTACATGAGCCTTTATAGCTAAATACAAATCACATTTTGTGTTTATCACATTACATTTATAATAGTCAAATATACGCAATATCCTAGGAGAGAGCAAACTTACTTCCTATTATTACTTAGACCATTTTCTTATAAATCTAACACAAATACATTATCTGCCAAGTATTGAGAATATGTTGAGAAAAAGGATACAGATAGTAGACTTCAATCGTCATATATATACACACAATAGAAGTACAGTAAACATGAATCAAAATAGGAGTCATCTTCTACCCAATTTTGATTTGTTCTAGGAGCATACCAGCTTGACTTGTTATGCAGTTCAATGCAATAGTTGTGTCAATAAAATATTTTTATAGTGAAGTAATTTGTGGATTATTAACAATGTTTTGTCACTATACATGAATGTAGAAATTTTCTTAATGACAGATACTTGGTTCTCATTTTAATATTAGTGTGGAATACTACAATTCCAGTAATAGCAAATAAAATAAAAAATTGTGTTATAATGTAGAGAATTATTATATTTAGTCCAAGTCAACTTTATTTAGTCTAACTTGGGAAGGACTGTAGCAGCTTTAATTTAAGTTACTGAAGGTTATATTTGTTAAAATAAAAGCATGAACTAGTCTTTAATTTAAGATTAATATCAAGGGGGGAAATGACCATCAGTGTTTTAGTCATCGTTAATATTTTATCATTATTTTTTATAATAATAATATAAATCCAATGGGATAATCTCAGAGTAATGCCTTTAAGAAGAGAACTCAACGAAAAGTAATTTTAATGAAACTATTACTGTACTTAAATGTCAGCAATCAAAATATGAATATATTTGCTTACAAATTTGCATGTAAAATATTAATCATTTGTAATGTAATTTTGGACGTACTTTAGACTTGTCCTTTATTGAGAAATATAATGTATTTCTAGATTCTAATCATTTGTTATATTATTTACTAAATGCCTTTATTTTTTTCTTTTTATTATTCAATAAGGTAAATTAATATATGGTGTATTGAACTTGCTCAGTCCCATATGGCTATTTAAGTTAGATTGCCGGATTTGAAGACATATGAATGTTTGAAAATTTCAGATTTTCTACTTAATAGGTAACTATTAGATAAATGCTGGGGCTTGATCTGGTATTTTTAAATTTAATACCTGAATGTCTTAGCACCCCACTGACAACAGCCAGAGCTAGAAACCAGTCTGAGAATAGGGATATTCAGAAAATCTTGTTAAGAGCTACTAGTATGCTCATTATATAACATTCATAGCACAGGCTTATTAGATTAAGTCATGTGATATATGACTTGATTTCCTTGCATATAAGAAAGATGAAGAAAAAAATTAGCCAATCTGGAGAGAAAAGTAAAAATTGTTAGAGGATCAGAGAAAGTAATGTTGCTGCCCAGAATCTGATGACAATGAATTCTTTAAATTCTATCAAAGTTAGTTTAAGGAATGTTTTATATTTTGGAGTAAAATGTACAATCTTTGTAATAGCATTATAATTATCTTCAGCCCATCAGAAAATTTCTGGATAAATGAGCTACAGAAAACTGCACACTCTTTATTTGAGCAATTAACTATGATTATAAACTTTATTTAGCATATGGATTTTTTTTTTTAGATAGCTTAATTATTGACAAATGTCATCACTAGTGATTTCATTACATCACTTTTGCCATTGTATATGTAATTTTGACAGGCAATAACTATATGGTTTATATCTACAATGATCAATAACTGTTAAATTTAATTTATGAAGTAGATAAGTGCAATGACCATAGGTTATCCTTGTTGGTGAGATTCCGGCAATGTTAGAAATAACAAATCCAGACATTGTATGACTCAGATGGATTTTTTACAAACTGGTAGAAGATCTGCTTTAGTTTAATATAAAATTTAATATTTTTTATTTTCTATCAAAATGGGCAATCTGCTTCTTTCTTTTGTTAATAGATTAATACTCATCTTATTTTCATCAATCAACAACTTACCCTTCCTTTAAAAGATGTTTAATTAAATTAAAGTGTAATATTAAATAAAATAAAGTCATACATCACGACTTAATTTGATAAACTTGTAATTATAAACTAAAATAAAGAGCGTGCTAATAGCTCTAACAAGCTTTATCGATAAATGTTGCAAGAGTAAGCATTTAAAATCTCTATCTAGAAATTATCCCCAGTCCCAGATTGGTTTCTAGCTATTGTCTTTCCTCAGTCAGGTGCTAGGATAAGCTTATCAAATTAAGTTACGTGATGTATGACTTTATTTTATTTACTCTTATAGTTTGGCATTTAAGTCTTAAGCTATATTACATTGCTAAGGCTATTAATATATGATATGGCTGAAGATTTCTTAGCTCCATATAGCTATTTAAGTTAGACAGCTGGGTTTCAAGATATATGTGTCTAAAAATTTCAGATTTTCTACTTAAAAGTTACTCTCAGATAAGTGCTGGTTTTGAGTTGGTAATTTGGATCTAGGGTCTGAAATATCCTAGCGCCTCACTGAGGAAATCAAGTTAAAAACCGGTCTGGGATAATTTCTAGATAGAGATTTTAAATGCTTTCTCTTGTGGTATTTATTGATAAAGCTTGATAGAGCTATTAGCAAGCTCTTTATTTTAGTTTAAAGCGTAATATGTTGAATGATAGAAAGAATTTCTATGTAAATAATATTGTAAAAAATTAATGTCCTTTAGATTCAGATAGAAATAGATTAGAAAAATAGTTAAATTAATTAATGTTGTTTTTCAATTTAAATTTGTTTACCTAAATCTCTAATTAGATTAAAGAGTTATGCAATTTGTATGATTGGTAAGTTGGTACTCTGGAAAGAACAAAAGAATGGGTTAGTTATAAAACAAAAATGACAGCAGATCCAATTTATGTTATAAATATTATCTCAAGGACATTCTAAAAAAGGGCAATACTGATTACTTTCAGTGGAAAGAAATAATACTATAGAGAATTATTAATAAATAAAAAGTTGAGATCTTTCAGAGAGAAAAGTTTGCTGCAGAATTACAAAATATCAAATAAACAGAATAATGGAACAGCATGTTTTATACATGGAAATATTTGTGGTTTCATCATCATCGTTTTCAATCATTACCAATCCACTGCAGGATGAAGATCTCTCCAAGTTACAATTCATCTTCAATCTCTAGCCTTTCTTCTCCACATCACTCCAGCACACTTCCTTATTTCATCCATCTATCTCATGAGTGGTCTTTTTCTAGATCTTTTACAGTCACTTGGAATCCAGTTTAAGATTTCTACTGTCCACCTATTATCTCTTTCAGCAATATGACCAGCCCAATTCCACTTCAGTCTCTTGTTTCAATGATGTCAATATCTAAATGTTCTCTCATTTGTAGTTTACAAATTGGTTTATATAACCATCACAAAATTCATCTCTAGTATATTATTAATATTATTTTTTTGTTTTTTATAGTTGATAAATAGTTAAAACAAAAACTTTATGTATATAGCACCCAATATATAAAAATTGTTTAAAATTTGAGAAATCACCAGAAATAAGTATAAATACATATTTTTATAAAAATCTTAGGAGTCTGATGTTAATTACATATTCCTGCAAAACACAAGTGCATAATTATACATAATATTATTAAAATAAATTGTCCATTAAGCAAACAAACATTAATACAAAGTGTTGTTTTATATTAGTTGAATTACAAAATATCAAAACAAATATTATACATGAATTATAATCTCAAAGCTTCAATTTATTCCTTAAAAGCTATATATTTCATTTAAATATTGTGAACATTGTAATTCATTTCTTTGTATTTGTAGGAGTAGCTCATTTTCATCATACTACCTTAAAGCCATTCTAGAGTAAAATTTGCCTAACAGAAATGAATATGATTTCTGAATGGATATGTAAAACTGAGTTTTACTAATAAAAACAAATAATCCAGAATCTAATTTGTTACCTGTTTGACATTACCATTTGTTCATTAATAATTAAAGCATATATAAGTGGTTTTGAGTAAAATAGATTGCTAAAAAAAACTATCGCAAGTATTTAAATATGAGTGATATCTAAAACAATCAAATAATCAATAGATGATGACTGATATGGACTTAGAAAAGTGTATTTCAATGATAAAAAGGCAATATCATTTATTAACTAAACATAAATAATTCAAGTATTACCTCTAATGTATATAAAAGGTAAGCTAACTAATATAGCCAATTTGATAATAGGACCACGTTACTGAGCTTTTTTAAACTAATTTTATTTAGTGAACTGAATTCCTGAGTTTTTAAAATTATTTAATGAATTGAATCTTGTTTATTAATAACTTTAAAAACTAATTTTTTATATTTTTACTTCATTATCATGATCAACCATTATCAATCCACTATAGGATGAAGGTCTCTCCAAGTTCAATCCATCTTCTCTGATCTTTAGCTTCTCTTCTCAACATCACCTCTGCACACTTTCTTATTTCATCCATCTATTTCACATGTAGTCTCTTTCTGGGTCTTTTACAATCTCTTGGAATCCAGTTTAAGATTTCAATTGTCCATCTACTATCATCTGTTCTAGCAATATGTTGCCCAATTCCACTTCAGCCTTCTAATTTTTTCAATGAGGTCAGTAACACCTATTTGTTCTCTTACCCATATATTGCATTTTCGATCTCTTCTTGTTACTCCTAACATGCATCTCTCCATATTTCTTTGAGTGAAGTCTCTGTATTACTTTTCTATTAAGTGTCCAAGTCTCAGGTCCATAAATAAGAACTGATAAAACATATTTATTAAAAACCTTCCTTTTCAAACACATAGGCATATTTCCTTTTAGTATCAAGTTATTTCTACCAAAAGCACTCCAACCAAGTTTAATTTTATGATTATTTTCATCCATTGTTTCCATCTGTATTAATAATCTGACCAAGATATTTGAAGCTGTTAACTTCTAACTCATCATAATCAATCTTTATTTTTATATTTTGAGAAAATCCACTGAACATTACTTTAGTCTTTTTAACAATCTTACTTTCATCTGATAACTTCTGTAACATTTCCTGCAGCTCTAAAGCATTATTTGCAAAAACAACTACATCATCTGCAAAATCTAAATGACTTAAATAATCACTATTTACTTTCACTCCTTTAGCTTCCCATTTCAATCCATAAAATACTTCTTGCAGCACTGCTGTAAAAACTTTTGGGGATATGGACTCAACCCTGTCTTACACCCCTTCTCAATGTTGACTTTCCTAGTATCATTATGTAATCTAATTGCTGCTGTTGCATTTTTATAAATATTCTTCAAAATATAATAATATCCTGGATCTATACCTTGATGATCCAATGCTTTAATCACTGAAGAAAAGTTTATAGAATCAAATGCCTTTTTATAATCTACAAATCCAAAGCATAATGGCAACTCATATTCATTTGTCCTTTCCATAACTTCTCTCAATACCTGAATATGATCTAATGTACTAAAACCACTTTTAAATCTAGATTGTTCTCTTAGTTGGTAGAAATCCAATATTTTTTGTAGACGAGCTGTAATTATTTTATATAAAACTGATAAAAGGCTGATAGGTCTGTTATTTCTAATATCTTCTATCTTCTTTATCACTTTTTTTAAATATTAATATTAATACTGCATTCTTCCAATTATCTGGTACGTCTTTATCATTTAGACATTTGGTATATAACTTTGCTAAAAAAATTTCTATTTCTTCACCTGCTTCTTTTAATATATAAATTATAATTCCATCATTACCTGGAGCCTTTCCTTTCTTCATAAATTTAATTGCATGTCTCAATTCTTTATTTAAAATTCTTGGCAATTCGGAAGATATAGTAGATATAGGAGGTACTTGTTTTCTATTACTATATAATTCTTGATAGAAGTCTTCTACCCATTTCAAGATGTTATCTCTCTTTTTATTAATAATTCCATCTTTTTTTCTTATTGCAGACATAAATTTCCTACCAATATCAAAATGTTGTTTTACACTCTTGAGATTTTTATTCTCTTCTACAGCTTTCTTTGATAATTCACAATTATATTTTCTTATATCATTTTCAACTCTTTTCCACACCATTTTACAAAATTCAAGGTATTCAATCCTTTTTAATACATCAATTTTGTATATTTTCATATTCCTCCTTTTCTTTATAAATTATCTAGTCTCGGTAAAAATTTTATTGATCAATTGCTGCTGCTTTCTACCAACTATCTTTGTTGCAATTTTTCATTCAAATCTGAATCATATTCAAAATCTACTATTATTTGAAACCAATTTGTAAGTTCTAATTTAAATTCATTAGAATGTTTCTGAAGATTAGAAATATCAACTGTAAATATTGTTTTTCTTAATAATTTTTGTCTCCCTAGTTTTGCATTAACACATATCTTACATCTTACTAATCGATGATTACTTCCTATGTTAAATTTATTAAGAACATTACAATCTTGAAATATGTATTTTCTGTTAGTCAAAATATAATCCAATTCTGCTGTACCTTCACTTGGATGCTTCAATATCCGTTTCCTTTTAACATTTTTTTTCAAGAAAAGAATTCATAATATAAAGTTTTTCTTTTTCTCTGCAAACTCTACAAGTCTATGTCCTCTCTCATTTCTATTATCATAACCAAAATTACCTACAGCATTTTCATCTTTCATTTGTTTACCAATTCTAGCATTAAAGTCTCCCATAACAATTTTAAAATATTGTTGTTTACTCTGATCAAAAGCCTTTTGTACATCCACATAAAAATCTTCTACTATATCATTACTATGAGAACTTGTTGGGGCATAAACCTGAATTATCTGCATTTAATATCTGCTATTAAGTTGTATAACTAATCTTGCCACTCTATCCAATACACCATCAATCTCTACTATGTTGTTCTTCCACATTTTATTTATGATTCCTACTCCACTTGTATTTCCAATATTTGTGCCTTTATGATAGAGTACATGTCCACTTTTTAAATCAATTGTCTCTTCACCTTTTCTTATAACTTCATAAAGTCCAATAATGTGCCATTTAATATAAGACAATTCAAAATAGTCTGCAGTTGCAAGTACCTAAATAAAAAGTGTCATCAAATGGCAGCCTGGGTTCACAATCAAGACATTCTTAGCACCTCTGCCTTCGGCCACCAACCGCTATCTTGATTGGTGACTTTACAGTCTCCTGGGAATAAGGGCCATGATTTATTTTTGTCTGCCATGATTCTATATATCTATTGAAAAAATATTTATTTACACATATATTCATTCTGCCTTATCAAGCAACTGAGAAGACCATGGTGTTTCTTGATCTTAAACTCAGAGGTAAAAAGCCATAACCTCACCATGTTGGCTAATGCGTGATGGTGAGCAGCCCATCCAGTTTTAGAATATATATTTTTGCAGGATACTGCTGAAGTTGAAATGCGTAACTGCTTTTTCGCAATCTCACATAGGTATGAATAAATAATACAACTTTTTTTTCACCACTTTAATAGATCTTTATTCCTGTGCAACAATGACTCTTGCAAATAGTTATTCAATTCAATAATTCCAGATGAATTTCGAAATGTATTTGTTTTTTGAACTTCAATATCAAAATCCTTTCACAATGATGTTTTTATTAATGAATTAGTATTGATTTTAATGATTTCTGTTAAATTAATGTTATACACTATATTTTTTAAAGAAATGTAAGCTTTATTAAACATGTACTCATTGCTAAATCCATACTTTTTAATCTTGTATCCAGCAATGTTGATTGACAACGTAGTTCATTCTCTTCCAAATCTTTAAAACATTTATTAATTCGAGTCTTTAACTAGAGAGTTTATTTAGTTTACTGAACAGAGTAATATTTTTGATTTAGGAGCTATATTTTCAGAAGTGTTCATCCATTATTTGTTCAAATAACTGAAGCACTTCAACTGTACTTTCTATTATTTTCCCTTCATGTTGTGCTAAAGTTTCTGAATCACATTGTAAAAGTTCCATCGTAACAGTGGTTGCATTCCTTGCCTGTATTATTCACTTAAACATTTCGTAAGTGGAGTTACATCTTATTCCGTTTGGCTTAACCTTGAACTCAGGCATTCCAATTTGTTTTTGAAGCAAAATAAAGTTCTTTCAAGACATTATCATTGTGATTCAAATAGCTATTTGTTTAAATTTTATTTACAGAAATACTAACATTGTTATTAAATGATGTACAATAAGATATATAAAATCTTCAAAACATATTAAGTGTTTCCACATACATCGAGAAATTCCTTTGATAACTTGGGTAGAATTTTCACTAACAGCAATTATTGTTTCCTAAATCCTAGGAATCCGCAGCTGTTTTTAACTGTTCTGCTAAAGTATTTTTATTTTATTTTGAAATTCAATACAGCCCAAGAAAACAAAAATCAATTCACAAGTTGAATTTAAAAAATTGGCGGTGATAGTCATAAAATTTTTATTACCTTTATTATTTATAAATATCCAAGTACGAATAGTTAAACAAACAGCTTTTGCACTTTCCAGTTTTATTTTTACACTTTCTACAACTTTATCGTAAAACTGAGGAATTAAACAAGTAGAAAATAATTTTTTATTTGAAAGACTGTAAATTTAGTAATTTCACAAAGGCATTAAATTCAGGTTTCTCTACTAATTCACATGATAAAATCCTTTATTAAACATTCTCAATAACTGACGATTCATCAATTTTGGATAACTAAAGCCTTTTTATTAGCGCTCATATTACTTTCATTTAAGACTTTATTTGGATCCTCTTCGTTATTATTTCTTCTTCCTCATCTATTACATTAACTGACGAAAAAAAAAAATTTCAGAACATGGTTTGTTTTCAAAATTTTGTTTTGTCGGATGTTTTTAATTAAATGTCTTGTAATTTGCTAAATATCTGCCTGCTATACTAAAAATCCGTGAACAATATAAACATTCACATTTTTTTTTTTTTAATTTTCTATTTCCGTAGAATGTACTTAACTTGGCTTGTTTTTCTCGGCATAAAACAAATAAAAATAATACGTTTCGATTTTTATATATATAAAAAGAATTGCAACCAATTAATTATGTTTCTAAAGTGAGAACTAATGTAACATACAAACTGTCACTAATACTTCTATAACGTTTTAATGACTTATACATGCGCAGAGTCACAATTAAACTCTTCTCATTCTCATTTCGAACGATAAGTAATGGATGTGATACCGGAGATTTTTGTTAATTAGTTGAGCAGGCAAATTATATTTATTAATTATTTTCAATTTTTTTAAAGTTTTATAAAGATGATGTTTGATAATGAAACATCAGAAAATTTTGTAAAATTAAAAGTAATTCAAATTTTAATTATTTATTGAATTATAAAGGTAATGCCGGTTGAGACTGACAACTATTGACCATGCTTTCTTTTAAATTCACATGTAAACGCATATGCATTAAATTCATTGTATTTATGCAAAATAATAATTGTCAATGTTGCGGGGTTTAATTTCCATGAGACGATTAGTCATGGTAAAAAGAAATAATTTATTTAAAGCAGGATTTGTGAAGAAGTCATTTAGAGAACTTGACAATTTCTTTATCACGCCGAAAGCTCATTTTACTAAATTGATTACCATCGAAGATAGTATTCCGGTAACAGTATCTGAAATTAAAAAATTTTTGAATCAAAACAATATTGGCTTTGAACAAGGTTATACTTGTCTTATTTTAAACTGTCCATTATGTAGTCATTATGCTGTTAAAATGGATAAGCGTCATTCATTGTATATCAATATGACAACAGGTATTATTTATGCTTGTGTGCAAAAATACATTTCTGTTAAATATAATTTATATAAATAAAAAATGATTTTAATTGCAACACTATTCATTTATATAGATTAACGTTAGATGTCGGAAAAATTTTACATTGTTATTTGTGATCATTGACTTTTAAAAAAGTATAAAGGGTCTAGTGTATTTAAGATTAGTGCAAATCCCTTCCCCCTTTATGTCAGTAATCTTATATATTGCTTATATCACTCTATTCATATACACGTTAATGCAACACATTTTCTTAAAAACTTCTTTATTTTCTTACAGTTTCGACTGTCCAGCAGTCTTTATCAGAGCTACAAGATTTGAATAATATAAATATACAATCATTATTTCACATATATATATAAATAAATTTAAATTATTTTGTGTGTTAGGTAGTAAGGATTTACAAGTAAATTTAGAATATTTTTTCAAATAATCTGGTCATAAACTACGCAGCAGTTAAGAAAGGAAAACTGCCAAATAGTGAGAACTCTTAAAAAGAAAGGAAAACTTAAGCATCCTCATTACCTATCAGTCAATTAGTTTAATAAATATAGTTCTTGTCAATTTATTGTCTGTAAAGTGATCTTTGAATTTATGACTTTCTTGCAATGAACTACTTAGGGCTGTTTTGTGACTGATAAGACAGTGATGGTTGAATTATCGATATGTTCAAGGATTCTAATAATTAATTCAAATTTATCTTAGGAACAAAGTTGAAAATGAAATTTATCATCTCTTCTTTTCCCTATTTACTTTTTTGTGAAGAAAAAATGTTCTTTTAAAATTGTACCAACTTTCAGAGGTAGTTTGATTATAGAAAGATTATAGAAACATTACCTACTGAATATATAAATACATTTTTAAAGAGTAAATATTTTTGTCATAAGGTATGACATTTAACCATGCTACATTGTTGAACTAGGGTATCAAATATAAAACTGTTAAAACAAGTGAATAAAAGTTAAGTAGTGAATTAGTTTGTTACAAAATATGACAGCAAATAATTATGTTAAAGGCTTTATTTACAAAAAGTATATTCCACAGATTTAATTTTTGAGAAGAAATGGAAATCTAATTGTTTTGGAGTTGGCTGATATCCATAAGCTTTTTGAATGTTGGAAGCTAATATATATTGGTGGTAACTAAAATTGCTAAAGAGTTCTGGAGATGTAAAATATTTGAGATATTGATAGTTTTGCAATTTTTCACTGCTGTATCACTGCAAGGATTTATTTCATGGATTTGATTAGCAAAAGGTTACTATCTTAGCAATATATTTTATTTCGCATATCTTTTTTTTTTTAAAGTAGCTTAATTATTGAACAATCAACAGATTTCAACTAGGAGATAGATTTACTAGTAGTTTTATTTACTATTGATTGTATTCATAGATTTGATTTGACATTCATGAACTATATGAATTATGTGTTTGGCCACATCTAAATTGGGACAATGGTTGTTAAATTTTATTTGTGTAGCAGATGAATGCAATTACCATGGGTTGGCCTAAATCTGTTGATTGACTTGGCTCTAATAATATATAAAAAAATTCAGTCATCTTTACTGTTGGATTTGGAAACAGATTTGTTTGGAACTTTTATAAATGATCTATAATGCTTCAGGTTTTTGAAGAAATTCTTTATTTGAAAATCTGAAAAGATCTATATTTTGAGATAAGCCTTAGAGAGTGAAACTAAATCTGATTTACTTAACAGTTCTTTGTAAATTTTCTGTAAGTCGATTTATTATATCTGGTAGCAGATTATGTGAAAGAATAGGAAGCTAGTGAAAGGGAATAGATTTAATTGTGAGTAATTTTTAAATATTCAAAATTGTGAGTTCCCTTTTCCCAATCAGGTATATAGCATTCAATAATGTTAAGGAAGTTTGTGTGTAAAATATTTTGCATCACAATCCCAAATAATACCAGTCAATTTTTCTAATAAAATTATCTTTGATTTAATCTTAGATGTTAGGCTATGGTCCAAGATTACTTCCAAGTATTTTGGTGCAAAAATTCAGATTATGAGATGTACTTTATCTAAATGAAAAGTTAAGCATACTATTTATAGAATTAGGGAATAAGACCCCATCTTTGAAATCCAATTTCAAACTTTTCACATCTTATTTAAGAAATTTCTGAAAAGGATCTCTTGAAAAATCAAAGCATCAGAATAAATGAATTTCCTGTGTTCATTTTCTGGAAGATCGTAAATAAAATAGATAAGCGAACTGAATACTATAGAAAATTGATGTGTAAAATTTTTTATCTATTGCAATTATCATTTAGTGTCACTTGAAAGTATTTTATCAAATAAATTGTTTTCTGTAGTTAAAGATTTTGGTGACTTTTAGAAGACAAAGAGAATCATAAGTTGAAGTTAGATCATTAGTTTTTAATTTATTTTGAAAGCTCTTTTTTGGTGTGAATACTAAAAGACAAAACTTAGCAGCTTCTTCCTAATTGTAGTTGATTCATAATTATTGGCAATATTTTTATTAATCTGATTCTTTGAAGCAGCTTATAAACATATAATAATGAAATTAGACAATATTTTTTTGCATCGTTAAATTTATTTGGTTTTAAGACTTGCTATTATGCCAAATTTTTGAAATAGTTTTTATATTAATAATGTAGCTGAATAGTTTTGCTATTTGCTACTGGGTCTTTTTCTTATTTAAATCAATCGAGAGCAAGTTAAGTTCACCAATATCTATTAATACTGGGTTTGACAATATAAAATTGGCAATGTTATTACCAGTGATTGGTGGTTCTTTTAGGTTTGCTTTTTCAACCACCAAGTTATATGAAAATGACCAGATCTTAGGATTAGATTTTTTTAAGCTTTTGGTTTTTGGTGGTCACGCTCCATTTATTATCATTTAGACATTCTATAAGCTTGTCAACAATTTCTGGATCTTTGGTAGACGAATATTGGACTATAAAGAGCAGTTTTTATTTTGTTACAATCTGGAATGAATTTCAATGTTTTTGAGGGATGTAGCCAGCTGTTATGAGATTATTAAATCTGTTGTAAGAGGGGTGACTGGCATTTTACTAATATTCTATTCAAAATAGGCTAGAAATTATTGTAAATTTCAGTAATTTTAAATTATATTGTGATGTTATTTCTAAATTTAATGTGAATCAATAACATCTGTTTTTATGTGAGTAGCTTTTATGCATTTTGAATTCTACAAGGTAGATTGCACAGAAAAAAGTAATTAAACTTTCATGCCTCACTTTTTCTTTTATTAAATTTTACCACAGCATTCTTAAACTATATTGTTAAATATCACATTTCCAATTTTACAAATTATTTCAGAAAAGATTAAGGAATTTTTTTTTAATTCTGGTAACTTTAAAGGATTGAGAATATTTTTTTGTTTACAACAACTTATGATTTAGCTAATCTAAATTCTGCAATATTCTTATAAAAAATGGTTGTATAAATCATCTCTTTCTTCATATGAGGAAACACTATATGAGATAAAAGTAAAGTAAAATAGATTGGTTTTGCATTGGCAAAGAAGTTAAATAGAATTGCATAATTCACCCTACATATTCAATGAATGTGGAGCAAGCAAACTAGAATGAACTAAACAAATGCGGATTTAGGATTGATACACACACAAAAAAAAAAAATTAACAATTTTAAATATGCATATTACACTTACAGCTAAAAGCAGAAACAATTTTTACTAGTTGAGTTAAAAAATAGAGTTAAATGGTTAAGTAATGACAAAATTATGGACATTGACTTTAAAATCATTGATAAATTTGTCTTTTTGGACAGAGAGTGACATTGGACAGTAGTTTAATCTGTTATATTCCTGTAGCTCTCTATGGCGTGAAACTTGAACAATGAAGAATTGTAATGTTTCAATGAACAGCAAAAAAAAAAAAGATGACTAATGGTGAGATGATTTGTCATATTTTGATTTTGTTTACATCTTATTGCAACTATCTCACTAATTTCATTGGCATAAATATATATATGAATAATAGTAAGATTTCTGCTTTTACATTGAGCATTAAGTATATACAATTGATCATTTATTATATTTCTTAAATTCTTTTTGCCTTACTTTTATATCTTATTACTTCTTAAATTTATCATTTTATATTTATATTATTGTTGTGTTTTTTTTCCATAGTTGAAATATAAATTCATTATACCATGTTTTTTCCTCTATTTGTATTACTGTCTTTGTTTATATATTCATGATTTATTGTCATTCAGAAAACTTAAGCTATTTCAGTGTGTGATATCTTGAAATATATAATACTTTTTTTTGCCCAAGATATTTGTTTATTTCATTGTTAATTGCTTTTAATATATGGAGGAGTCATGAAGTTATTTTTTGATTTTATTAGTTAATTTAATTGGTAGTTATAAAACTGGTAAGAACAATTCTTATACTGTATAGTTTTACTGTTCAGGGATGTTTTATTATTTTTTTAGTTCATGTATCTTTGATTCTTGACGAGATTCTTCCAGCATCCACAGTCATTTTATTATAATTGCGGCAATGATCACTATCTTTCCAATTACAGGGCAATCCCTCATGTAGGTTATTCTGTATTGCATTCATGTAATTCATTTTCATTGGCTATATATTGAACTAATATTTCTCATGCACTATCTTTGCTGTAATTATTTTTGTCATCTATAGATAAATAAAAGTATCACTTAATCATTTTGAGATTCAACATCATGAACTAAAAACATTTGTTATATAGCTTATAAATGTAAATATATTAAATTTAAGCGTAAACAGATAATATTATAATAACGTGAAAGCTAAACACCTTCAAACAAATACGCTTTAAAAATGCTTACGTGACAGCATAAATTAAAAAAAAAAATTCTGTTGGTTTCTGTATATTTTACAATCAACGATCTTTTATTGTATAATGCTATGATTATGAGATGTTTTAATATTGAAAGCGCTTAGCTGAATAAAATAAATATCTGCAACAGGAAAGAAACCTAGTGCAGAAAATAGATAAAATAAATTCTTATAGAAATATAATGATATGTATTTGCCCATAACTAAAGAAAACATCATATTATAATTGTTAAAGCATCTGCTTGTTCATAATTCAATAAATTGTGGGTGGTGAATCTTGAAATTTTTTTCAAATCACAAGCAGATAAAGTCTTTCCATCAGGTAGCCAGTTAGTTAATAACCAATCAATTAGCCATCTATCATAGTCAGTAAATCAATATCTGATTGTTATTAGTTAAAGATTGTTTCCTTTGTATTGATTAGATGAATGAGAATTCCCTGACTGCAAAAAAAAATAGGATTATAATATAACGTTCATCATTGTGAGGAATTATCCTACAAGTACTTAGTTCATATTTTATATTTACTCTTATAATTAAATGCCATAAGGAACTATTTTATAATAAATACTATCTATGTGTAAACCTAATTTTAACACAATGATAAAATCAACAAAAATATATAAACTTAATCAACTTTCAAGCAAAAATTTTGAGAAATTTACTATATAATGACAAACATAATTGCTTAAATAGATTTGAGAAATTGATTCTTAAAAATAACTTGAAATTTCTCATAATACAATGTAAAATGTTTAATATGGTTAGCCAGTAATGATGCAATAAATTTGAAATTTATTACAAGATTCTAGAATATAATATGCAATCTCTTTATGTTAATTAGTTAAAGCCACACCAGATTATCTATTATTAACAAATACTAGGAAATTTGTAAATAAATTTCTTTTCTGATAATATACTTTCAAAAAATCACATGACCTAGCAGTCTACTTTCTTATTAATATTGTGTACATCTAAGTTTTATCTTTCTTGCATGACATTTTTTTTATATATATTGTCATAATTGCTTTCTTTCTATCAATGTGGCAAATTTTGTTTTTAGCATACTTCTTTTTTATAATTACATTTCTATGGATTCGCAGTGTTTTTTTAAAAATTCAGATTATTCTAACATTATACTGTAAGCAAAACAATAGATACAAATTTTTTTTGATTGGTAAAAATATACTTTAATCTTCTTTATCATTTAATTGTAAAATAAAGAATTTTATTGCTTAAAAATTCATTATTCGCTTCCCCGTCAAAGCATTTGACATATGAAAAAAAAAAAGTTCATTAAAAATTAATAATTATTTATAGAATGATGATAGTTTATCACCAATATATATATATATTATAATTAATTAAAGAAATATATGTGTGTGTATATATATTATTGTCAAACACTGCATTTAGTTTTATAATTCCTATTTATTCAGAATATAATTTCATCTGCTTTTATTTCATATTTCAAATAAAGTATATAAAATTTGCTTAATATAAATAAAAGTCAGATTTATTCGGATTTGTATATTAATGATGTTTAAAGGCTTGGATCAGTTATTGAAGAGGGATTTATTGAAATCAGTTCTATGGATCTTGTATTATCATAGTTTACAGTTTATATTTGTCTGTAATATGTTACATTTAATTATAGAGGGTGCTTAAATACTCTAATGCGTAATATTATTTCTTGTAGCTTTTTAATGTATTATATTACATAATTGGTTACATGTATGCATAGGATGTAATACAAAAATTTATACATTTCCTATGTATATATTTTAGTAGATTTCACATTATCTAATATTTAATATGAATTTTTAAAGAAACAGTAAATTAATTCTTAGAGATAGTTCTGATGTACAAAATAAAAGAATTATTTAATTCAGTATCAACTATTTGATGAAAATTTTTTTTTTCAAGCATTCAGTATTATATTATTGTTAGTTTAGAGACTATTTTATTATTGTATAATAAATCTCAAAAAAAAAAAAAGAAAAGTAATATATAGTAAAATAATTATTTGTAAATCCAAACTTTCGAACTCCTTTTCAACCTCTTTCTCTCTATTGATTACTATTATGACATTTAATTTTTTTTATGTGCAATCTAAATATGTTACTTATATATCAAAAGTCCATTTTTTGTGATTTTACTATCATATTATAAGTTTTGATAATAATTATCCTAAAATAAGAAAAGGATAATAAATGTAATAACAAAAATCTTACGAAATTAGCAGTATTGATATTGTTAGTAATTATTTGATAACTACATGGATTTATATTTTGAAGAAAATAGGAATGATGTATATGATTATTAAAATCTTGGCACTCATAGTATTAAAATCATATTTATTAAAAGTGTTTGAAGACTTTGTTTATTCTAATACATCAATTTTTATTATTTAGGTATGTTTATATGTTATTATTGTAAACATTCTGGGAATTGGAAAACTTTTCAAGATTATTTTGAAATCATTCATTCCCAAAAAAAAGCTGGAAAAATGTAAGTAAATAATGTACTTTAGAATAAAATTTCTATATGAATGTGATATTATATCTTATTAAAATAGTATAAATTTTAAAATCTTATTAATGCTTGATCCAGTAAATTCATATTAAGCAATATAATTGAAATATGTATTGAAATGATTATAGTTTTGTTAAAATGTTATCTTAAAAGTGATATAAATATTGAAATGATTGGTAGTTTAATTAAAATGTAAAATTAAAGATCATTACATGAAATAAATATTGAAATGATTGTACTTTATTTAAAATGTAATAAAGATTGTTACCAAATGGAAAATGTCCATTAACAAAAGAAATTTATTAATGTGAACTATAATTAAATCAGACTGAGAATAAACTCACCACCAGGAAACTTCCCATTGGCTGAAATACTCCAGAAATAACAAAAGTGAAAAGATAAAAGCTGAAGCAGAACAAAAAATGCAGTCTTTTTCTTTCATCTGAAAACCAGTAGAATCAAAGTCAACAGGGGATATTTTTTCCTAGAATCTCGGATTCTGTTGGTCACCAAGCCAACTAAGGACTTTGAAACAGATCGCCCTGATCTTATGTTTTAGTACACCTCAAGGGCCACAAAAATTAATGTAGTAGAAATTCTACTTGCTATTTATCTGTGTATCTAGTATGGCATAAAATACTAGACATAATTTTAGATATTATAATAAAGTATTAAACAACTTTGCAATGATGAAATTTAGATAAAATGATACATTTGATACATTTTATATTATTTCATTTGTTTTCATTTTACATTTAAAATGAATAATTAAATAACATATTTTTACTTTTTGATTTTAAATACTGTTTAGATTTATAAAGCTTATTATAAAAATGTGTATTGTGGTTTGATTTTAAAATCAAAATTAAAATATATAATGTAATTTAAAAATTTGATGTGTCCAGTGCATTTTGATGTGCTCATTCCTCCAACTTTAGAATATGTTGTAGCCTGATTTATCTTTATGAATATGATTTAAAATAAATAGAATAAAACTGTTGTTGTTATTTATATAAAATACAACTAGAATTATTTTCTTTTAATATTAATAATGTACAATAATTATCATTTTTCAATGCTCTGCATCATGGTTTTTTCCCTCTTCGTTTAGAAAAATATCCCTCTTTTATTCTATCATGTTATAAAAGTGGGTTTTTATGCTTTTAAAAATAGATATTTAATGTGAGTATAAAAATATTTTGGCTAGGTTTGTATATTATCAAATAGTCATTTAAAGATTAATCAATCTTGAATTTTAAAAATAGGGTGGCCTTTTTGAGCATTCCATCATCAGATTTTCAATGGATGGATGGTTTGAAGAGTTGGGGGTAATGGGTAGATTGAAGCCTTGTCCATTAAAGTATGAGGTTTGGCTATCTTTAGTTATATATCGATCATCCTATAGCATATATGTATAGGGATGGCAATCTAACCTGACCAACTGATGATTGTGCTGGTTTAGCATGAAGCTACATGTATTGATTATTTTATCTTTTCAACATATATGTTTCAAATGTATCAGAGTTATGAAGATAGTGTGGAGAGTGGTGGGTTGGTGTGAAAGTCTGTGCTCACCAACTGATGATTTCTGGTTTAGCATAGAAATACATATATTGGTGATTCTTTATCTTTTCAACATATGTATTCAAATGTGATCAGTGTTATGAGATAGTGTGTGGAGAGTGGTGGGTCATGTGAAAATCTGTGTCTCATTACCTATATTATATATATAGACATGGGTATATAATAAGCCTGTATGTTTCAGTTAAACTGAAATTGTAAATATTTATTTCAGTTATAAAATAAGCAATCATATCATACAATTGTTTACTTGTTTCAGGAAAACATTGTGCTATTTTGTACTTTAATTATGACAATCATAGAAAGGAATTCCTAAAACTTCTATGCATGGATTTATATTTAGTAAAGACTTGTTGAGGAAGTAGATTTTAAAAATTGAAAATATTATTAGGGAAATATATATTTAGTTTTTTGATATAAATAATGCTTTTAAAGGTAGAATTGCAATGTTAAAAAATTCTAATTAAGGAATTTAATTTGATGAATTAATGAGATTTGAAATAAAATAATATGTGAAAATATTTTTTATTTAATTTTGATGAGTAATTAAGAAAAGCAAAAAAATAATTTTTTTTCTTCAATCATAATTTTGATTATTATATTTAACTTGAAATATAAGCATAGGGCATCCTTAAGTTAATTAATTCAATTACTATTCATGATTATCAGTTTTTATTGCTTTCTTCTGGAAAAATTCATTGAACATTACTTTAGCTTTTATCTTCAATGCTAGATTTCTTATGTTTATCTAATAACATTTGCAAATTTCTTGATATCCACATTTTTTTAAGTTACACATAATTGAAGAAAAAAATATTTTTTGATTTTTAATGCATTTCTCCTCAAATTAAATAAAAACATTTTTGTAAAAATATTATATATATATTGAAGCAGTTGGATCTGAGTTCGATCCTAGCTTCATGTTATTTACCCTAATACTAACCTTAAATTTCCGATGCAATGGGGCTTTATATGTTCAATCCACGCTAATTTCCATAATGAATAACTTGTTTCAAATACGTAGTAAAATTAATTAGTTTAGTTTAAATTGGATCAATTCTCTAAATAAATTCATGATAAAATATTCATGAATTTATATATATTAAATTGCGTGGATTGTGCGTATATATATTTGTAAATATTAAATGTATATAATTGTTCGAAAGTTTCATTGCTCGGAATACTTGTTTTTTTTTCACTTTTAAATAATTTGTAAAGTTTTTGCGATTAAAAGCTGCCATTCTTTCATAGGCTTTCAAATTCTCAAAAACAACAGTAAAGTTTTATTAATTAAAAAAGATAAGAATTCAATTTTTAATTAAAATCATTTCAGACTTTAAGAATTCATTTTCTAATTGGGAAAGGGAATTCAAAAAGTAGTTTGAAAGCTTATCGAAGGAATGTTTCTGAAAACAACTAATTTAAAAAAAAGAGATTGATAATAAAATGGCGCTAGCCGGAGGCATCGAGTGAACAGTAGATATATAGCCCCTGAAAGTAAAGAAAAGAGACTAGTTTTGATTGTAGAGTAGTGCAGTGAACTCTGTGTGTATAAAATTGTATTTCATCATGATAGAGGGCTAGAACATCAGGGATCTGACTCGGTTCCTAAAGTCCAGAGAATCTTCACTGGAGCTGCTGAACCGTTTCCGGATCGATCATTCTGCTAAAAATAATGAAAGCTACTAAATACTGTTCCAATAATCAATCAATGGTGCCTACGTTTTCAACAACTTGGAGGAGTAACTAAGGACAAGCACGGAGGGTAATATATTTCTATAATGAACGTTAAACTTTCTGGCTGAGTTAGAACTTTATTTTACTCTCCTCCTATTTAAGAGCTCTTTATTCTTTAATGTAACAATTTTTTATAAAACACTTTTATTCATACTACTGTAAATCTATCTACGTAATTCTTTAAATCTCTAGTCTTTAAACTTTTTCTTTTCTTACTTGGCGGTTCATTTAATATATATATATATTTGTGTGCTTTTATTAATGTCGTATTTAAAATTATATGCCAGTAATTTTTACGACTCGATGAGCTCCTTGGTTCTATTTGCCTCACGCAAATAATATAATATAAATTTTAAATAGTTATTCTGCCCATTAGAACTAAATTTATAAGTTCTATTAATCTATCGAGTCGAAAGAAAATATTATACGTTTACTATTTTTTTTAATTAGCTAATAATAAATTATTTGCTCCGTTTTCACCTATGTCCCCAGCTCCTAAGTTACAAGTGTTTATATACTCTCGTAATGTTAAAATGTTATTTCTTGCTTCACTAATATTGATTTATTTATCCATATAGATATATTTAAAATGTTTTTGCAAAAGGGTCGATAAAGGGTTAAATGTAGTTTAATTCCACTTTTGTTATTTTATACCTTTATCTGCCTTATACTTCCTCGTTGGGGACATAGACATAGAATCCCATGTTGTGTAATACTTAGTTGGCATATGATAAGGACCGCCACTCTTATTATATTTATAAATTCTTTTAAAGACTAGAGATAACTAATACAATCTATATTTTATTGAACAAAACAAATTATTATTATTATTAAATATTTTCTAACATACTTGGTTTCTTAGTTCATCATTCTTTTGATAATTATTTAAATAGTTAATACTAGCTGTCTATGTTAGCAACTCGAACATATATGATTCGATTTAAAAAGTATTCAAAGTAATTAATTATTAGATATTCGTGTCTGTAAAAGGGTATCTAGTCCTCACCAACCGTTGAGCTAGTTTCTTGGCGCATAGCACTTGTCGTCGATTTCTGCTATCTGAGCTGTTGAGTTGGGTTTGAATTCAGTTTTGGTTCAGCTGAGTTTGAATCCGAGTTGACTTGCGGTGGTGGTGGGTTTTGACCGGTACATGGTTATGTTTTTGGCGCCCAATGTGGAACCAAAAAACATAACCATGTACCGGTCAAAACCCACCACCACCGCAAGTCAACTCGGATTCAAACTCAGCTGAACCAAAACTGAATTCAAACCCAACTCAACAGCTCAGATAGCAGAAATCGACGGCACAGTGCTATGCGCCAAGAAACTAGCTCAACGGTTGGTGAGGACTAGATACCCTTTTACAGACACGAATATCTAATAATTAATTACTTTGAATACTTTTTAAATCGAATCATATGTATGTTCGGGTTGCCAACACAGACAGCGAGTATTAACATTTAAATAATTATAAAAAGAATGATGAACTAAGAAACCAAGTATGTTAGAAAATATTTAATAATAATAATAATTTGTTTTGTTCAATAAAATATAGATTGTATTAGTTACCTCTAGTCTTTAAAAGAATTTATAAATATAATAAGAGTGGCGGTCCTTATCATATGCCAACAAGTATTACACAACATGGGATTCTATGTCTATGCCCCCAACGAGAAATATAAAGGCAGATAAAGGTATAAAATAACAAAAGTGGAATTAAACTACATTTAACCCTTTATCGACCCTTTTGCAAAAACATTTTAAATATATCTATATGGATAAATAAATCAATATTAGTGAAGCAAGAAATAACATTTTAACATTACGTGAGTATATAAACACTTGTAACTTAGGAGCTGGGGACATAGGTGAAAACGGAGCAAATAATTTATTATTAGCTAATTATAAAAATAGTAAACGTATAATATTTTCTTTCGACTCGATGATTAATAGAACTTATAAATTTAGTTCTAATGGGCGAGAATAACTATTTAAAATTTATATTATATTATTTGCGTGAGGCAAATAGAACCAAGGAGCTCATCGAGTCGAAAAATTATTGGCATATAATTTTAAATACGACATTAATAAAGCACACAAATATATATATTAAATGAACCGCCAAGTAAGAAAAGAAAAAGTTTAAAGACTAGAGATTTAAAGAATTACGAGATAGATTTACAGTAGCATGAATAAAAGGTTTTATAAAAAATTGTTACATTAAAGAATAAAGAGCTCTTAAATAGGAGGAGAGTAAAATAAAGTTCGAACTGGCCAGAAAGTTTAACGTTCATTATAGAAATATATTACCCTCCGTGCTTGTCCTTAAGTTACTCCTCCAAGTTGTTGAAAACGTAGGCACCATTGATTGATTATTGGAACAGTATTTTAGTAGCTTTCATTATTTTAGCAGAATGATCGATCCGGAAAACGGTTCAGCAGCTCCAGTGAAGATTCCTCGGGACTTTAGGAACCGTAGCCAGATCCCTGATGTTCTAGCCCTCTATCATGATGAAATACAATTTTTATACACACAGAGTTCACTGCACTACTCTACAATCAAAACTAGTTTTTTTCTTTACTTTTCAGGGCTATATATCTACTGTTCACTGATGCCTCCGGCTAGCGCTCATTTTGTTATCAATCTCCTTTTTTTTTTATAATTAGTTGTTTTCAGAAACATTCCTTCGATAAGGCTTTCAAACTAATTTTTGAATTCCTTTCCTAATTAGAAAATGAATTCTTAAAGTCTGAAATGATTTTAATTAAAAATTGAATTCTTATCTTTTTTTATTAATAAAACTTTACTGTTGTTTTTGAGAATTTGAAAGCCTTTGGAAGGAATGTAGCTTTTAATCGCAAAACTTTACAAATTATTTAAAAGTAAAAAAAAACAAGTATTCCCGATGCAATGAAACTTTCGAACAATTATATACATTTAATATTTACAAATATATATACGCACAATCCACGCAATTTAATATATATAAATTCATGAATATTTTATCATGAATTTATTTAGAGAATTGATCCAATTTAAACTAAACTAATTAATTTTACTACGTATTTGAAACAAGTTATTCATTATGGAAATTAGCGTGGATTGAACGTATAAAGCCCCATTGCATCGGAAATTTAAGGTTAGTATTAGGGTAAATAACATGAAGCTAGGATCGAACTCAGATCCAACTGCTTCATTACACCACCATTGAGCAAGAAACTCTAATGAATAACATAATAGTTATGGCTCAAGAGAATTAATCTTAATTCGGCCGACTAGCAAAGCTGAGAAGACAATGAGACATCTATTAATTATGATTATATTAAAATATACATAAGTATGGCTGTAATATATGTGGAAGAAGTGGAGGAAAAGGAATTTGAACTACTCAAATAAGTTAAACAATAAAAGATAGTTTAATATAATGAAAATTTAGTTATATACATTTATAAATTAAGTACATTAGTGTGTGCGTGAATGAGCAAGCGGTAGATGATTATATAGTGTCATTCACGCTAGTTTCTAATATGCTCTTTATTAGCAAAATATATATTACAAATAAACACACATCTTTGGTGGGTCTAGTATTAAAATGCCAATCAGATTAGAAAGAAGTTACACAAAATTAATATTAACGCTTTGATTTATGGTTCAGAAACCTGGCGACTAATATATATTAGGGGAGCGTTCTGAAATTCATTATACATATAAATACAAACTATTTTCCTGCCATTATGGTCGTGAAAATACATAAAATACATTTGATTATATTTAAACCTATGACAAAATATTTAATGACAAATTATTTTAACAATAGTAAGACGAACGCTTTATTTTCCCCAAGGCATATAGATACTCTTAAATATAGATATATAAATTACAAAGATAGGATTGTATATGATTGAAATAAACTTAATTAATCAAATAAAAGTAATTGGCATTTATATATATCTTTTAAGCAAAGCTTAATTTTAATATTAGAGCATTAAAACTGGGTCATAAAGCAAAAGAAATAATAATAATAATAATACGAAGAAGTTTGCGGTGCTGACATAATAGCCTAAAAATAACTAAGAGGAAAAGGTCGTGCTTCTGGATGAAAAACGAAATGGATGGGCATAGCGTGTGCAAAACTTAGGGGATCACCGCCAGTGGCCTTTTTATACGAAGATATGGATGGGCATAGCGTGTGCCAGACTTATGGGTCACTGCTAGTGGCCTTTTTATACGAAGAAATAATATGCATAGCGTGTGCCAGACTTAGGGGTCACCGCTAGAGGCATTTTTATATGAAGACGAGAAGAAATCTATGGGTTCGAACCTGTCGTAACCCCCAGATTAAGAAGCACGTAATATATATACGAAGATAGGCTAAATGACAGAAACGCAGTAATGATATATGTCTCTAACAACATTGAATAAATTTTACAGCTTTAAAATAAACGAGCCCAGTTTGAATACCATAATTTAGACAAATAATACACTCTGCAGTTATATATATAGAGGGATTTTACTAAGTAAGTAAAATATTAAAATTTCCCAAATACGTTAAGATTTTATTTAATAAAGAAACATTAAGATTTCCCCCCATCCCTTTTCTGCTATTTAAAATAAATTAATCCCACTTTCGTGATTTTTATAATAACTGAAATATATAAATACAAGATTTGAAATGTTAAGAGTATGAAAATGAAATAAGATTAGCAGTGATATAGAAAACAATTGAGTCACCTTATTTTAGAATTAAATAAATAATATTTTATAAGATTTCAAAGCGTTAATTAGTTTTAACTTTGAATTTACACCGGTAGAAAATTCAGAGTTAAACAAATATATATATATTTATATTAGAACATAAATAAAATGTTGGTACATAAAACAAGCTGGCGAGTATATCAATTAATTAATAATACGTATATATATTTAAGGGGACGTTAATAACTTGCTTGAAGGTTTAGTTTAAAAGAAGAAAGGATTTTTAGAAAATTCAATTTGTCAGATTGTTTTAGATTGACATATTAATAGGCAAACAGATATATAAATCAAATAATAAACTCATGTAAATAAATGACCCTACCAAAATTAAAGAGCATATAAGATAGAATTAAATTTATATAATTTATTTAAGAGCAAATTACATGTTATTTATATATATATATATATATATAAAAGGCAAAGTTAAAGAATACATAAAAAAAGATCTTGAGAGATTATTGAGACTAAATTGACTATTAGGTAGCGGCTTGGAATTTACCTTTCAATTTTAAGAGTCCGATTAAAATATTGTCCGTGCACGGCAATTGGAATGCAAGTTCTCCGATGGCATAAAACTTCTATTATATTCTAAAGTTCTTTTTTTGACATTTCTCCTTTTCAGGGCAACAGTATATTAAGGTCGCGGAGATGATGACCCAAAGGGCCGAGCAGAGTGGTGGATCTACTGCTACATCATTTTTTTTAGTTTTACAGCAATGTTAACAATCTCTCAATCAATAGTAACTAATAACTAATAACTCAACTCACTAATTGATTCAAAATTTAGTCATTTTATACTTTTTCTCTTATCAGTTGTTTTTGAAGATGCAATTGTTAGATAACGCCAAAAATAAATTCAAATCTATTTCTAGATTAGAAATAGATTTAACAACATGTTTTTAACACAAGTAAATCTTTAATCTAATTAATCCCATTTATCTTAAGTAAAATTTTAATTAAAAAATACCTTTCCCAGCTTAAAATAACAGTGCTTCCAACCCCTAATTATTTTTAGACAATTAAACAACACCTGCATCTTCCATATTGTATTTTATATAAAAAAAAATGTATAATTTATAGAAAAACAAGCAATTTGAAAAGAAAAAGCCAAAAATGACATATAATAAAATATTTATAAAAACATCAATATTTTGTTAGTAAGTTTTGCTCCTATGTATATACTTGAGCTGCAACTATAATTTTAATAAGAAGAACTAATAATTAATAAAAAGAATCAATAATAATAAATATTGAAAGTTAAATTACAAATTTAGCCACGTTGGGCGCCAAAAATTTAATAACTGTACCGGTATAAATCCACCACGCTTACTCATACACAGTACCCGAGTTCAAACCCAGCCCACGCTTAAGAATAAATTCCAAAACGCCAACTGAATTCAAACCCAAACCCCGGTATGACCAACCGATGATGACTTTATAACAGCATGGGGTTATCCCTTTTCTAGCTCAGCTCAGAACATAGACAAATTCTTACAGTTAATGATATATATATTTATTATACTCTAGATATTGGAACGGTCATTCATGTAACGTATATATTTAAGTTGCCAATACAGACAGTAAGTGGCTACCTAGACTTAGAGAGTAATAAGGTGGAGGACACAAAAAGTAGATTAAATAAAGTGTTTAATAAGAAAATTAGAAAGCATATAAATATAACGTTCAACAGTACGGTAAGACTTCCATGAATCCTCTTGTATTTAGCTACTAGTCTTTAACAATCTTTTTATCTAGTGAACAAACTCATGCCAATAGCTGTGTAGTTAAATGATTGACGGGTGGCCAAGAGAATCAGAGTATTTGAGCATTGAAAAGATAGTTATCAAAAGGGTTTTATTAACTTATTTTATTCGAATAAACTCGAGCCGTTACGTAGATGGACAGTTGGAGGTGGTTTTATATAAATACGGCATGGAAGATAGATGTACTGGTGGTTGCCTATATTCAAAAGCCCTACAGTAATCACTTGCGGTGCATTAACGGAATACCGGGCGGCTTGTACTTTGACAAGGCTTAGTGCCCCCAAGTAGCTCCGGGACACGACAACCAGCCGGGATCATTTCGAACCCGGTGATCCAAGAGATAACCTGGGAAAGAAACTGCTTTCAATTCCCAATGGTAGAATGGCGAGACGCTAACTTCAGCGAAGGGAAGGCATTGCCACAGACATCAAGGACGAGTACTTGAAGTGGATTTTTAAAAGAAATTATACAAAACCTGGAATCTATTCGTCTGTTTCTACGCCACCGGCTGAGATCCTTATCCCAATAAAATATAGCGGAATTAAACTGACCACGAGAACAATAATTAATTAAATTTACTCTGAGACCCTTAACCCTCCAGGTTGACAGGCGGTAGCGATAGTATTAAATCATACAGTGAGTTATTTCTCATATCATACATGACATTAATATAACATTTTAAAACCAATATATATATTTAACATTGAACCTTAGATTGCAATTATATGACCACTTAAAATAGAATAATAAAGGGATTCAACATTTACCAACTCGAAATATAAAAGAATATTTAATTCAGAAAACGAAATTTACTTTTAAAATAACTTGCTCATTATTGTACACTAGTTTTACACAGAGTTGGGAAATATTACTATTGGCATCGTTTGTTTATGGAATACGCAACACAAAAAAAATATAAATGCATTCATTTAAACTATTATTACTCTTAATTACAATTTTTATAAATTATTTCTAAAGACTAGAGCGGAGGATTAAAAGAAAAGAAAATTTACTGACAGGTTAAACAATAGCATTATAAACAACATAAAAACTTACATGTACTTTATTTGATTGATAACATTAAGCTCGGGAGAAAGTTAAAAGTTCGTGTAACACAGTTACTCTTCTTTCTTCATCCGGCTTGGCTTTTCCCGATTGATATTTCCGACGAACGTAGGCGCGCATATTGAAAGTTATTTGCAATGCATTGTCAATTTGGAGATTGGAAGCTGGAAACTATGAAGCACCAACAACATGATCAGTCAGCGGCACGAAGATTCAATTTGGCAGAACAGAGATCAGCTCCTGGCACTTAGCCCATCAACATTGCGATTTACAGGTGAGCTTCTTAACAAAGTTCTAGGAATTACTCTAGCGGCTGCAGTCTTGTCTTAAGACTACCTCTCTCAACCACGTCAAAAATTCCATTACAACTGTAACGATCCGGAGAAAACGACTTAATGTAAACTGCACTATGGGGCGCCATCTAGGCATTTGAACCTAGAAAAATTTATAAAGTAGGCAGATACGTAAGTCAAAAAAAAAAATTTTTTTTTTTTTTTTTAAATTTTGATTCCGGTCGTTAGCCCATGTCACTAGCTCAGTGGAATAGCAGAGATTTAATAAGATAATCTAAGAATATATATAAAAAAAGGAATAAAATAAGCCACTGCCAGTAATTAACATACAAACATTTATTTATGCACATATATATAAGATTTAAAATTATTTTAGTATTAGTTTTACATTTTAACATTATTTTTAACTTTGATTTTTGACTTTAATTTACATTTAAATTTCTATTACATTCTGATTTTACATTTTAATTAAGTTCGCACAGATGGGATTATAAAAGCTTGTTATAATAAGTTGCTATAGATCGGTTACATTTAATAATAATAATAATTTAATAATAATAATAATTTAATAATAATAATAATTTAATAATAATAATAATTTGCCATAGTATGGGCATGCCAGAAATTCCGGCAGTTCCTTCTGGGATCAGAAGTTGTCATCATAACTGACCACCGATGTCTAGAATTTCTTAATAAGAGTTTCCTCACCAATGACCGACTCATTAGATGGAGCTTGGTCCTCCAACAATTTCAGTATAAGATCCAATATTGCCCAGGACCAGAGAATGTGGTGGCTGACGTTTTAAGTCACCATCCAGTACAAATGAGCATACAGAACCCAAAAATAAACGATCAATCCTTAAAAATTATGGTCACCAAAACATTGAGTCCCGCCGAGGCCGAGCTAAGGAATCTTGCATACTGGCAGGGCATACAATATCACCACATTATTCTGGAGTTGTCCAAGACCCAGAGTAAGGACAAGAACCTACAAAGCAAATACACTCACTTTCGGGTCAAGGAGGGTATTTTACAGACCAAAACTGGGGACTATACTGCACCATGGAAAACTATGGTCCCAGATAGGCTGAGACCATCCTTACTTAGGCACATTCATCAAATCATTGGGCACTACGGACCAAGAAAGACAGAAGAGGCAGTGCGTCGTCAGTTTTACTGGCCAGGAATGTACAATCAGATTCTCACTACTATTAGACAATGTGACATCTGTGCTGCCACTAAATTTCCAAATAAATCATATGCAGGAGGTATGAAACCAGTGATGGCCACAAGACCAAATGAAATCCTCGCTATAGATCATTATGGGCCCCTTCCCAAATTTAGGACCTTTCAATACTTGCTTGTCACATATGATATTTTTTCAAAGTATGTTCAAATTTACCCAGTGCGAACCACAAATTCACGAAATGCCATTCGGGCCCTACAGGATAAGCAATTTTATGAGGTAGGTAAGCCTGAGACCATATTATCAGATCATGGCTCAGCGTTCACCTCAAAAGAGTGGAAGAATTGGACAAAAAAACAAAAGGTAAATCATCGTATGACATCAATTAGAAACCCGCAGTCCAACCCATGTGAAAGAGTTATGAGAGAAATTAGTCAACTCTTTCGTGTGTGCGTACCTACAGATCATCGGAGATGGGTGGATAAACTTCCATATGTTATGGAATGCATTAATAATACAATGAATGAGTCAACGGGTTTCGCACCTACACGTCTTCACTATGGGCAGCCATGTCAGGCCATTTTTTCTTCACTATTACCAAAAGATGAAACGTGTATTAACCCAATAACTGACCAAGATATGGCCAGAAAGCGGCTAGCGCAGATGGCCCAGAGGCGAATAAAAAGAGGGAGGATGCAACATTACTATTTTAAAGTTGGGGATCAAGTTTGGTTAAGATCACCAAGAACTAGTAATGCCCCTAAGAAAGAATTCAAGAAATTCTTCCCATTATACAGTGGGCCATATGAAATAATAAAGGATTGCCATGACAATGCGTTTTTGCTAAAGGGAAAGGGACTCCAGGGGGTTTACAATGCCAGACAGTTAAAACCATATGTGCCACCTGATCCAGGGAAACAATAGGACATCCATTAAATGACAGATATATATATACAGAGGACCGACTGATACAACCATAGGGAAATGAGACTTGATTATCGGACCGATTTATTATAAACCCATTTATAAGTTGAATATTCAAAAAATGGATCGCAGTGAGACATGTATAATTTTTGTAGCTTGGGCAGGTTATATTATTCATTCTCATGCTGTTCTCCCAGAGTCTATACACTTATGCAACTATATCCTGCGTAAGTAAAGTCATTTTTTTTTCATTGTTTTTTTTTGAAGTGAAAAGAAATGAAGCAGTTGGATCTGAGTTCGATCCTAGCTTCATGTTATTTACCCTAATACTAACCTTAAATTTCCGATGCAATGGGGCTTTATACGTTCAATCCACGCTAATTTCCATAATGAATAACTTGTTTCAAATACGTAGTAAAATTAATTAGTTTAGTTTAAATTGGATCAATTCTCTAAATAAATTCATGATAAAATATTCATGAATTTATATATATTAAAATTGCGTGGATTGTGCGTATATATATTTGTAAATATAAATGTATATAATTGTTCGAAAGTTTCATTGCATCGGGAATACTTGTTTTTTTTTCACCTTTAAAATAATTTGTAAAGTTTTGTGATTAAAAGCTACATTCTTTCCATAGGCTTTCAAATTCTCAAAAACAACAGTAAAGTTTTATTAATTAAAAAAGATAAGAATTCAATTTTTAATTAAAATCATTTCAGACTTTAAGAATTCATTTTCTAATTAGGAAAGGAATTCACAAATTAGTTTGAAAGCTTATCGAAGGAATGTTTCTGAAAACAACTAATTAAAAAAAAAAAGAGATTGATAATAAAATGAGCGCTAGCCGGAGGCATCAGTGAACAGTAGATATATAGCCCTGAAAAGTAAAGAAAAGAGACTAGTTTTGATTGTAGAGTAGTGCAGTGAACTCTGTGTGTATAAAAATTGTATTTCATCATGATAGAGGGCTAGAACATCAGGGATCTGGCTACGGTTCCTAAAGTCCCGAGGAATCTTCACTGGAGCTGCTGAACCGTTTTCCGGATCGATCATTCTGCTAAAATAATGAAAGCTACTAAAATACTGTTCCAATAATCAATCAATGGTGCCTACATTTTCAACAACTTGGAGGAGTAACTTAAGGACAAGCACGGAGGGTAATATATTTCTATAATGAACGTTAAACTTTCTGGCCAGTTCGAACTTTATTTTACTCTCCTCCTATTTAAGAGCTCTTTATTCTTTAATGTAACAATTTTTTATAAAACCTTTTATTCATGCTACTGTAAATCTATCTCGTAATTCTTTAAATCTCTAGTCTTTAAACTTTTTCTTTTCTTACTTGGCGGTTCATTTAATATATATATATATTTGTGTGCTTTATTAATGTCGTATTTAAAATTATATGCCAATAATTTTTCGACTCGATGAGCTCCTTGGTTCTATTTGCCTCACGCAAATAATATAATATAAATTTTAAATAGTTATTCTCGCCCATTAGAACTAAATTTATAAGTTCTATTAATCATCGAGTCGAAAGAAAATATTATACGTTTACTATTTTTATAATTAGCTAATAATAAATTATTTGCTCCGTTTTCACCTATGTCCCCAGCTCCTAAGTTACAAGTGTTTATATACTCTCATAATGTTAAAATGTTATTTCTTGCTTCACTAATATTGATTTATTTATCCATATAGATATATTTAAAATGTTTTTGCAAAAGGGTCGATAAAGGGTTAAATGTAGTTTAATTCCACTTTTGTTATTTTATACCTTTATCTGCCTTTATATTTCTCGTTGGGGACATAGACATAGAATCCCATGTTGTGTAATACTTGTTGGCATATGATAAGGACCGCCACTCTTATTATATTTATAAATTCTTTTAAAGACTAGAGGTAACTAATACAATCTATATTTTATTGAACAAAACAAATTATTATTATTATTAAATATTTTCTAACATACTTGGTTTCTTAGTTCATCATTCTTTTTATAATTATTTAAATGTTAATACTCGCTGTCTGTGTTGGCAACCCGAACATACATATGATTCGATTTAAAAAGTATTCAAAGTAATTAATTATTAGATATTCGTGTCTGTAAAAGGGTATCTAGTCCTCACCAACCGTTGAGCTAGTTTCTTGGCGCATAGCACTGTGCCGTCGATTTCTGCTATCTGAGCTGTTGAGTTGGGTTTGAATTCAGTTTTGGTTCAGCTGAGTTTGAATCCGATTTGACTTGCGGTGGTGGTGGGTTTTGACCGGTACAATATAATGTTTTATTTTTTAGTATTAAAATATTTTGCCACAGACTTTTTGTAACTATTCACATTCAAATTTAAAAACTGAAAATCTAAACAATATTACTATATTTTCAGTATTTGAAATGAAATTTATGTACATTAAAAATTATATTTGTGTTTATGAAGATTGCATTTTTTAAAAAAAAAAACTTTTAGTTCAATAATCAGGTGAAATTAAGATTTTATTCTTCATTTCTTTTTCTTTTATTTTAATTAACTGTAAATGCTTTTTAATGAAATTGTCATAAAATTCAATGAAAGTGGATTTCTAAAAAATATAATTCTATCTATCATAGATTACTGAAACTCATTGAACTTAATATCAATGTAGTTTGAAATTTAGCTCACCAACATTTCATTGTCATATTGTATTGTCATCACTATCTAACATGTGTACAAAATTTGAAAAAAATTTTTTTGTTAGAAGTATGTTAAAAATCAGACACAAGATAAAGAAACAAATAGAATTTCTAAATTAAATAAAAATATTTAAAAATAAGATTAATAGAATCCTTAATTTAGAGTATGAAATTACTAGAGAGGAGATTATAAATAGTTTTTTGTTTTAGAAAAACAGGAAAAAAAAAAATAATGATAATTGATACAGTATAGTTAAAAAACATGTTGGAAATGAATTTTAATGTGAAATGAAAACATATTCAAGTGTTATAATTAGATAAAAAGTAAGTGTCCACCTCCCATGTCAATGTACTTATTTTTTTACAATTATTATAAAAGATAGTGTGAATTGAAGTTTAAGAAAAAGGCTAGATAAGGAAAAAATTATTGGCTGATCTTAAAAAGAATCATTGGTGATACTATAGTGTGTTATCTGCTAACCATATAAAACCCTATGGTATATATCAATAATCAAAGTAAAAACTAATGGACATGAAATGAAATGCACATATTTGTATTAAATTTATGGTTAAATAAAATGTTAAACAAAAATATCAAAATAATGTATTTAGCAATAAAAATAATTTATTTGGCAAAGAAATAACACATTTATTATTGAATTTATGGCTAGAATTGTTTTAAATGAAAGCATAAAAATAATATATTAACTCTGATATTATGACAGATTTAATTGTTCTCCCTGGTGAGAGTTTTGTAAGCTTTCAACATTTGATTTTAATATTAAACTATTATCCTATATCAGAATATAATAAAATGGACATGCTTTGGTAGATATTTATATTTACAAATGAAATAAGTTTTTAAAAAAAATCATATTTGAACATTGCAAATATTGAAAACAAAGAACAGTTTGGTCATTCAATAGTCAGGTTAAGAAGATTGATTTCATAAAATCAATACCTTTTTTTCTATTGACATTTATGTTTAAAATGTGATCAAATAAATATCAATATTTGATAAATCTATCAAATTATGCTTTAAAATATCAATTTTTAAAATAATATTTACAATATTGTAATATATTCTAACAGATAACCAAAGATGTATTAGTAACAAGTTTGAAATGGTTTGTTTATCAGAACTCTGTAATTTGCTTTGTTGATGTAATTCTAGCAATTATTACCTTTTATTTTTAAAAATAAAACATATACATATAAAATAAGTGTGTAATCATGTATACTTTTGACTTTTAATAATTATTACATAATTGTGAATTTTAATAAATTTTACAAAAAATCAAATTTTTAGTCAATCAAAAAATTTTCTTAAAGTAATCTCACAAATGTGGCAAGATATTTCTAAAAGACTTTGAAGATACTCCATTTGCAATTATCCTAATATCTTTACATTTTTTTGGAATTAAAATATCAGAATAAAATATACACAAACTTCACAATTTTTAAAAAAAGCAAACTATCTCAATAGATGACAGTGCAAGCAAATCTACTCCAGTGTTTTTTCTCAATGCTCCAAATAAAATCCCTCCCTTTGATTAAACAACTGATTAAACAATCAAAGTATTGCATAATAAATAAGTATTGTTGTATATTTTATGTTGAAATTAATTTACAATAAAAAATTAAGTGAAAGCATGAAAATAAATGACATTTTGGAAAGCACAGCATAGCAAAAACTAATCAATAAGAAAGTAATTGTTTGGCAATAAATGTATTAAATGAAAATAATTTATAAAAAAAATTGAATGCAGCACTAAGACCAAACATCAATCTTTTAAGGAATCAAATTCTAAAAAACATTCTATTTATGACTATAAATCAAAAACATAAAAACTATTTATATTTTAGCAAAAAAAAACCCGGATCTGTGGAAAAAAGTGTATTAATAAAAACAATCCATAAGAAATTTCTAAAAGTAATTAATTTAGAAAAAAAGTATGTCATAAAATCTATCTAGATGAAAATGTACATTTCCCATCTTTATTGTTAAAAGGAGGTTGCCATGACAACAGTTTGAAATTGTTGATTGTTATTGATGTTGGAATTATCTAAGTGTTGACAGCTTTTTAAAACCTTTCAGCTGATGAATTTTTGGGGGAAAACAGGGAATTAATTTTATTGGTCAATTACATAAAAGTTTGATTAACTTTTATTTCTCAGTTACATTTAGAGTATGTTTCTATTCAAAAAATGTAACCTTCAATAAACAGAACTGTTTTAATTTAGCTTATTAAAAATCGAATTATTTCACATTCATATTGGTTAAATGCAATGAAAAATTTAAAATAATGTTAATAACTGGAAAAAAAATAAGAAAAACATTTGAAAAAGAACCTCCAGTAAAACAAAAGAATTATATTTCAACCAATCATTACATGATATTGCTGGCGATTTTTTTTATCATAGAGAGTACGATCTCTGATTGTTCATTTTTGTTGTTTTTCTTCATCTAAAATTCAAAATTTTAAATTAAAATCTAAATCTAAACAAATTATTTGTCAATATATTCAAATTATTCATCAATATAGTGTAAAAAGTAATAATAAAATACTTAAATATTTATGAATAATAGTTGCATTTGTCTAGAATATCGAATGTCGTTGATATGCAAATAGTGGTCACTTGTCTTGAATAGCAGACAAAAACTATTCTCTTTCCTTTGATTTTTCTTCTAAAATTTAAAAATTTTCAAATCAAAGTTTATATTTAAGTAAATTAATGTAAAAACTTAATTATCAATGTAAAAAATTATGAGAAATATATTTATTTACATTCAAAATCTATTGCAAAAGCATAAAACATTCATAAAACTGGCTGAAAGATGCCCCAAGAATAGTTCCTAAGTGTAATAATCAGTTAGTGTTTTAGTGATTATTTTTTAAAATGTAAGTAACTGTAAGTTTATGTTTTATTGTTTCATTCTGTATCACTGGGCAAAACCATGAGATATCTAATTGTAAATTAGTTTTTACTTGCTAAAATATAAATCATTTCCATGCTTTTATGTATCACAGTTGTTTCAATAAATGGATTGTTTTATGAAAATTAATTTCTTGCAGATTTGCATTTGACTTCATACCTATTATTAATTATTTCCATTTGTCTTATTGCCATCAATTACTTTCTTATGGTTTAATTTTTATATAAAAGTTATTTTCATGTTTTTACTTAATGTACTTATCTGTAAATTCAATAATAAATACATACATTTTATTTCATTTTTTTTTATCATGTATATACTATGGCTTTAATCTGATGGATAGATAATAAATTACAGGAGCCCTGATTTGCCTGGGTAGATCAGAACTAGTAGATAATAGCATACCTTTAGATTTCTTAAATAATGTGGTTTTCTGAAGAAGATTTCTGTGGTAATTGAAATTGTCAATAGTGGATTGTAAAAAAGCATTGTATAAAGTAATAAAGAATATGGATGATATTAATATTATATTAGATAATAGCATATAGATGATATTAATATTATATTAGATAATAACATACTGTACCCAAGTAACAATCCTCATCAGTGATAATATAGCAAGAAAAGATATTAGGAAGAGAATTAATAGTGTGAAATATATACTACTTATTAGATTGGAAATTTATAAGATTATATTTTTAGTGATATATATATGTTAAAACGAAGATTTGCACGGGTTAAATATATAAAATACATATTTTGCGGGTTCATCCGTGTTAAAAACTTTTAATATTAATATACTGACATTTTGTCTTGGTCACACAAGCCATCCACAGAGTTATAAAAGGTAGAAAGACGGTTGTAGAGGCGCTACAATCACTGATTTGAATAAAATGTTAAAATTCCACCAATAGCAAAAAATGTTAAATTTAGGAATGTTTTTTTAAAAAAATCTTTCCAAATAGGAGGAAGTTTGCATGTATCATCTCGCTTATTGATACAATATATATATATCAGTATTATAAGATTGAATGGGAAATAAATATAATTCACTTAAAAGTTTTAATTGCCAGCTAAAATAAATAAGAATTGAGTCCAGTCAATCAGCGTGATAAAAAGAAATGATGCACTCACATAGCTTTCCAGAATTTAGTGCAATGGTAAAATGACAAATTCTGGGACTTAAGACACCTGAATCACACCCAGTTCTTTTACGTTCAATGTTCAAATTTAATATAAATTCTCAAGTAATAAACAATTCGATTATTTATTTATTTACAAAAAAATAGTGTTTTTTCCCACCAACTTTGATAAGCCATCTATTCAGTATAATAATAACTGTAAATGTTGCAGTAAAAGTTATTTCCATAAATTTGTATTTGAAATATAGCATGCAAGGGTAAGGGGATATAAATAGGATTAAAAGTTCTTTTCACATGTGAATTTTTTTATTATTTGACTTTTATTTTTAAAAAACTATTTCTTTTTCTTTAATTATCAATAAGAACATATCACTTTTAGGATAATATTTTGACGTTTATCTCCTTCTTTTCCATTACCCACATATAGTAGTGGTTACAATTTATCGATATATTTAATATTTCTACTACTTAAAAATTATTTTTAAGAATTTTTGTGAAAAAGTAGAAATTATTTATTTTTAATGATATTTGTAAGATTGGAGATTTTATTGTAATTACTTTACTGAATTAAAAAAGAGAATCAATAAATATAACCCATGTCAATATTTAACTCTTTCCTGAATAAATATCATATTTTTTAAAAGCATTAAAAAAAATTATTATTAGCATCCCTTCCCAATTGAAATTCTGTCTTTCAGTCGTATTGATAAATAATATTTTTTAATTTAATGCTTAATTAATATTTACTAAGGCAATAAACCTTTAAGCATGTGCGCTTGAAAATGTGAAGATAGGGACCTCTACAGGTCTTAACCACAAGCTTAATGTAAAATTATGTTTTACCAATTTAATTCCTATAAATTTTAAATCTACAGTAACCATTTGCATGGCTAATATTACTAGTGATAGTGATAAATTAATTTGAATTTTATTACAGAAACTATCATTTCAGCAACTTACAATGCCAACTAATAAATTCCTGTTAAGTCAGTCCAAAAATTTTAAAGAAAATGCTGATTCAAGCAAAGGAAGAAAATTTCCCATTAATTTGAACTTTCAAAACATCATTATAAGCAAAAAGAATTAGTTTTAAAATCGTTTAAATAAAAATTTAGAAAAGATAGATTTCTGTTGAACAAATTGTGGTAATGTTATTTCTATTTAGAGTAAGTTTAAGTGAAGCCATAATAATATTACAGATATTAAATCTTATAACTTATTTTATTCTGATAATGTCAAGACTTTCAATTCATAAAGCAAATGAGATAATTCATTTGCAATTTTAAAATTGATCAATAACGTGATTTTTCCACCCAACCAAAAGCCAACTCTGTCAGCAAGTGTTACATAAAGAAAAGTTTTCATCATGTCAGTAGAAAATTCTTCTACATTTTCATTAAACTAAACAATTATTGACATTTTATTATATAAATTCATTGGCTGTTTCATTTCTCAATTATTATTTTTTTACTTTCTTTCATCATCATCAGTTAAGAAGCCTCTAAATATTTTAAAAGGCCTTAATTATATTATTAAAAATATTTTTTAACTGGGATCTTTGATTTTTTTCTCTTTAATTGTTACCACACTCAATAGTTATTAATCCACTAACCACCACATGATCTCCATTCTTTATGCTTACACAAGCTATTTACACAGAGACAAAACTCTCCTTATAGTAGGACTACTCAGTACAAGGCAGAGTAATCAATGGATGCAGGGGGGTTTATGCATAAAATTCCTATCTAGTGTCTACTCGGCCACAAACTAGAAACTAGTCTTGGGATAATGGATGAGTAGGCAGTAGATGGAATTTTATGCACAAATTTTCCTGCATCCATTGATTATTCTGGCTTGCATTGAGTAGTACTATTGTATGGAAAGTTTTGCCTCTGTGTAAGTTATTAATCCATTGCAGAATAAAACATCTCCAAATATAATCCACCTTCTCTGATCCATAGCTTCTTTTCTCTACATTCATCAGCAAACTTTCTTATTTTATTCATCCATTACACATACGATCTTTTTTTAGATTTTTTATAATCTCTTGGGATATATACTGTCTGTATATTATTATTTCTTCTAGAATATCTCCAGTTCAGTTCCATTTCAATCTCTTAATTCCTTCAATGATGTTAGTGATAACTGTTTATTTATTTTCAATCTGTTCTTAATATTCCTGTTATATATCTCTCTATACTTTACTGAATGGTCTGAAGTCTTTGATTTGTTTTTTTATTAAATGTCCAAGTTTTAGGGCCACAAGTAAGAACTAGAAAAAATATATACATTTAAAATATTCTTTGATATACATAGGTATATTTCCATTTAATAACAATTTTTTCCCATCAAAATCCTTCTATTCCATCCATTATATTTCCATCTGTATTAAATTAATAATCTAATCAAAGTATTTATAGTTATTAAATTCTTCTAATTCATCATTATCAATATTTATTTCTTCTTGTAAGAAAATCCATTGAACATTACTTTAGTCTTTTTAGCATTTATATTTAGTCCTACTTTTTCATTTATATAACTATTGCAATACTTTCTGAAACTCTAAAGCATTATTTGCAAAAATATTCACATCAACTGTAAAAGTAGATAACTTATATAAACTCCATTTACTTTAACTTTCTTAGTTTCCCATTTTATTCCACAAAATAGTTCTTATAAATCAGCTGTAAAACGTTTTGAAGATATGGAATCATCCTATTGTACATCATATTCAATGCCAATGTTCTTAGGGTATCATGTAATCTGATTACTGATGCTACATATTGATAAATATTCTTCAGTACATGCCAATAACCCAGGTCTATATCTTGATGTTACAAAATTTTAATCACCATGAAAATGTTTACAGAATCAAATGCGTTTTCATAATCAACAAATTCAAAGACTAATGGTGATTTACATTCATCAATCCTTTCTGTAACTTCTCTCAACACATAGTCTTGATTCATTATGCTAAAACCATTTTTAGATACTGGTTTTTTTTTTTTTTGTTGATTGGTTAGAATTCAAAATTTCCTTTTACATTGTAATTCTCTTGAGAAATATTTTGCGTAAGATTACTAGAAGATCGATAGATCAATAATTTTTATAACCTTCTTTATCCTTATATTAGTATTATTACTGATTTTTTCTGATTACTTGTTACATCTTTATCATTTTGAAATTTGATATAGTTCTGCCAATAATTCTTCTATTTCTTCACCTGCCTCTTTAAAAATATTATAATAATTTTATCATTTCCTGAAATTTTTCTCTTCTCTCTCATCATTTAAAATATTTTATAATTCAGAAGATATGGTAATTGCAAGGGATACTTTGAATTTTTATTTTTTATTACCGTACAATTCTTTATAGAACTTTTGTATACATGTCAAAATGTCATTATTCTTTTTGTAGTTCCATCTTTTCTTTTTATTTGTGAAATAACTTTCTTTCAAATACTAATTAATGTTATTTTTCATTCTCTTTTGTAGCTAACAATTCCTAATTCCCAATTATTTTTTTATATCATTATTAACTCTTATTTATACAATTTTATGAAATTTTAGAAATTCAAGAAGAAAATTTACTGATAAAATTTTGCTTTTTTTAAAATACTTTTCTTGTGATTTTTCATAGAATATCCGTCTTTTTTTAAATATTGATTTCAATCAAATCTGGATCGTCTTCAAACTTTGTTAATATTCTAAAATAATTTTCAACTTCTAATTACAATTCATTTGAGAGTTTCTGAAGGTTAAAAATATCAACTATTAATACTGGTTTTTTTTAATAGTTGTTGTCTTTCTAGTTTAGCATTAACATGTATTTTACATATCACAAATCAACGATTGCTTCCTGTGTTGAATATATTAAGATCAAAATAATCTTGCAATATGTATTTTTTGTTAATCAAAATATAATCTAATTCTGATGAAACTTCATTTTGATGCTTCCATGCCCATTTCTATTTGCACTTTTCTCAAAAAAAGAATTCATAATATATAGTTTTTCTTTTTCTGATAACAAAGTTAAGCCATGATAGTTTGATCTTTTAATTGTTAACGATAAAAAATTTAAAATATTGTTTGGTTGACCAAAGGCATTGTGTACATCTGTATAAAAATTCTCTTTTTTATCATGAGAAGAACATAATGAGGCATAATTTGATTACCTAATTTTGCTACTGTGTATTATATATCATCAATCTGCTCAATATCATTCTACTTGCATTATTGATGCTTTTATAGTAAAGTATATGTCTACTTTTTAAAATCTATTATGTCTTTATTATTTTTCTAATTTCCTAAAGTCCAATAAAATCTCATGTTATTCTATCAATTTATGTAATCTTCTTTGCTTGAAAATGATCGACATTAGAAATGGCTAAATAACAAAACATAACAATGACAGTCTGAGTTTATTATCATAAGATTTTTAGCATCCTTTGTCTTCCAATGCCAAATACTGCTTTGGCTGACAACTTTATGGTTCCTGTGAATAAGGATCAAAATTTAGTTTTATGTATTATACACTAGGAATATGGAAACCAGACATTCCCAAAAGTGCTTAGCATTTATATTTTTGTTTTTTCTTTTATTGTAGAATCATGTAGTTGGATTTTAGCACAATATAGACATCTATTATGATTGTAAATATCTATAAGAAAAAAAAATTTACTCACACATTCATCCTATCTTCAAGAAAACTCAACTGATATTTCAGGCAAGTGAGAAGAAAGATCATGTTGGTATTTTCAATATTAAATTTAAAGATTAAAAATCTTCAGCATACTCATTAAGGTGGCTGATGTATATTTATGAGCATGTTCATTTATCATATGTGTAATCATATAGTAATAATAGCTGCAGTGACAAGAACATATGAGTAAGCATAAATAATTTGCCCTGCTTGGTTTCTTTAAAGTCATTGAAAGAGATCAAAGAATGTCATTTCAATAATAGAGAACTTCTTTATACACCCTCTTATTTTTGTCTTATTTAATTTGTCTGCAGTTTTTATTTTATTTTAATTTCTATCACTTTTCTTTACTAATGTGGTAAACTATTTACGAGCATTAATCATTTAATCAACAAAGCTTATTAATGTTCTGTGTTTTCTTTTTATTATTATTAATCTCCAATGTTTACATCAGCTTATATATATGGCAAGTGCGGGGGGGGTTCCACACTTGCTTGTGTGTTTGACAATCGTTTATAACTCTAAAGTAGGATTGTATCTATGTAATGAACAATTTTCAAGAGAAATTAAATTAGGTATTCTAAAGAGTACCATCAGTGCAATTGTATTACGTATATTTTAATGATTTGTGTGGCTCCATTATGTTGTGATGTATTTCTGAATTACCGTACTAGAATCAGCTATATTAGAGATGGTAGTTTGAAGCAATGACAAACTATCCTGAATGATGATAAAGTATTATCATTTGGTTATATTATCCTATTGCATGATTGTTCCTACCTGCTATAGACAGTGAAGTTAATATACACATATTAAACTATATTAGCAT